>CM050855.1:34293726-34603726 GCA_027580175.1 Siniperca scherzeri | reverse complement strand
GACATTCAGACAGACAAATACATCCTGGCATGGATGGATAAAGATTATGGATTACTGGTTAGTGCCCCCAATGTAGGCCAACGTCAGCAGCAAAGCTTAAATCAGCTTTATCTGCTGGGAAGACAAGTAGCCGTTCCTCTGCTCTGAAGACAAGGAAAACTAGAACTGCAAGCAGATGTAATCGGGGTCCAAGCAACCCATGCGATTCGTAACAGTGGACATCAGCGACCCAATGTAATTCGCTATCTTGGTCCACCAGCCACCCAATGTTAAAGTTGGCATCTTATAAGATGACCAGTATCCTCTGAATTAGTTATTTTAAAGTAATGGCTGTCAACTGAGTGTTTTTGGATGTCTGTACCATGTATGGTGTGTCCGCACAACCACTTTTACAGAGATACATGTTTTTGGAATTTATGACTTGCTTTGGGAAGTCTCTTTCCAAATAAGGAATGAAGATCACTACAAAGATGTGTGATGATTGGACAAATGGTCAATGAATTCTGGCCATTTTCTGCTAAGCCACACCCATGGCAAAGTTTTTGATTGATGGCAGAAATTGTTTTGGGTGCAATCTCTGTCACCGCAAGGCTATATACCAAATTTAGTGTTGATGCAGTCGAAATCCAAAAAAAGGATGTCATATTACTGTCTTTCAGATTATGCAAATTATCAAAAAAAATTATGGTCCAGAGGCTTTTCTGTAGAGCAAGGTGAGTTGGATATGTGCAAGGCTCAACAATAAGGATTGCCCGATTGCCTGGGGCAAGTAAAATGCCACGTCGGGCACACAGATCAGCAGATAAGACAGGCCGTGGTGGAGATTACTCAAGTTGACAACAACTACACTCGTAAGTAAGTGCAATGAAACCACCACGAGGAAAAAGTTAATACTTTATCAATACACCTGTTCAACAAGCATTAATGTGAAAATGTAGAAAGCGATATTTTAATTTGCTGTCTGCAGTCTCTCATTTGTTTTACACAGGCACAGCAAGCTAGCTCAATAAAATCCTAACGATACCCGTCCCTAGTTAAAAGAAAATGGCGGCGGGTAAAGTTTATTTAGATAATTTATCATTCACAGTTAAGGAGTCCATCTCTGGGGAGAAGGAGGGGGGATTGTCATACTATTTTAGATATGCAATAATGTTTGTTGCTTTGCATCTATGACACACTGTGTCCTTGTTCTGATTCATTTACTTTATTTCTAAAGATTGGCGGTGAGTTAAAAATGTTACGATAATGAGGAAGAAGTTGGCATGAATGAACATTAAAAAAATATAGGGAGAGACTGCTGGTCAGATTAATACATTGGTAGTACGAGGTTTTTTTAAACCTCTTTTGCCTCAGTCGCAGTGATTTTGCAGTGATCTTAGAAGGCAGTACAAGACGCACATTTGCCATCATATGCATCATATGTAAAATCTACAGCCAAAAATCTGGGTGAGATAATGGACAGTGATTTTAAATTGGAGAAGCAGATAAATTAAGCAATAAAATCTAGCTGTTTCCAACTGAGGTTGTTATCCAAGGTCAAGTGCTTTTAATCATTTGGTGATTTTGAAAGAGTTATACATGCATATATTTCGACCAGACTTGACTACGGCAATGCCCTTCATGTTGGTATTAGTCAGGCCTCCCTTTCACGCTTGTAGTTGGTCCAAAATGCTGCAGCCCGTATTTTAACAGGAAAACGTAAGCAAGAGCACATTTCCCTCATACTTGCCTCCCTTCACTGGCTCCCTGTACGTTTTAGGATGGTTTTATGATTTTAGTTTACCTATAAATCATTAAATGGGCTAGCTTCATCCTATCTCCCTTCTACAAACTTACATCCCATCAAGGTCACTCAGGCCAGCTGACCATTTACTCCTCGTCATCCCAAGATCAACGCTGATGCACAGAGGTAATTGCGCTTTTGCAGTTGCAGCCCCCACACTCTGGAATAAGTTGCCTCTGTATGTCAGGCTAGCCCCTACACTTCCTGTTTTTAAATCCTGCCTTAAAACACTCTCTTTGAGAGTAGCTCTTTTATATTACTGTTCTGGTCTTTTAAACTGGTTGTTTTAAGTTTTTATTGACTGCTTTTATGGCCTTTGTATTTTACTGTATTGCTTTTATGTTTTGCTTTATGTTTTTAGTGTTGTTTTTATGGTTTTGCTTTTATGCTTTTGTGTTTTTACTGTGTTGTTTTATGGTATATTTATAAAGCACATTTAAAAACAACAGTTGACCAAAGTGCTGTACAATAGCAAAAAGTTGGATTGGATTGGAAGTTGGATTATTAATAAGAAATCAAAAACAACCTTCATGAATTAATCTAAAGTCCTGTTCTGACGTGCAGTGGGGGACAGGAACACAGTGTGACAGCAGTGATGGACAGGCAGGCCTGAAGCAGAGGTGATAATGGTTTAACAGCAGAATGTAAAACAGGCAGGGAGATACAATTTCTGGACAGATTAAAACCTCAGCTCCTTATACTGAGGCACATCACAACTACCTGTGATGCTTGTGTTGGAACAACTAACATATTTTACATTCCAGGCATAATGCATGCCCCTAGAAACCCTCCAAACAAACTAACAATGTACTTGGAAGATACAACCAAACTAAACATAGTCCACATTGCCACAAAATGATTCAAGTGTAAGAAATAAAAAACCCTCAATTTCAAAAAGAATTTCAATTTAAATTTTTCCAGTGCAAAAACACAACTTTAAAAATAATATTAGAGCCTAAATGGTGCCTGAATCAATACCTTTTTTACAATATAGGACTAACATTGACAATTGACAAAATCAGAACCTTTATACCTAAAATAGTGATAACAGTATCAGCCTTTATAAACCAACATCAGTCAAAATATACTGTCAGCAGCGTGCAAAATGGTAAGATAAGGTCTTTCTGCAACACTGGCATAAGCAGAGAGCTGGCTGCTTTGTTCATGTCTATCTACAGCCTCTCACCTCCACACAACCAGGACAACTAAACACATGTTGCTTTGCTCTTACGCTTGTTCGACTACTTATAGAGAGGAGCAGGAGTATTTTACTTCACTTCCCTCGGCCAGATATTCCCAGCCAGAATTGGCAACTTTCCAGTGATCCTGATGCTGCCCCAGGCCCCAGAGCTGCTGGTGTAAATCATGAAAACTACATCAGTTTATATCCAAGACTGTGACTGTGCATTTTAAATACATGCTATATGTAAAACTGCCTGTCAGGCCTCTCCCAAACAACATGTTTGTATCATGTGGAAGTTGCTAAAGAATCTGGGTTACAAAGACATCTGTGAACTTTTGGCTCAATTTACAGGAGCTGCAGTCAAACAGTATGATATGAACTTCAGCTGAGGAGAACATGTGTTTCTGAGGTTTCAAAGCAGAGGGTGTTTGAGAATTGAAGATATATGTATGTGTGTGTGTGTGTGTGTGTATTTCATATATTTATGAAATGAATCAGGAAATACATCCTTTAGTTATACTGCAGAATAGGGATGGGTGTAAACAATAATGGTACAGCTTTTCTGTATTGATACTTATCTGTACTCTTATTGATACTCCTCTATAATTTTAATGGGATTAACATGTATAACTAAGTGCACCATTGCTCAATGCGCTCATAATTTATTTATTTAAATTTTTTTGCGCAAGTTGATCCTGGCCATCAGCTGGCATCAAATGTCTGGTTAGATTCCTAATTGTGTTTACTTATTCTTTGAAATGGGTCCTGATTTTCAAGTTATTTCAAATAATCATTTTGCCAATTTTGCACTATTATATTTAGGCAAAGTTCTTGTAGAGTAAACTTTACTGTCCCCGAGGGGAAATTTGTCTTGGGCACAGTGCTACAGTCTGTTGATACACATAAAAAACATCACAAAAACATGAGAAGCGTTGAAACGATAAGACTGTTGTTTCACATGAAAACATCATAAGACATTAGACTATACATTTGACATTGACAACACGGCAACTTAAACAAGAAACTGTAAGAATTAAGTTGCAAAAGTGATTGTGTATTTATTGCACATTGCTCTACTGCACTAAGATTTAGCATTAGAGTTCAGCAGCTTGATGGAGGCTGGAACAAACAATAGCTTCAAGTGGTTTGATTTGCACTTTGGCACACAGAGTCTTCTTCCTGATGGCAGAGGTTTGTATTCAGAGAAGAGGGGATGTTGAGGGTCTGCATTGATTTTTGTTGCTTGTTTCATAACTGCCTGCTCATACGGGCTATGTATGGGCTCATATTCTTTCTTCCCTATTACCTTCATAGCTATTTTGTCAAACCATTCTGTAATTCCGTATCTGATCATGCTCTCTAGGATTGTCCAATACAACATCAGCATGATCTGGCTGCTCACTCCATACAGCTTAAACCTTAGGAAGTAGAGTCTCTGCTGCAGTCTCTTGCACAGGTTATCAATGTGTTTTCCAGCAAATAAGGTTGTCTATGTGGACACCTAAGTATTTGTACAAAGACACCTGAATGATTCTTTGGTTTTTGATGACCACTGGCTCATGGTCAGTCACGTGCTTCAGGTCAAGGACCATCTCCTGTGTTTTGGTGACATTAAAAATGAGATGGTTGGTGTCACACCACTTTTTGTTTCCATCTCATCGTGGTACACAGAAGGGTCCATGTCCTTATGAAGAAGGCTCAAAATCACAGTATCATCAGCAGATTTTATAATAATAACTTTCCTGCAGTCATTAGTGTACAATGTAAAGAGTATAGGTGACACAACCTTGTGGGGGCCCTATATTGCTGTGTTAGGTCTCTGACAGCATCCCATTGACCTTCACTGGCTGTGTCCTATTGGTTAAAAAAGAATAAAACCACCTAATCAGGGTACTGTTAACACTCATGTCCTTCAGCTTCTCTAAAAGCAGGGTAGGGTTGCACAGTATTAAACGCTGAACTAAAATCAACAAATAAAATTTGAGCATAGGCTTTTGTGTTCTCAAGGTGCCTAGAGATAAAGTGAGAAATGCTGAGGATGGCGTCTTCAGTGCTGCGCTCATGCTTATAGGCAAATTGACATTGTATCGAACATTGGCTCGACTTCCTTCTTGAGCAGGGACACTACAAATTTCTCAAAACATTTCATGACAATTAAGGTCAAAGCTACAGGACGAAAATCATTATTTACTATGGCAGAGGGCTTTTTAGGCACTGGTGTTATGATTGACTTCTTCCACAAAGCTGGGACAGTGTGAGTGTCCAAGGACCGTTGGAATATGGGACACCATGCTGATGTTAATTCCTCTGCACAGCTTTTGAGCTAAAAAGCTGGCAGTCCATCTGAGCCTGTGTACTTATTAGTCAACACCCTACTGAAAAGACGTTGAACACTACGTGGGTCCACTTCCAGCCAAATGGTAGCATCAGTGTCTGGCAAAGACTGCAACATATTGTCATACTAATGAGAGAAGTTTTGTGAATCACACCTCAAGTAAAAGTCATTCAGCTCATTTGATTTTTGTTGTTCATCCACGGTGATCATTTGTTTTTTTGCAGGGTTCATATTAGTAACTAATTTAATTGTGTCCCAAAGTTTTTTAGTATTTGAAACCTGAAAGTTCTGTTCCATTGTTTGCCTATGTTGTTCCCTTGCATTTGTAAGTTGTTGTTTAAGTTCTTTTTGAACTACTGACAGTCCTGCCCTGTCTTTATTTCTAAAGGCTTGTTTTTTTTTGGTGCTTTTTTTAAGCAGTCTTTAATTTCTTTTGTAGGACGACGACATCGTTCTAGGCTACCACACTGATGACGCAGAATTTCATGTAACTGGTTATGGTAACAGTAGCCTCACCAAGCTCTTGTGCATGGAATATGCACCAATCTGTACACATAAAACACTCCCTTAGTGTTGCCATATCGGCACTAGTTTTGAAAAATTACAAACAATTCCAAGTACTTGAGTTTAGAGATGGTTGAGTTATGGTAAAATGTTAGAAATGGTTTGCTGAGATTTTAAGTAGTGGAGCTTATTCAGGGCAATACACAGACAGAGTAAAATCTGCCTGAAAAGAGACTTGGTGCTAAAGAGAAAAAGTGGAGGAGGAGAACAGTGGCTCGTAGATATGCTGCCTGCTTTCCAAACCAGCCCAGAACTCCCTGTCTGGCGACTGATTGAATGACACACACACACACACACACACACACACACACATCGCTCAACACAAATGAGATAGATATGGGTGTTTAATAAACTCACTGCTGCTTCTGTTGATGACACATCCACTCACCACTATAGTCACAAGATGTGTAATCACAAACACACATACACATATCAGAGCAGCTGCAGCCATCTGGATGAGACTATCTAGGACTTCTACTATCTAAATTTAATTCTGTTGCACCAAAACTTTAAACTCCAATTTATAATGTGATCCAGTATTAACGTTCCACTTACACTTGAGGAGGATTAACTTTTAAAATGGATGCCTTTTTGAGATGGATTGAGCAAAATAATCAAGTTTCTCGAAGCAACAGACTCAACTTAACTCCTGTCTTACACTTACTGCATCCTTTTTTGCCTTTGTTTTCATGTTTTTCCGACAAGCTTTAAGTTGAGCAACGTCTCTTCTTTCTTTCACTCCAGCTGATCTGTTAAAACAGACTGCCAGATGCTGCCCGAAAGTCTCTTTTTTTTCTTGCTGTGCTGTCTGTAGGCCTGTCACAATAATTACGTTATCAACTTATCGTACAATATATACAATATGTAATTATCGCCTGTCATGATATGGACTTATTGTATATGGACATGACTTTGATCATTTTTGCTGACCTCGATATTGCCCATTGTGTTTACATGTGTGGTTTGTATGTTTTACCAGACACATGATGCCAGAATAAACAGCAAGGTTTTCCCTACCATTAGAGTCCCAAGAGTCCATTTTTATTTTATTTTATTTATTGTTTTGGGTGTTTGATTTTATTTGTTTTTATTTAGGATGTTTTAATATATTTTTCACATTTCAATTCCATCCATCCATCCATTTTCTACCGCTTGGTCCCCGTTAGGGGGTCGCGGGTGACTGGAGCCTATCCCAGTGACTTTGGGCCTTAGGCAGGGCACACCCTGGACAGTGGCCAACTCGTCGCAGGGCGAACACAGACACAGACAGACAACCATTCACTCACACATTCATTCAATACGGGCAATTTAGAGTTATCAATTAACCTACACATGCATGTCTTTGGACGGTGGGAGGAAGCCGGAGAACACGGGGAGGACATGCAGTGTGATGTTGGTCTGGTCCGGGAATCGATCCCACGAACCCACGATCTCCTTATTGGGAGGCAGGAGCTCTAGCCGCTCTGCCACCGTGCACCCCACATTTCAATTCCAATATCTGAATATTCTGAACAATTTTAAGTTAATTAAAAGGGTCTACTTGCATTTTCATGATATCATTTATCGCAATTATTTCTGGGACAATATATCGTCCAACAAAAGTAGTTATCATGACAGGCCTAGCTGTCCGTTTTTTTATCTTTTATTATGTGGCCATATTGCTTCATTAATTCGGCCAACAAGTTTTTCTCAAAAGAGGAGAAATTAGAGCTTCTCTGCCGAGCTATCATGAGTAGGCTTACTGGAATGGGTAACACAGATAACAGACAAAACTGACTGCTAGTGACTGCACTGTTTTCAGTTTCACTGACATTGGTGAAAGCCGAGCAGCTGAGGAAGAAATGCAGGTTGATTCAATAGTTCGGGTTCAAGTGTAAACCTTTTAAAGATGTGGCTGAGCTCACTGTGGGTGCTCCATTCCATATCGTTTTAGTTGTTTTAGGGCCTTTGACATTAAAAGACAAAGAAACACATAATGAGGAGTAATGGCAGCCAGGCCGAGCCAGCAGTAAGCTGATAACTGCTCAGCCCAATTAACCAAAGTGAATGGGCTAATCCTCTGCTTGACAACAAACACACAGAGATAATTGCCTGCTTGGCCAGTCTGCACGCATTTCTGCAAGGAAATAATAGACTGGCATTAAAATTACATGAGAATAGTGACATGTCAAATCAGAAGTAAAAAACAAATCTGTCATGATTAAGTGTAAAGCCGGGAAACAGGGAGAGGACCCAAATGCAGACAGCAGGCAGAGCAGGTTCAGTTAAACAGATTTAATGAAAAGAACAAGGCTTACTCAGGTTTGAGGCAGGCAGTGGTCACAACCAGGTAAGCAGTCAAAAAAAGGCAAACAAGTCCAACAGGGAGCTGGTCAAAATCCTAAAGTCCATAAACAGGAGGGTGAGCAGGAGGCAGGGCTAAAGGGCTGAGCAGGTCCGGGGAATAATAAGACGTGCGGAGCAACTCAGGAGGTCGGCGACAAAAGCGAAACCCCCCTCTGGAGGCTGGCAACGAAGGCGGAACCTTTCAGGGACCCTCAGAATGCCAGCGGCATGGCTGGAGATCAAGACTGGGGTCTAACGACTGGAGTGCAGAACTGGAGTCCCGTGACTGGCGTGCAGAGCTGAGAGCTGGTGGATCTAGGGAACCGTCGCGGACCAGGGGACTGTTGCGGCTCAGCAGTAATTGGAAACTGCTGCAGCTTGGCACATCGCAGCAGTTCATAAACTAGCTGATTGCTGCAGCACAGGGACTGGTGATTGCAGCAGTTCAGCAGGCCACTGCGGCTCAGGGAGATCAGGAGGCCGCTTGTAGCTCAGCAGGGTCAGGTGACCACTGCAGCACAGAGAGTTCAGGAGGTTGCGGCCCAACCAGAACTGAAGATGCTTGCGGCCCAACCGGAGCCGGGAATGGTTGTGGCCCAACCGAAGCAAGATGTGGTTGCTGTGATCCAGCAGAGGAAGGACATGGCTGCTGCAATCCAGCAGAGGCAGGAGTCAATTGCAGCTCAGGAACTGGTGATTGCAGCAGCTCAGGAGCAGGTGTCTGCTGGGCCGCTGACTGGAGACAAGGAGCAGGTGTCGGCCGGGCCGCTAACTGGGGATCAAGCAGGATTGATGATGGCTCTGAGGCACTGGATGGCTGAGTCTCTGAGGCGCTGGACTGCTGAGTCTATGAGGCGCTGGACGGCTGAGTCTTTGAGGCGCTGGACAGCTGAGTCTCTGGACGGCCGAGTCTCTGGGGCGCTGGAAGGCCTCTCCCGTCCATGACTTCTCCATTACTATTGAGAACTCTGTGGTATCCCTGGGTGTGACACTGGATAACCAGCTGTCCTTTGATGCCAACATCGCTGCAACAACCTGCTCCTGCAGATTCATTCTCTACAACATCAGGAGGATATGTCCATTCCTCACCTAGGAGACAGTGCAGTTTCTGGTACAGGCTCATGTAGTCTTGTGCGTTGACTACTGCAACTCGCTCCTGGATGGTGTGCCAATGCAAGACACTGGTACTTGCTTTCTGTGCTGCGAATGGCTCACCATTAAGCTCTGCTGACATCAAGACAGCAGAAACTCTACACATCTTCCGTGGCAGACTGAAAACTCATCTGTTCAAGCTGCACCTTGAAAAAAATTAATTAACCCTTGCATGCGTCGAGGGGAGTGGCAGCTGTGGTGTCGTTACTGGACGACACTGAATTTCATTGTAAATGGTAAATGGACTGTACTAGCGCCTTTGCAAACATGCAAATTGTCTGCCTCGCCATGGCAACAACATTCCATGAAAACTCAAAAACTTGGCAATTTAGCATTGTGAATGTCTTTAGAATTTACTGACCAAAATTGAGGTGAGTCCTTTTAATCTAATAGGAGGAATTCATAAAATTAAAAAGGACAAGAAATACACATCAAATGAACACTAAATTTGAAATGGCTGACTTCCTGTTGGGTTTAGGGCATGGCACCAAGAGGCTTTTTTTGTGAGCCTGGAGATATTATATGTGACCAAATTTTGTACATCTAGGTGAAACGTACCACGAGGGCTACTTTGTTGAAATTTTGTAGGGGGTGCTATTGAGTTATCTTGCTACACTCAAGCCCAAGACCCATATCAGATAAAAAATTTCCAAGTTTTTCTTTTTTGAGTTTCCGAGCATCCCTAGCCACACAAAAACAATACCTTGATTGGACGGTGTAAACTGAAGTTACAGCAATTTCCTGTTTAAATATTATTTTCTGTGTTGTGTTCATCTGCAACCTGTTTTTTGTATGCTGACTAAGTTTGAAGTTGTAAGATTAATGGTCTAGGACGAGTTCATTAGAGTACGACCCCTATAAAAATCACAAAACAAATATGAAAATGAATTAAAAATGGCAGACTTCCTGTTGGATTTAGGTCATGGTACTGAGAGACTTTTTTGTTTGTCTTGGCATCTTACATCTGCCTCCCAAATTTCATACATGTACATCAAACAGCAAGGAGGGCCTTAATTTTTGACGGGTGGCTTCCTGTTGTCAGTAGGTTGCGCTATGACTATGACTCAGTTTGGGGATGTGGATGTGTTCAGGCCTGGACTCTTATCTAGTATGTGAAATTTGGGGAAGCTTGGGCAATGTAAAGTGAAGATACAACAGCTTTCTGTGTCATGGCGAAGCAGCGCCCCCACGCCAAGGCCATTTGTCGAAAACTCACAATCTTTACAATGAAGCATCACCAAGGCCATTTAAGTCCATTTCTGATGACATTTGAAGTGGATGTACTCAACCTGTTGGCTGGAGTAAATCAATGCGTAAAACATGCAATTTCCTGTGCTGTGACAATAACTGAATATTGTCATATACAATACATGAAAAACATGTAAACCAGACAGAGTTGTTAGGCTGGTCATCTGATAGGCAAACACGCTTAATATTTTTAAATCCAGACTGTAGCCAGTAGGAACCAGCTGTTACACTGTGGATCTCTGGAACAGCCGATATTAAAATAATTAAATCAAATAGGAAATTAACAGATCATCAGTTCAAAAGGCATTCAAATCATTGATTTCTATAGCTACTGCTTAATTTTGAAAATACGACTTTCTTTGCATCACATCTTCTCTTTGAATACAGGAATATGAAAAAACAGAGCAGATTCACTTTCTAGGTTGACAATGAACCTGATTCTGGGCAGAGGCTGAATCTACAGTCAGCAGATGGCAAAGGAGGCTGGCCCTCCCACTGGGCTGCTGGGCAGGGTTTTAACAAGCCCATTTACCAGAATGGCTTGGAGATATTGTGATGAGCAATACCATACCATGCCAGGCCTTAAATGCAGTGTGTCTACTGTATCAGTATAACTTAGATCGGACTGGAGACATTCTCCATAATTTTCCTACATTTCCCAGCAGTCAGTGCTTACCCTATGGTTTAATTTTTGTCAGGGCTTTGTCAGAGTTGAAGGAGGGAGAAGGAGGAGGCCAGGACGAAGACTAAGGCCTACAGTGGCAGAGCTTTTGAGTACCAGTAAATGCCAGAAAAGAGGGAAATGAGGGATGTGGAAAAAGGGGAGAGTTGTTTCAATACTACTGCAAAAGGGTGAATTCAATATTAAATTTCATAGATGGGCAGCACATTCACTAAATGTGTGTGAAATATCTCCGCTAGAGTAACTTGAGTAACTCGATTACAAAAAAGTATTGATGTAAGCTAATGATTATTACTGTCGCAAAACACGCTTACACTGTGTGTGATCAGAGACGGTTCAGAGCATCTTTGGTGTGATTTGACAGCGCGGATTACAAAGAGGAGGAAGAGAGAAAATAGCGAGGGGCACAGAGAAGAGACAGGCCAGAGAAAGCGACAGAAAGTGTCCACGAAAACTCTGCATAGTGTGCCTATCGTAAGACTGAACTAGCCTACCACAACAGCACGACGTCTATGCTTCAGCATCTCAGCAGAAAGCATAATGTTACAGTCTATGCATCCAGGCCACAGAGCGGACCCGACACAAGGTTTATGAAGGCTAGTAAAGAATGTAGCTACGTTAATTTTGACTACATGTAATGGCTACTTAACAACGTAAATCAATATGGTGGCTAGTTATGATGTCCCTAAGTTAACTAGGTTTTGCTCAAGACAATAACCACAGAAAATAAAATTCTGCAGTCAATTTGTGAAAGCATGAGCTTCATTCATGTTATTTATTATTATGATAGTCACAGTTCCTGTCCACTCGTTTTTGCCTTCTACAAATGCCACAAAGACAGTAAAGTTATGCTTGAGCTGTAGTTAGGTTGAAACTTATAGTTCTGAAACTTAAGTATATATACCTTTTTTTTTTAAGCAAAAGGTGTTTGTTTTTGCATTTCAAAACATTTTTAAAACCCAGACTATAATATGGCACTTAAATGCACTAAATGGGTATAGTTTTGACAGATATTATTGTATGCAATTTAAGCAATAAAAATGTAGATTTTTCTAAAAATGAAACCAATTAGTTGTTCATTTTAAGAGACCCGTCTTAGTTTCTCTTTTGCGTATTTACTATTGCTCTTTAATAAAGCAAAAGCATTTCTTATCCAATTACTCGATGTTATAATCGGTAGAATACTCAATTACTAAAATAATCGATAGCTGCAGCCCTAATGCTGACTGTAGTAATGAAATGATGAAGAATTGAAGAGAAAGAGACACAGGCTGTCTCTTGACAGTGCACAGTTACAAACATGAAAGAGGCACCATTCACACTTTTCGATAATCTCTGGTAGCTCTCTGATCTACCCAACACGTATACAGTAGCATTAAGTAAAAAATTGTCCAATTAACCAGTTTTATATAACTAACCTCAGTATAAAAGTGCAAACTGTGGCTTTGTGAATGGAGAAAAGAAAAGAGAAAAAAATGCCAGCATTATGCTTCAACAGTCCTGGCAGAGTTGGTAAGCATACAATTAGAGAGGGGAAAAAAGGAGGTGGTATAAAAAAAGGAAAGCAGGAGCATGAGCTGGCAGTGGGCTGGACTCATAGGAGGAGCCTGGCATGCTCTGCATCCCTCTCGCTCTGGCTGCACTGACTGGGCCAGGCTTGTCCAGCGGAGTTAAGGAACTGGCCCGGAATAAAGCTTTTCAAGAAGAACCAGATATAATGGGGCTTCATGCAAGAACATTTTCTTATTCTTGTCCTAAAACCTGCTTACTTTTTTCTATGAGGTTTGCCGCTATGAGTGTTCCACGTCAGATTCACCAAACTCTCTTAACCAGACAAACTTGTAAATCCCTCGTCTCAGCCTGATGAATACCATCTTGCATGAGTAAATGCTGACATCTGAAAAAAGTGATTTATCAGCTTTTTTTTTTTTTTATTCAGTCTGTTACAGACCACTACACTGACCTTGTTGTGAACAGTTTCAAGTAGGAACTATCGGTAAAAAGAAAATAGTAGTAGATAATAGTAGATAACCCACAACAAATCTGTGGGTTATCTTGAGTAACAGGGTCATGATTTATGGAAAGAGACATTGCTGTTGAGTTTTTTTATATGTATTTTCTGGCGCTTTGACCACAAGCTGAGTGCAGAATAGTTCCATTATATTCAAAAAAGGCAGACATCTTTACAGCCAATATAAAACAAAATACAAAACTAGCAACTCACACCAAAACAATCTAGATGGGTAAGTAGCGCTACAGGTAACAGGAAAAATATGTATTTTTGATTTTGGGGTGAACTGTCCCTTTAAAGTAATTGAGGGAGAAACTCCAATGTAGAAACCATGAGACTTAGGCAGACACATTGTCTACCTGAGCAGGTGGATCCTTAAAATGTTCCGTGAATGCCGACTGTCACATTGCTACCTCCAGTAAAAACAAATTTCTGTACAGTCGGAGACGCTTAGGTCAATTAATTCACCATTTATAGTAAATGGTCAATTGGCTATACAGTTAAGAGCTGTAAGAAAAGGCAATGCTCTTCGTGGGGGCTCTCAAGAGAATCTGAGTAGCTCTCCTTCTGCAAGGAGAACTAATCCCTCTTTAATAAACACATGTATGAACATTAAATCTTACTTAAATCAACATTACCAAAAAACTTAGCACATAAAAGTGGAGGTTGGGGTGGTGGAGGTACAGGTTATAATGGCACCACTGTACACCTACATGAATATGGCTGGGTGTGACTAGTCAGCTGACAGCCAAACATTTAAGCATTACCTGATACTGATCATTTGAATTTTTTTAGTTAAGTGGAGCAATCAAGCAACCCATCAACTACATGGCATGGCATTGTTAATCATCTTACAGGCACCACCTTGAAATAATAGAAAGAAACAACACCATCACTGTCAAACAGCCGCGTTTCCACTGCAGGAACCGTCCCCAGAGACTATGAACCTTTGGAGGAACTCCGCAAGGACCAGGGTCTAAATTAAGTTCCAGGGACATAGCCCCCAAAAGGTCCCTGCTCGGGGGGGTAGTACTTTCCAAAAGTACAGGAACTTTCAGGGTGGAGCTTTCTGCGACGAACATTTCTGATTGGTCGAGCTCTGTCCGGTGGAGCAGCAAGTGATATGACTGTCTGGATCGATTCATTGCTGGGTCACAGGCCAACCTTCTCTGGCGCAGAGGCTTAGCTACTGCACCGCTGGAAGCCCCGGTGGAAGACATGGAAACGGATGACCAGTCGGTTGAAGGTAAATCACATATAGCCCACATGATGCTTGTTAAATGCTAACTGTTGTCATGCTATTGCTACCCTAGCCAAAAGCTAATGTTAGCTACATGCTAACGCCAAACGCTAATGCTTACTGTTAATGGTGTAGAATCGTGGTGTTTGTTAGGGCAAGGGTTGGCTAAATCGATTGTACAAAATATGTTGTTAATGTCGTCACAGTAGGACACAACATTTATTTTTTTCAACGTGTTTTTCAGATGAAACGGGCGGGTACACTGAGGTGGCAGGGGTAAACACACCGCAGGCTGCGGAGAGTAGTGTGTTTACCCCTGCCACCACAAGCAGCCCCCGTCCCATGTCTCCTGCTGAAGCACACAAACGCTGTATTTTGCACATTTATATTTCTGCAGATAAATAAATAGTTGTGGAACCAAACGTGTGTATAGTAGCTGTTCTTGTATCTGAAAGGCTATACATACTTGGCATGGTGTATGTCAGGCCAGAGGCAGAAGGAATTGTGACTTACCCGGTGAAGCTTTGTCAAGTATGGACTGTACTACAGTTTGCTATGAATGCTGCATTCCAGCTACAGAATGTGTTAACATGGTGTGCTTCATCATGCTGTGTGTTGTGATCCTCTTACGCAAGTTCCTGCCAGGGAACCAGAACACATGTTGGAAATAGAAGCTGTTTAGGCCAACAACCAAAACATTAAATTAACCTCTCTTAATCAGGCAAGTTGCAACTCCAGTTGCAGGTACAGCATCATGCCTGGACACTGACAGAGTGTGAATGGGAGGTGGCACTGCTTCCTTCAGCTCTCACATGCCAACCACCACCAATTCAGCCTGAAAACATTAGTCAATCAGGGCACTGGAGGCATTCAGGCAAATGTACACACATGTTCTGAGATGGATGGAGTATGTGACTATTGCTCTTGTTGAAAATAAATAAAATGTAGGAAGACTCTGAAACTGAACTGAACCCTGATGACATTCACAAACATTCAGTAGAAGTTGTGTGTTTGTTTATTGGATTCCGTAGCATAGTCACCTTGTAGCGCTGCAATGATGAAGAAACCCCACAGACATGTCAAATAGAATGATCTGAATACAACCCGAGTGACAACACTAAGCATTTTATAATTTCACAGCAACATTTTCAGGTACTTCTACAAAGGCTAAACTGGTGGTAATGGCTAGTAACATGGCAGTGTGTGTTCTCCTATTTACACCAGCACACACAATGGAGCCAGATGTGGTGATCCTGCTGTGGGTGTGTTGTGAATATTCTGCCTAATCTACCAGTATCCCCATTATCTACAGAGTCTCTGGACAGGATGCACAGACACATAGTTCCTATACTGTGCGCTATAGAGACTGATACTATACTGATACTCTGGCTGATGTAAGAAATAAAAAACATTACTTACTGTTACTGTTGAGTAGCTACAACAGAACATATTGCTCCTTATTTTTAATTAGTTACTGCCAGCTTTGCACATACCATTGCTGGTCTTTCCACCAGCACATATCACTGTACTGTGAAACTAGAAAACTATATTTTTTGTGGCGGTACCATTCCATCAAATGGAAATATTCTCGATGTCTTTGCATTATTTTATACAAATGAAAGAGTCAACTAATATGTATAAATTTAATTGAGATAGGAAGGGAGAAATGGGAACGCAATTAGTCCTGAAGAAAAGAGGCAGTAAGGCGAGAGTACAATGATGCTGTTGTTGGCAGGATAAGAGCACATGCAGCAGTGCCAGCTACAGATCTGGCAGCCCTGTAGGGCACTTATGATTAGGAGGTGGACTCAGCAGCGCAGCCTTGTGATTCCTGTTAGCTCTGTTGGAGCTTGTTTGTGAGCTGGCATGCAGGGTGTGGATGGAATGGTCTCATTGCTTCTGAGGAAAGCAGGCTACTGCTCACTTCAAGGACATTATAACCTCATAGAGTAAGCAGGCCACAGGGTCACAGCAAGCCTCAGACCTGTGACCTCCAGGTAGGGCTGGGTTAGATGCTTTGTCTTTTTAATTTATTTTTTGATCAGATATCATAAATCATATTGTTGGTATTTTTAAGATTCCAGTTTCAAGAATTTATTTGTCACATACTCATATTTCTCAATATGTGCAGCAACAACAACAGAGTCTGCTTAACATCTCGGGCAGCAAGTCCTCAGCGGCAAGCAGCAGCACGCCCAAATGGTGCAAATTGATCCATCAACCCACGGTTTTTGGTTGGGAAATGACTGTACAGTCATCGTAGGGGTGATATCGTGGACGAGACTAACTATGAAGCTTGTTACTACTTCTGAAATCTCACTGACATTGTCAGAGCTGGATTGGACCATATATATAATAGACGTCACTCAGCACATCTTACAGTGTAGGACATAGGATAGAACAGTCCAATGCCTGACCTCTTCCTGAACCATCCTTTATTTATATTCCATTGTGAGGAAGATAGCAACGTGGTCTGACTTGCTGAACGGTGAGAGAGAATTAGCCTTGTAATCCTCCTTGAAAGGAGAATAACAGTGGTTCAGAGTCCTACCCTTCTGGCAGAATATGTAAAGTGTTGCTAGGTTTGTGGAATCTGACGTGCTGTGGTAAGTGTATTGTCTCATTTCCGGTCACAGGTGTTTGTGTGTTACTAGTAGTGTATTTTTTGCTGTTCTAGCTCATCACAGTTAAATTTGTTTGATTCTTCATTATAGTGACTAACTATCTGCTATACATTTAAACGTACACTAGTACACTCATAGCTCTCTCCTTCTTTAAACGACTTTCTCGCTAATCCCAGTTTTACACTGTTCAGTTTTGCTAGCTACTGTTCTTTAGCTTAGCAGCTAGCAATGGCTTCTCTCTCTCCCTCTCACTCTCCTGCTCAATGTGTCAAATGTTTAGCTATTATTCTGCCTCCTTTAGTGATAATGGTACATAATACATTGGATAAACGTAAATACAGTAAGATTGTTATTCACGTCGGCAGGAACGACTCCCGATTACGCCAATTGGAGGTCACTAAAGTTAATGTTGAGTCGGTGTGTACATTGTGCAAAGACAATGTCGGACTCCGTAGTTTTCTCTGGGCCCCTGCCAAACCTGACCGGTGATGACATGTTTAGCCGCATGTCTTCATTCCCCTCAGTAATGCCAGAGCAGTCTACTACTCATCATAGACTTGTCTCTGTACTTGTCTTGTTAGATCTTAGTGCTACATTCGACACCATTGACCATCACATCCTATTACAGAGACTGGAACATTCAATTGGCATTATAGGAACCGCACTAAGCTGGTTTAAATCCTACCTATCAGATCAATCTCAGTTTGTACATGTTAACGGTGAGTCCTCCATGCACACCAAAGTTAGTCACGGAGTTCCACACGGTTCTGTGCTTGGACCGATTCTATTCACCTTATATATGCTTCCTTTAGGCAATATTATTAGGAAGCACTCATTCATTGTTATGCGGATGATACCCAATTATATCTATCGATCAAGCCAGATGAAACTAACCAGTTAGCTAAACTTCAAGCATGACTTAAGGACTTAAAAACCTGGATGAGCTGCAATTTTCTGATGTTAAACTCTGACAAAACTGAAGTTATTGTACTTGGCCCCAAACACCTCAGAGACACATTATGTAAAGATATAGTTACTCTAGATGGCATTGCCCTGGCCTCCAGCGCCACCATAAGGAACCTTGAAGTTATCTTTGATCAGGATTTATACTTTAACTCCCACATGAAACAAACTTCAAGGACTGCCTTCTTTCACCTACGTAACATTGAAATCAGGCACATCCTGTCTCAAAATGATGCAGACAAACTAGTGCATGCATTTGTTACTTCTAGGTTGGACTATTGCAAGTCCTTATTATCAGGCTGCCCGAATAAGTCCCTTAAGACTCTCCAGTTGATCCAGAATGCTGCGGCACATGTACTGACAAGAACTAGGAAAAGAGATCATATTTCTCCAATACTGGCTTCTCTGCACTGGCTTCCTATAAAATCCAGAATAGAATTTAAAATTCTTCTCCTCATCTACAAAGCTCTTAATGGTCAGGCACCTTATTACCCCACTAAAACACTGTGCTCCCAGAATGCAGGGTTACTTGAGTGTCCAAAAGTAGAATGGGTGCCAGAGCCTTTAGCTATCAAGCTTCTCTCCTGTGGAATCACATCCCAGTTTGGGTTTGGGAGGCAGACACCATCTCCACATTTAAAAGCAGGCTTAAGACTTTGCTCTTTGATAAAGCTTACAGTTAGGGCTGGCTTGGGTGAGTCCTGAACCATCCCTTAGCTATGTTGCTATAGGCCTAGACTCCCGGGAGACTTCCCATGATGCACTGAGCTCCTCTCTCCTCCTCTCCCTCTCCATCTGTATGCATTTTTATCCCATTAATGCATGTTACTAATTCGGCATCTTCTCTCTCCCATAGTAATTGTGCTTTCTCATCTCTCTCCTCTCTCCTTCTGTCACTTTCAGCAGGTATTTCTGCCTCCGGAGCTGCAGAGACTGGATCTTTGGTTGTGGGCCACCTGCTGCCCCTGTGTTCCTGCTCAACAACTGCTACTAAAATTATTACTATAATTATCATTATTATTCCTATCACTATCATTCCTATTATTATTACTTTATTAATATTACCACTACCATTACATTATTATTATTATTTCAAAATTCTAGGTGGAATTTAATCTCCCTCCGCCTCTCCCCCCATAACTTCTGTTATGAATTGATGCTATATAAATAAAATGTAATTAAACTGAATTGAAGTTGGGCAGTGCAACAGAACTTTCTAAAGGTTTGCCTCGCTAAAATCCCCAGTCCTGTCAAGGGCAGTGTCCAGGTACCTGGTTCAGTGCCAGCACAGAACACCATGGTAGAATGTAGAATGGATAGAATGAGATTATCAGATGCTCAAAGCCAGACGAGCAGGAGCATGAGAGTTTTAGTGTCTCTTGGGATACTACAATTGTTGTTTTACTCTACCACCCTTGGACCTGCCGGACTCCTCTGTTCCATCCACACAGAAAACAGAGAAGGAATCAGGTTGACAATGGTTGAGTGCGGAGTGAGTCATGTTTCAGTCAGCCAGAGGATGTTACAGTCTCTTATGTCCCACTGGAATCTGATCCTTGCCCTAAGATCCTCCATCCTGTTCTCTCAAGGTTTCGACATTTGCAAGTACAATACTGGGCTAGGGTGGACGGCGGACTTGGGGCCTCAGTCTGTTCCGCACACCAGCTCATCCTCCCTGATGTTTTTTCTTTCATCTTCGCCGAGATGTGCTCCCATTGTTATTGTTGTTGCCATGGTGAGCGTCTCACAAGATCTCTTCTTGCCACATCTGACTGACACACAAAAGCTGGAAAGCTGGCGAGTTGAATGTGTTGTGGTCATATCCACTTCTTACCCAAAGATTTGGTGGACAACGCACCAAAAACAACCACACTAAAAACAAAAAACAAGTTCTTGCCAGATTGCCTTTGTGACTTTTAAGTGAAAGTGACTCAGGTGTTTATTCAGACATGAGACCGACATGTAAAACTACTATCACAATTACTTAAAATGATGCATGTCTGAGGGACTTTAGACCGACTACACTGCAAGAGCTTGCAAGCTGACCAGGCCAGTGCTCTATAGTGTTCTACGTGCAAAACACCAAGCACATAGTTTAAAGAAGGTGCATGTCCACCAAGGGCATGCAGATGAAAAATAAAACATAAGTGGTTACATTGAAACACAGGGGAAAGTGATGTGCACTGGAAGAAGCAAAATTCTTTGCAGAATGAGATATGACTAACCTATGACAGAAAATAGAGCTTAATCAGAAAAGGCCTACCCTCAATAATGAATACTTTTACAAGTTTCAGTGGTTGCTACTAGACCTATAAAATCTGCATAAAATAACTTAAAGAATTAAAGGTGCGATTGACAACATCCAGCCACTAGATGACGTACTTCCCCTACCCTCTTCTATTCCATTGGTTGCCAGTTCGTTGCACAACCTGTATATTTCATGGTCGAGTGGAGTGAGACTCAGACTCAGTCATATCAAGTAATGAATCTTTTATGATAGAGTACTGAATTCATTTGGCAACATAAAGCTACACATTAGCTATAGATTAGATATAGGTAACCCCCTTTTCCCCATAATTTAATAATTATAGGGGCCCTATATTGCAACACTTCCCATAAAATGACATTTCAATCATCCTTACACTATATGACATTAGGTAAATATTTGCATTTTAATCCAATCAAAGAGTACAGTACAGTATATTGTAGGGATGCTATTAAAACCCACAGCGCTCCACATTAGACAGACAGCTACAGTAAAAGTTGACGTTAGCTAGTATTAGTGTTAGCGTAGTGTTGACCTAACATTAGTCAAAGTTTTTTCTCGCTCAAAACAAATCTAATAGCTCATAGATTATAAAAAACAGCTGAGCGCCACACAGCAACAATGGCTACGGGGAGAAAGTATGACGACTGTATGAGCATGTCAGTATTTTCAGATTTTTATATTAACGTGAGTACTGTATCTGTTGAGCTCAACGCAGCTGGCTACATGGCTAGCTAGCCACAAGTACCTCAGCAAAGTGTCTCATAATAGGGCTAACGTTAGACTGCTAAATGAGATGACAACCTCAATAACATAACGTCATATTTTGGGCCTAAACACTATAATGAGCAGATTTTAAGTATTTTGGAACTTTAATTTACCTTTGACATGCCACACTGGTAATATATTGGGATCCCACGTCCACTCCGTTCTTAAAGAAGAGCGACCGTCTTTTCATAAGCTGACGTTTTCATAAACCCTGGCACACTTCAAAATCCCCTCTGATATGCATCTTCGTTATAACGTTACTTGGTGTGAGGGAATTATAACGTTAGGTATCTGGACGCAACTGTCACTAATGCTAACGTAGCTCCTCAGGGATTGAAGCTGTTACTTTCCTAATTTTGACAATCTAACCGGTGACAAGACATTAGTTAAGGTTTTAAGGAATATGACTGTCGGTAGTTGTTGTTTATTTTGTTTAAATATGCAGAACTGTAATTTTATGGGTTATTGTTGTTCAGACGAAATAGCTAAGATAGCTAATATGTGCTAACGTCAGTGTCTGTTTTTTTCCCACAATAACTGGCAACTATACCACGTGATACCAACGTTGTTATACTATTTGCTCACAAGCCTTGTTAGAAGCAGGAACCAAAATTATCTCTCAAAAATCTTGAAAATGATTAATTCACGATCATATTTTTTTTTTTTTAGGAAAAGTGATACTTTTATTCCGCACCTTTCTAAAAGCTGTGTGGATGCATTATTTGTTATAAATATTCGTCTACATAAAAATGTTATTAATATAACCTTAACTCATCCCTCCTCCCAAAATGTCACCATCCTGCATACCAGTGCACTGCTGCTGCAGCCACACATAGCCTGCACTTCATGCTGCAGAACTGTAATTCATGCTAATTCAGCACTCTGGCCTTCCATTTCTGTTTATTTTTGAATCGTGAGTGCAAACATTTATTTGTTCTTTGGGCCTCGCTCACAGGGCCTACTTTTAGCACGACGTGAAGGCACTGCTGAGCAGAGACAGAGGAGAAGCACACAGAGCTCTGAAAATACACAAGGCTCACCACATACTGGGCTGTCTGAACACAGTCCACAACAGGAAAGGACAGACACATACAGTACATCGATGCAGACAAAATTGTTGTCGTCCTCTCATCATCAACATAACAATAATAATACAGATAATAATAATAATAATAATAATAATGACAATAAAAAATAGGTTACTGATATGTGCTGAATATTCTCTATAAACAGATATCTGCATATGAATACAGAATCTGCAGGCAAGGGACAAGATTTTGGTATCAGAAGCGTTCTGGTTTCCGTTTGTAGTCCGAGTAGTATTGACCAATCACGTTTGGGCTTTGGTTGCCGTCTTGAACCGTCTTGAACACCTTTCCTTTCGTTCTTGCTGATACTTTTTTATCACACAACACACCTGACACTTTTCTCCACCCGTTCCAACCTGCTTGCACTCGCCTCTTCACCTCTTTTCCACAGTCTCCATTGCTCTGAACCGTTGACCCTAAGTACTTAAAGTCCTGCACCTTCTTCACCTCTGCTCCCTGTAACCTCACCGTTCCACCTGGGTCCCTCTCATTGACACACATGTATTCTGTCTTACTGCGGCTAAGCTTCATTCCTCTGTTTTCCAGAGCAGACCTCCATCTCTCTAGATTTTCCTCCACCTGCTCCCTGCTCTCACTACAAATCACAATGTCATCCATAAACATCATAGTCCATGGAGATTCCTGTCTAACCTCATCTGTCAGCCTGTCCATCACCAGAGCAAACAAGAAGGGCTCAGAGCCGATCCTTGATGCAGACCCACCTCCACCTTGAACTCCTCTGTCACACCTACAGCACACCTCACCACGGTCTTACAGCTCTCATACATGTCCTGCACCACTCTAACATACTTCTCTGCCACTCCAGACTTCCTCATACAATACCACAGCTCCTCTCTCGGCACCCTGTCATACGCTTTCTCTAAATCTACGAAGACACAATGCAACTCCCTATGACCTTCTCTGTACTTCTCCATCAGCATCCATCAAAGCAAATACTGCATCTGTTGTACTCTTTCTAGGCATGAAACCATATTGCTGCTCACAAATGCTCACCTCTGCCCTTAGCCTAGCTTCCACTACTCTTTCCCACAACTTCATTGTATGGCTCATCAGCTTTATTCCTCTGTAGTTGCCACAGCTCTGCACATCTCCCTTGTTCTTAAAAATTGGCACCAGTACACTTCTCCATTCCTCGGGCATCCTCTCACTCTCCAAGATCTTGTTAAACAAACTAGTCAGAAACTCTACTGCCACCTCTCCTAGACACTTCCATACCTCCACAGGTATGTCATCAGGACCAACTGCCTTTCCACTCTTCATCCTCTTCAACATCCTCCTCACTTCACTCTTGCTAATCTTTGCTACTTCCTGCTCCACACCAGTCACCTCTTTTCATCATCAACCAGTAAACCCACTTGGTACTCGACACTTAGTTTATCTTATACTTATACCGACATGATACTTATTTATTTTCTGACCTGTTTATAGTGTTTATAGTGTATCATATCGTTTTCTTAGTACTTTCTCCTGTATGCACTGACGTAAAGGCAAGCTACTGTAACAAAGAGTTTCCCTACAGGGATCAATAAAGTATTTCTGATTCTGATTCTACTCTTCGTTCCCTTTCATTTTCCTCATTCATCAACTCTTCAAAGTACTCCTTCCATCTTCCCATCACACTCCTGGCACCTGTCAATACATTTCCATCCTTATCTTTAATCACCCTAACCTGCTGCACATCCTTCCCATCTCTATCTCTTTGTCTGGCCAACCTGTACAAATCCACCTCTCCATCTTTAGTGTCCAACCTAGCATACAAGTCCTCATATGCTCTTTGTTTGGCCTTTGCCACCTCTACCTTCACCTTACGCTGCATCTCCCTGTACTCCTGTCTACTCTCTTCAGTCCTCTCAGTGTCCTAACCTCTGTCTCTGTATACACTCCTGAACTTCCTCGTTCCACCACCAAGTCTCCTTGTCCACTTTCCTCTTTCCAGATGACACATCGAGTACCCTCCTACCTGTCTCCCTGATCACATTAGCTGTAGTGGTCCAGTCATCTGGGAGCACTTCCTGACCACCCAGAGTCTGTCTCAGCTCCTCCCTGAAAACTACACGACATTCTTCCTTTTTCAACTTCCACCACTTCGTCCTCTGCTTTGTCTTTGTCCTCTTCATCTTACCACCAGAGTCATTTTACACACTACCATCCTGTGTTGTCTGGCTACACTCTCCCCTACCACGACTTTACAGTCACTGGTCTCTTTCAGATTACAACATCTACACAAGATGTAGTCCACCTGAGTGCTTCTACCTCCGCTCTTATATGTCACCCTATGTTCCTGCCTCTTCTGGAAGAAAGTGTTCACTACAGCCATTTCCATCCTCTTTGCAAAGTCTACCACCATCTGTCCTTCTGCGTTTCTGTCCTGAAGACCAAACCTGCCCATCACATTCTCATCACCTCTGTTCCCTTCACCTACATGCCTATTGAAATCTGCACCAATCACCACTCTCACCTTTGGTTGCATGCAGGTAAACAGTCCGTATGGAGAGCAAGAGGCAGAACGCATTGGCCAAAATGCAATCTCGGAACCCTATCGCCTGACAACGATTTAGCTTTTTATCAGTCTCGGAGCCCTAGAGATTAACTTATTTTTTTAAAAATGTATCTGCATTCAAATCATTGTCAGACAAAACAATGACCGGCGCATGGAAGAGGAAGTCTTGGCCCTGCTGTCCGTTATCCAGATATCCGCTGGCTACACCGGAAGCCCAGAAACATTGCCCGTTGTTCCCAGAGGCTAAATCTTCGTCAGACAATAGCCGATGGTTTCTGAGATTGTGTGCTGAATAACTCGATATCTTCCACATTAAAACAAATATTTCATTTAGTAATAAGTTAATGAGAGAATATTTCCTGGTGGCTGTACGGTCTGATGTGCTGTATCAGTAGAATAAAACAATGCAACATACTCTCAGTGCCAATACCTGAGTTTCAGTATTGACACAAAAACAATAATTCTTTCAACAATATAGTTAGAATCAGAATCAGAAATAGTACAACATGTTCTGGCCATTTTTTCATTTAACAAAATATGTAAAACTGCTCAATGTATCACTGTTAAATAATTAACAGAATCTGAACTGGCACTTTCAGTACCACAGAGTACCTTTAATAGTCTGAAACTGCTGAAGAGTAACAACTTGATAGAAACGAAGATAAAATAATACAAAACATAGCATTGTCATGGGTTTTTCCTGGCTCAAAATGAGGCAGAGGTGGTACCATCCTGATCATGTGCACACGTGCATGTGTACCGTGCCTTCAACTGGCTCAAGCAAACACTTTTTACAAGCAATGTATTTTAAGAGTTCGAATAATTATGTGATTGAAGAAAATGACAATTATCACATTAAAGCATATTTTATTTTAAAAATATAAAAGGTGTCCTGTTCAACATAAAATTAAATACAACATAAAAGATGTGTTAATTTACACAGTTAATGAACAGCAAAGTTGTTTAAAATCAAATATAACAAACTATTGTTTTCATTTACAGTTCACATGGGCCCTCTTGCAGTGTAGTTGATTTCCTCGAATTCCTGGATATTAAATGTTCAACTGTAATTTTCTGTAGTGGTCCCTGTAGTAATATTGGTTCATAAAGTGCACTGAAATAGCATTACATGGTTAAACTATGTTTGAGACTGAGAACATGACCACAAATACTGATATAGGCCTACTGAATATCTTGTCAAACAATTGTATTCTGCTGGAACAATATTATTTACACAAATGTAGATCTCCTCCTGTTTTTGAAGCATTTAAAAATGTATTTAAAAAATAATCGTTTTTTTAAGTAATCCCCCTCACACACTTTTACAAGACATCATGATTAACTTATTTTGTTTATTTTACTTCCTAATTCTAATTTGCTTTTATCAGTATATGCGGCAGTCATGTTCTCAGATGTATGTATTGTAGTGAACTAATATGTTCTACAAATGTCTGTTTGAACTTTTGTATTCGATAAAGTGGGAAAAAAGTTGAATCAGTTAGGGGGCCGCAGGGATGCCGAAAAAAAACAAACATGCAGCGACCTGCGGCAGAAAAGATGAAACAGAATTAACTTTTGGGGAAACACACACACGCTGTGGTGGCCAATCCGTCGATCAGACTGGTCAAGCTGCTCCACAGTCATCCTGAAATATCAATAAACCAGGCGCTATCCAGGCGGAGTTCATGGACCAAACTATGATACTCTCCCAGTTGTGTCCTCGCTTGGTGTATTTCGTGTACCCAGCTTCAATGTATGCGTCTGGCTTGCAGTCTATGCTGAAAAATAGCGATACCAAGAAGCTTCCTTTAGTTTGAGGTCATTTGTTTGAGAGAGAGAGAGACAGAGAGACAGTGTTGGTCAAGCGACCAAGAGAGTGAATGAAGAGAGGGAGCGCCGGTACAGAGAAAGCCGGTGAATCAGAGAAATAAAACGTTATTTTCTGATTGTTTCACAGCAGTTACGTTCTAAAGCCCAAATAAACACGCCCACACCCCCACACACCGCCACATAACCCGGCAACGCCTGATTTGGCCAGAATCCAGTCAGCTCTTTTCTTTCTTTCTGGAAGTTTTGGCAGTGTCTTTTCTGGTGGGCTGTGCTGATTACGATACAGCGCCACCACATCAGCGTAATGCTGCATTTGTAGTTACAAATGGCAGAAATTCACCAAGTGCAACACTTGCTAGAAAAAAACTCGTGTTTACAATGAAGACACACATCAGAGTTTCGTTGAGAGCTGGAGGCAGGACAAAATTTGACGGAGGCAGCCGCCTCGTAATTCTATATGCAGAAAAAATCCTGGTATTGTTAATATATCCAAAGGACTCCTAAGTTGGGGCACATTGAGAAAAGAAATGGGAATAATAATAATAATAATAATAATAATAATAATAATAATAATAATAAATACTTCAAGAACGAGTGGTTTCTCACACTTCAGAACTCTACTGATGGAGAGAGAGAGTGACAGGGCCAGGAAGGGTGTTGGGTTGAGAAACAGTCAGAGACATAAGAGCATGTTGAGGCATTGCTCATGAGTGTGGGCGACTGACTTCCTGTGTATTGGTCTAGCATGAGCAAACCTGACTGATCTAGAAAAATAGGTCTTCTGAGAGCTGAAGCACTGGAACCAGAAAAAAACATTTTTAAAAAAGTAAAAAACAAAAACAGGGAAACCCACTGTGAGACAGCACTGATGGGTCAGAGACGTCCTCAGCATGTCAGTACACTCGCTAACACAGGCTTCCTTATACTTAGATGATGATAAATTACAGAACAACTTAAGTTTGTGTTAAAAACATAAGACTCTGCCCTTGATCTAAGCGGATGGGGTCCATATTGGGTCTATTCCAAATTGAAATATGATCAGAAAGATCAGTTTTGATTCTCATGAAATCCTTACAAAGAATAGTTTCAATATTTCATTTTTCTAGTTTTTAAATCAAAAAGCTTTTTTTTTTTAGTAACTTGACATGCATTATGGGCTTTGGTTTGTAACATGTCAGCAGAGATGACAGGCTGTTAGATGGTGACCACAGCAAATTGTCTTGTTATTTTGAAGTAGACCAAGAAAAATATGTGATTTTCAAAGTGTCGAGGACATCTGGAAAGATACTTCAAGCAAGCTGCAGTGACAACTGATATAGCAATAAATAAATGATGCTACACAGACTCAGGCTGCAGAAAATATATATCAGAATTGATGTCAGAAAAGTCAACACAAGGCAATCAGACATCATTCCTTCAACGTTTTCATTTAAAAATGGAAAATGAGCAAATGTGAAAAATACAGACTTGACTTAGAGTGGAGAGAACACTTGGACATGTGGAGAGTTTTTGGTCTTATGAAGGGAGTCAGCTGTTTGGAAACAGCCCCACCAAGCAGACTGTGACGCTGAGCAGATGATTCAGCAGTTGCTGCAATGACAGTCAAAGACACTGGATAGACCAGCACAAAACTAGCATTGCCTGCCTTCTCTCTAAATGCCTCTGGTCTAGTGCATGCTGGGATAGGCCCCTTCGCCCTGTAAGGCTTTACCACACTATGGTGACAGAACCAAAAGAACCATTTTGTGGTTCTATATATAGAACTCTTTTTGTCAAGCTGCTGCTCTCGTGTTTGAGAGGAGAATGTTTCTTCCACAACAACTCTCTATCACTACAGCAGGACATGGCTACTACCAGAGCAACAATCTCATAACATACACTGGGAAAGATGAGGCTTTTACAGTCACACTATGGCAGGCCCACCACCTACTAGCCTTGCTGCTGAAGCTGTCCTCATGTTCACTATGGTCAGAATTGAAGCGTACTGAACTATTAGCTGGTTAAAATTTTTATCAAATGGAACTGAATAGTTGCATCCTTATCCATAGTCAGTGTATTACCTGCAGTAGATGGTGGTGGCACATCCCCAGTTTAGAGAAGCAGAGTTGTACCGGCACAGAAGCTAAGCAAAAGTACTGCTGTGGACAGGGTCAGCAGCAAAACGTATTTTAGCCACCAAAAAGAAGGCCCACCAAATTGTCTTTCCGTATTCCTACGCATTTTCTTATGCGTAGGAATACGGAACTTCTACAGTTGAGAAAATGTCATTTCAAAGGAAATGGCTGTCTGACGGCAAGGCAAAACACTGAAAATATTCAAAATATAGCATACACTTGAACTGATATAGATTTTAAAAGAAAAACATGTCCATTTGCAGTGTGTATATGTGCATTTCCTAGAGGATGTTTCACATGTTGTCTAGTCTTTGTCAGCATTTTAACCCGATAGGTTAGTATATGTGGTTTCATTACTGATACATTACAGTGTTTCTCCCGGGTGTGAGGTCATCTATGGGGAATTATTAATAATACATACATTTCTAACAACACATTAACCGTGCCTATTCAGTGTCAATCCACTCTCACCAATATCTGTGATTGCATGCTCTGTTTCTCAATTTTATTAGTCAATTAAACATTTCATGATGGATTATTCGTGGTTCTGTGATGAGCATGGTCAAACTGTGGCGGTGCACCACATTTAGCTCTATGCAGGAAAACACTGCATTCCATCTCAACTGTAAACTTTAGTCAAAAGGATAAAGAAAATTTGTTTGCCCCATAATACATGTTGGTTATGTTTGTATAGTAAATGCCCAATACTACATTTGAGAGTTTTACCTTGGAATCTGCAATTAAGCATCACTACTCCATTTCCTCCTTGTGTCTGACAGAACAGACACAAGTG
This sequence comes from Siniperca scherzeri, assembly GCA_027580175.1. Lineage (NCBI taxonomy): Eukaryota > Metazoa > Chordata > Actinopteri > Centrarchiformes > Sinipercidae > Siniperca > Siniperca scherzeri. The sequence goes on along the minus strand of CM050855.1, from coordinate 34,574,236 downwards.
GAGCACATGACAAAGACACTTTATCATTCACAGTTCAGATCTCCTGTCATCTCATACAGTCACTTCATTAAACCTCCACATTACTGTGTAATTTGCATTAGTTTCAAAGGGCTCTGATTCATGAGAACACCAGTCATATGAGCAACAAGTCTATGTCACAGCCATGTCTAGATATGCATTCCATCTCAACTATGAACTTTAGTCAAAAGTATAAAGACATTTTGCTTGCCCCATAAAAAATGTTGGTTTTGTTTGCAATATAATTTGTACTATATACGGTTTACCCACTACTACATCTAATATGGCCACTCCAACATTTGAGAGTTTTACCTTAAAGTCTGCATTAAATGACATAAAAAAGGTGAATTGTGCCTCACTACTCCATTTCCTCCTTGTGTCTGACAGAACAGACACAAGGGGAGCACATGACAAAGATGCCTTTTATCATTCACAGATAAAATCTCCTGTCATCTCATACAGTCACTTCATTAAACCTCCACATTACTGTGTAATTTGCATTAGTTTCAAAGGGCTCTGATTCATGTGAACACTGGTCATATGAGCAACAGGTCTATGGCACAGCCATGTCTAGACATGTCAGAGAACAGGCTGGTTGAAGTGAACACTCAACCAGAGTACACACAGAAACACACTCTCATCTGATGACGAAGCTGCAGCATTTCTTTCATAACTCCATCCCAACATGGGGCTGCTGTGATGGTCTGATTTGGTTAGCAGAGTTGTAATAATAACTTAATAACTTAATAACTTTTCTCATGGCCAACAATGACAACACTCACTCAAGTCTCAACAACGACTGAATCATACAATCTAGCAGGCATAGTGAAACCAGTTCAGCTGAATGTCTGAATAAAAGAAGTGAACTACAGTTAAACCTCATATTGAGGAAGAAGCAGTGTTAATTTTGGCAGCTATTTTAAATTTAGTCTTTAGAAGAAAATGCTTATTAGTTTTAATCACAGTTTAGTCATTTTTATCCTTAATATTTTTAGTCCAGTTTTAGTGGACAAAAAGTCATTTTAGTCAACTTTTAGTGTTTTCTCTCTTTAAACTAAACTAATTCATTACCATTAAAATCACACTAGTGCTAAAACAATTAGTTGATTAATATGCCTACCTGGTCTTAGAGCTAAGAAATTATACACAAATATCTTCCAAATAAATTGCTGTGTAATCTTAGAAAAAACAGTTTGACTAGATAGTAATTGCAATGCATGTTCAGGGCTTTCAATTAACTTCACCCCAAATTCTGCTAGCTCCCTCCCTCCTAGCATATATAAAAAATGCAGCAGAGGACTGCAGGTCAAACACTTTAGGGGCGTGGCCTCATGTGTGGCGTGGGAGGTAAGGACACACCAACCAGAGTGAGCGACAGACAGCTAACCAACCAGTAGATGGCGTGTTGGGCCATTTTCAACCCATGAAATGCAGATTTTCATAAATTTGGTAAAAATGTCAGTATTAACAGCATTTATGTGTTTCATCACAGTACAGTCATATAATTTAGTTTACAACTCAAAAAACATGTTTAAGTGTGCAGTACCTCTTTAAGCTTTTTCTGGTAAGGACTGGAGTAAGAACAAGTAAGCGCAAATGGATCGAGCATAATTACAAGTTGCTTGTCCAAATATATAAATTAATTAATTTGCAGGCTAACGTTACAGTAGCAACACATGATCCACACATAGTCATGTGACATAAACAGGTCTGAAAAGCCAATGCTGTTCTACATATGTTTCACGCGAACAATAGGACAGTATATGATAAAGCATTTCACTTGTCTGACCAAAACGTTTACTTGTCCCAGACAAGTTATAACGTTAATTGTCAAGCGAACTGATGCTAGCTAACACATTAACCCAGCCAACGTTGGAAGCCAGGTTCAATAATTAATTTATTACTGCAAAGTGAAACATTTTTTGTGAGAAAAACTGGCTTCCAACCAGGCCAAGCCAATGTGGCTTGCTAGCAAATTTGCCACAAGTTGACATAGCCGACTGCCCATTAACATTGACTTAACGTTAGCAAATGTATGTTTAGTTAACATTAGGACTTACAGTTAGCGACTTCAAGTGTCTCTTCAGGTTGGCTGTATTCTTCCCACCTAATTTGTAGCCACAGTGCGTCTCTCCATCTCCCATTACTACAGTTCATTGGGTTTTCCTTTCTGCCGAATTATAAGTAAAACGTGTCAATAGATCGATTATTTTATTCTGATGTTGTTGTCATTAACTTGCTGTCGGTTTGGGATAGTATCTGCACACGTCACATCAATCTGCACCACACATCAATCAATGACATTGATGCATTGTTTATATTTTGACAGACAAACCAAACGCATTATAGTTGTAAACTATAATGCATTTTTCGTCATAGTTTTCGCTCTGGGAAGAAGCCTTGAGTGTGCAGCGACTTCTTCTTTTTCACACTCACAGCATCTTCACTTTAATCTTTGAACTGAACACATGCCAGTTTAGGCTGTTTCCACCCTTGGCTGATATTATATGCAGATTGATTTGAATTTAATATTTGTGTTTGTAATTGTGTGTCTCAGCCGTGTGTATTATGTGCTTTAAGTGATTCATGTGTAAGCAATCAAACCACTTGAAAATAACATACCTGTGTGTGCCACTATGTAAACAAATCAAAACCTTGTAGTGTAAACATCACACAGCAGTGCAAGGCAGGACACAGTGTACAACCTAATGGTGTGCTATTCTGTAAACCGAGTCAGGTCAAAGGTCAGCCCGCGGGTCAGGGCCAACACACAAAAACAAGGATCTCTGCAACCTTATGATGACCTACAACTGGTCATAATTCAGTTACACAGAGATTAAAACTAAATGTTACCATTTAGTTTGTTTTAAACTCTGTAACGATGGACTGTACTTGTACTTTCCGACTACTCAAAGCACTTCACACTACATATCACATTCACCCCATTCACACACTGATGGCAGGTGCCAACTGCTCATTAATTCAAAGAAACTAACTCATTCACAAACACTCACACACCAAAGGGACAGCGCTCGGGAGCAATTTGGGGTTCAGTGTCTTGGCCAAGGACACTTTGACATGTGGGCTAGGGGAAACCGGGATCGAACTGCTGACCTTCTGATTAGTGGACGACCCGCTCTACCACCAAGCCACAGCTGCCCTCAATGCTCAAATTGTCTTTGCTCTCTTATTCCACTCAAAAAGACACACATCTAACCAGTGGGGAAACAACAGTTAAAACCCAACAAGGCACTTTCACCAAGCTGCAACGTACAATTTGCTGTACTCGAAATAATGGCTCCAGGAGGAGCTGATTGCTCAGTTTTGAATGTTGGCAGCCAAATGTATGTTAGGCCCAATTCTGACAGCAGCTTTGAAGAAAATCATGTCCAAAGCAGATTGGTGCACTACAGCCAAAAGAAAATCTTCTAGGAACTGCACTATTGTCCTTCACCAACTGATGTAACCTTACTGAACACATAAAATACCATGACATAAGCAGATCCTGTTAATCCACATGCATTGTGTCTACCAGCCAAGGGACTGCAGTAGCTGAATCTGGTACAAAGTTTCTCTTATCTTTGCTTGAGTATTTTGGTCTTTCTACATGGTCAATAACAACTATATTGAATACAACAAAAAAACATAAACACAAAACACAAAAATTGTGACAAAGTCTAGAATCTAATTCTCCATAAACATAAATGTATAGCAGAGTAGCATTACGTTATAGCTTCTGTTAAAGATGGCATGACGACGTCATCAAATGGTATGACGACGTCATCAAACCACAAGGACACAATTGTTCTCATCATGCTCCTCACTATACTTCCTTATAAACCAATGTAGCCGCATACAAAATCCTACATGATTCACTATACAGAGTTATCTGTACACCAGTACAGCGTAATATAGTCCTACAGCAAATCTTCTTATTCTGAAGCTTCTAATGTTCACAGTTGTCAACACCGTGTCAGAGTGATGTTGATTCAACTCTATTTTCATTCTCAAGTATGGACGGCGTGGTGGTGTTGAATTACACTGCTTTATATTCAACATGAAATTACCTGTATGAGTTGTGACGCAGCATGTAGGTAGCCGCCACAGAGACATCACTTGGATCAAGTCAGGGGAACTTGTCATTTACAGGCATGCGATGTGGCAGTTAAAGTGCTGAATGGTTTGCATTAGCTACAAGTATCTTTAAGTACCCAGCACAGAAGAGATGTGAACGGGAAGTTGGCAACTATCACCCACAGTATCTGTACTATTTTACTTGATGGAATTCACTATTAGGGTGGTTTCTCATCTTCCTGATGTTTACTGAAGCACACCTTGTCTCAGCTGCATACAAGGCTGGTTTACCTGGAAAAGCAAGTACAAGAGTACAAACCACTAGACCAAATACTAGACCGAAATTGTGAAAAACTGGAATCGTGGAGGGATAAAAGGCTAGGGGGGAGGGACAATGCACAAGAAACTCCCCACTAGTGTTTCCTCCCTGTGCAGTGTAGACCAGGGGTTGTCAGATTCTGACACTGTGGGCCCCCCTCAGACAACTGCGCCTGTGTTGTCTGTGCGTTCAGATTTGACTGAATTATGACTCCTGACTGTGTTGGTAAGCGGGCCAAACTACAATAACTAACCTCCAATTGTTTTTAGAACCATGACATGCACCTGTCCCTTTCACCACACACAGTATATTTGCCTCATGTCCCCGTTTCTCCTTACCTCATAGGACCAGACACACTGGACCCCGGCAAACCTCCTGACACACCGGCCCACCTCCACGTCCTCATGGGTGGTGTACATCTCCTGTAGACACTCTCGGATGTGGGGCACCATCCTCTTGAGGACCTCGCGGCTCATGATGACCCCTGGCCCCCCCATGCAGAAGTTTTCCCCAGGTTCCAGGGCCAGTTTCCCCAGCTCATCACGGGCCCCCATGCCTGTTTGGCCCAGAAAGATGGCCTCACTGCTGTTGAGGCTGCGCAGGAAGCTCTCCAGCTTCTCACTCTTAATGTAGACATCGTCATCGGCCCTCATAAACCACTCGTACTTGTCCAGGTAATGGTCATGCATATACTTGAGCATCATGAAAGACTTCTTCTGGGGTGGGTACGAGTCATCCACATTCCTCAGAGCCACTATAGGAATGGGTATGGAGGTGTCAGAGCCCTCACTGGAGAAGAACTCCACGCGACCTGGAACTGTTTGTGCCCACGTTCTGTAAACACACACACACACACACACACAGAAATGGATGGAGTCAGAAAAAGGTCAGATAACATCTAAGTTATCTGTAACATGTAACAACCTGCAAGAACAGGAAACAAATGCTAAATAGTAATAGCCCAAAAACAAACAAACACAGACAAGGGATGCTCACATGGTTCTGTACATACTACACTGGGTGTGGGATGTGGTCCACACACGTGCAGTTGGCACAAATTTGCCAAATCTACTCTGCATGAAGGTTTGAGATGGACAACTAAAATAACGCAGCAAAACTTGGATTATTGAATTAGAGAAGAAGTAACCTGAGAAGTAACACAGATATATATTGTTAGTTTTTTGATATTCATCACTATAATTTATTGCATGTGGTGGTGATCTAACATTACAGAGAATTCCGTGCAATTCAGTGTCCTTGCAATTTCCTCCTAGCCCACATTAGAATTCCATTAAAACCAAAAATAAGCATTCATTCCAGGTGTTAGGCATTTGAATGTGATGGAATTAAAAGAATAACTAGGTTTAACAAAATAAGGAAGGTTTAGACCTAAATCTAATTCTGCAGAGCCCTTAAAGGTCCATTGTGTAGGATTTAGTGGCATGTAGCGGCAAAATTGCAGTTTGCAACTATTTGAATACTGCTCGCCTCACCCTCCCCTTCCATGAGCGTAGTTGAAACTACGGTTGCCGTGAAACTTGTGAAAAACGCGAAAGGCCATATCTAGAGCCAGTGTTTAGTTTGTCCGTTCTGGGCTACTGTAGAAAGATGGCGGTGCAACATGGTGAGAGGACCCGCTCCATCTGGAGATATAAAGGGCTTATTCTAAGATAATAAAAACAAAACGATTCTTATTTTCAGGTGATTATACACTAATGAAAACATACTTAGAAATATTATATTCCATTTCTGCCAATAGCTCCTTCTAAATGTTAGACACTGGACCTGTAAAGGATTCCTCTGTTGTAAACATTAGTACTATTTTCTACACCATCTTATCTGCATAATAAAATTGCAGTTCTTTTACAATTTTATTTTGAGATTTTAGATTTTGTGAATTTTACACAATTATCCTAACTTCTGAAAACAACACTGTAATGGAGACCAAACTAGGCTGTTGTTATCAGATCCTTCTGGGAAATTGTGATTAGGATATTTCTCTATTTTCTGACATGTTTCAGGTTAAATGATCAATTGATTAACTGGAAAAATAATCAGACTGGTTGACAATGCAAATAACTGTTAGTTGTAGTCCTATCCCAAAGTTTCTAAAGATATGAAATCTGTCAAGCTTAAGTTTGGAGAAGTGTGTCTAAAAAGATGAAAAACATAAAAAAACATGGAGTCTTGGGTTTGAATATTTCACTCAGCGTTAACATATAGCTTCATTGAAGAGGGACAAATGATGCACAAAATGTCTGATACTGTCAGGCAGAGTAGAATAAGATTATTTTACCTACATTAAAGCTTAAGAATTCCCTTTTCCAAAAAAATACTGTATCAAATAGAATGGATCAATGACAAAAGGTAAAAATGGGTAACGTTAGAAATAATTGCTGCTAGCTAGCTACCTAATACATGTAGGCTACTGTGTAAAAGCCCCGTACACCGAATTCGAAAGTGTTTTTATCGGTCCATGTACTTCCAGGTAACGTTAAGCTTATAAAGAAGATCACATTAAAGTGCTACAGTTTTAAAGTGACATTGGTGGACCGTTACATTCCATAAGAGAGAAAGCCGAATTGTTAGCTAACGAGAAAGGGAACATTCTTCACTAACACATCACATAACGTTACCTATGTGCCGCGACGGCTCGACTGTTCAGGTACTTCTGGGCAGTCATGACACCAACGAACAGGAAATTACTGGACCTGGAGCCAGGTTTCTCGGTCGCCGGTGAACCGTTATCTTGCGGTGGCCATAGTACTCCGCCGTATTCCTTTCTGAGACCCCCGTTCAACCCACAACCGGCAGGGTTAGCTTTACGTTTTTGTCCAGCTTTCTTCAACTCGGTCGCCTTGGGTAAAATTAGTCTGGAAGCCAGTGTGAACCCGACAACCAGTCCCAACAGAACACTAAACCATGCTCTTCGGCTTCGACCTGCCATTCCCCAAAAGTTCACCAGCTCGCTGTGTATCCGCACTGTATGCTAAAACAGCGTGTCTGTAAAAAAAAAACAATTACAAAATAACCAATACACAAAATAAAAAAATTAAATAATAACAACAAAAACCGGATCAGTAGAGCTCCTGTGTCACCAGAAAACCGGGCTCACACACACTCTCTCATGGTAGAAAAGCCCTTTTCTTCCAGTTGCCTACGTAGCATCACAGCAGTCTCCTTGAAGCCGCCACCTGAACCTTTCTCTGCCGCTGCTCCCACTGATAATCAAGCTTTCCGTTGCTATCGACAATCAGCAACCTTCAACGCCGATCGACAAGTTCAGCAGTTTTTTCTTTTGCCTTGAATAGCGGCCCCATTCTCGTCATTATCTCGCCATTGGAAAAATGTAAGACTGTCGAGATAGCTGATCGCGAAGGGTTTAACACTGGTTTGAGCCAAAAGAATTTCCGTAGAAGCACTCTGACTGGCTGGCTTGATGAATCGCTTCGAGCGAGGTCAGTCAGAGTTGCGGTGTGTCGGTGGGTGGGGGTGTTTTCTCCTTTCAGTATTCCTATTAAAAAAATTTCTTTCATCAGTGTCCTCAGTTTTGCTTAACATGGGAAGACAGGACTCTTCCAAATAATGTAACGATCATATAGGTTTATGTTAGGGCCGCATGTTTCAACTACAGTACCCATGAGCCTCATCTGCCGTTGCCATGGAGAAGAATCCAGTTAGACTTACGAATCAGAGCGGTAGCAAATTCTAAACGCTTCGTTGTTGCAGTGAATTAATTTTAACTGAAAATTATTTAAAAAAAAATCGCGTCCAAATCGCATAATCTTTATACATCTAAGTCTTTAACTTCCAACGGCCGTTAGCGGCGCAAATTAGAGAAATGTAAGATCGGTGAATGGATGTTGCCGAAATGCCCCTTGGGAGTCGTAGTCCCCAATTTTTTTATACACAAGCTTGTGCTTTCTACTGTTATTAAAAAAAACAATATTTTACTATTTTTACTAATATTTTAATATCTTACGCAGTTGTTAATATTTCGGACTGATGATTTAACCGGGAGAGTTCCATGCCGATCGAAGCCGTAGAAAAACTTAAACTGTGAAACTTTTACTTCCGTTACCAGGGGGCGCCCGAAATAGATCCTCCCACTTCGCTATGATATGCGACTTGACGATGCTGCGTTCTATTTATATGGGAAAATCCCCCAACACTGGACCACTGGACCCACCGCAACCATGGACAGTAATAATAATAATGATACATCCATGCCTGCAACATGAAGCTAGTTGTCTATAAACTTGGGTTGCCTCTGTAACAATTACTAAAGATTTTATAACACCACCAATAATAATACTAGCTATAATTGTCACTAATATTTGAAACTGAGAATATTAACTATTATTTACTAACTACTAAAACTATTTACTTAAATTTAAATAATGATTATGACACCATAATTCAATATGCTCGGCCACTGCTTTACCAAGTAGTTGAGCCCTGAAAGCTAAACTGGACAGCAGGAATTTAAATAAAACCCAGACGTGTGAAAAAACTGCAAAACTTAAACAACATAATGCAAACACGTGTGGTATATTTTTTCTTTTTCATATGTGAGGTATAACGGATTGTTTTTGTTGTTAATTTGTTCTGCCACATTACATGTAGGCCTATCTAAGCTTGTGCGATATGACGGAAAATATCATAAAACAGTTACGTTGAGTAGAACGTCCAAAAACGCAGCAGGTCGCTCGGCCAGGTCTCGAGCTCCCCCATGTGGTTGTAGTCGTCTACAGCAACTCGTCGGTGTCTCGTGAAAGCTGCGCCTTATTATGTTTATGTTTCCAGACAAGTTGAAGGTTTTTATGCGTGTTTCTGAGTTGCTGAAAACACAATAGTCACAATATGTTATTGACAAATATATACTTCCAGTCCTTTGTGGACTCAGTTCACTTGTTCTGTCATATTGTGCAATACCCTTACACATACATACACACATCTATAACCTGTAAATCTACCCACCTTTCACTTGTCTTTTGAATGTTTTTGTGTCCACATGTTAATGTGATTGTACAGTGACATGTGTGTGCATGCATACAGTGTATGTACAGTATATGCATGTGCGTGTACATACATTCATGGGGTAAATCAGCTACTTAGCTAATTAGGCGGGTTTGAGGGTCTGATTGGGCTATGTTAGTCAAATCTGGCAACACTGGTCCTTCATTATTGTCATCTTGTGGATCTCTTTTAGAGGGCCCCTTTGTCACAATCCAGTTCTAACACCTGTATTATGTTATTTACAGATTGTATATTGTTGCTATATGTTCATTTGTGACAACAGTTTGAAATGATTTTTAGCCACTGGCTATTAAATCTTCAAGTGCAAGGACACCCCAACCTTATTTAGCCCATTTTAACTGAATTCACTGTACAGGCTAGAAGCCACATACTTACCAGGTTTACTATAGGTCACCAGAATTTAATAGGCAATACAAGTTCATTTCAATGCAATTAGAAAGAGGATCCTTTTTTGTTTGTGTAAATTTAACCAAAATGCTTTTCCAAGGGCTGGGAAACGATGACTCTTCCTCTACAAGAATACAAAGGGAATGGCACAAAAAATGTAAATGTTTAAGCAGCAAAAACAACCTCTGTATATAGAGTGAGTCTCTTTAGTCCTGAAAAAAATAAAATAATGAGCCATTATCTTGAAGAGTGTGGACACTTTCTTAAGATCAGCTTTAACAGTTTCACTTGTTTTATTTTATTTTCTATTTATTTTATAGTTCAAAATCAGAGATCAGAGTGTGAACCTGCTCTTTGATAATAATGTCATGTCTGATCGACGTTAACAAGAAGAGAGGAACAGCTAATTGTTATTTGTCATTACAGTATATTTGGTATTAAATCACTGGATATTATTTACCACTGTGCCATAACTTAAGACAGCTACCACACTCAGCACAGTGAATATGAAAAGATCAGACGTTATCACTGGCATCTGTGTTTTCATTTATAAAGGTCTTGCCATCGAAGTTGTTGAGATATTAAACATCCTTAGTTGGGTTCAAAGTAAACAACCATGACCAGATCACAGGATACGTTAGCTTTAAAAGTTCCTCATACCAACTCGGATCTAGGAAAGACTGGTTTTCAGTAAAAAATACCTCAGTACTTTTAGGCCCCTGGGGGTCTGGGGCTCCGGTGCAGTTGCTCGCTTTGCACGTTTGGTAATCCAGCCCTGGTGTGTTTTGTGAATTACTTGTCTTGTTTTAATGTTGTATATATGTATTTTGTTCACAAAATCTGGTCTCAATGACCAATGTATAAATTAAGTTTAAGTAAAGCTTAAGTATATGAAGGCCACACCCAGCACATAGCACCTTCACACCACCCGCAGGTGCTTGCAGATTCCCAGCTGAACAAACACGAACTCCAGGTGACCATATATTTATTGCATAAAAATGTGTTCAATAGTATAGACATTACCCTCCTTACATTTTGATTGATCAACATGTTTGTAACTATATAATCAGAATGTACTATTTCTTGTAATTAACCGTATGTCCACCAGCTACAACTGCTGTAGTAATATAAACTATAAAGCTATGGTGGTACATATTGATAAATATATTAAAACATATCAGGAAAAAAACAACAACAACACACTGACTGAAATTCATCAGCCAAACCTACTGGTTACATACCGTTTAAAGGAATGGCTTCATTACAAGCTTTCAATTCCAAAATGCATTTACCCCTTAAGAGCATGACTCATGATAATCACATTATCTTGATGCTTAACGAGGCAGCAGCACAGAGAGATTAGAGAGTAAATAACAGCAGATAAAATCAAACAGGAGAGCTGGTATATGCTATGAATGACGCTAACTTATCAACACCCATTAGAAGAACAGAGCAAGTAAAAAAAAATCTTAATAAAGAGTGGGCTTGGTGACATTGTCAGCTTGGTTCTGTCAGTCAGTGTGCAGATCAGGATGCCAGAGGTCAAAGGTCATACAGACCAATGTCTCCAACCTTCTTTAACCTCATCCACCAGATGATGGCCCTCTCCTGCCAGGTCTCCAGGAGCAGGAGCCTCCTCCTTGTCCAGTCAGGGGATTGTAGTCTGAAACACACACACACACACACACACACACAGAAGAACAGAATGTAGACTACTTGTACAAGACACACACAGACACACACGTGTTTCCCTTCTGTCAAGGACTGCTAACTGATCCAACACGGAACTACACAGAAGGAATGTACGTCTCTGCCATGGAAATTAGTCTGAGGATAAAAGAGTTAATAGGCCCTGTTTACACCTGGCATTAACATGCATCTTGGGTGATCCGATCACAAGTGAGCAGCTCTAAGTACAGGTGTGAATGCACCCAAGACCCATTGAGGACGCATTGATATCCGATCGCTCAGACCACATTCAGAGGTTGTGTGGGCCGCAGATGGCCATATTATTTTAGCACTGTGCACAGGAATGTGCCCTGGGTCACACTGAAGGACAGCCTACTCAACTGACGTCCTCTGCAAGGTTTAGTACGTACTCATTCGCACACCAACGGCTTCATTTTACAGTGCGAAACAACAACAACAGGCGAAAAGGAATTCTTGTGGACGCGCTGTCAGATGTCCTCTGCGTGCTGTGATGACGCAAGTTATCATGGCACAGAATGCAACAACTGGTACGTAACAGCGTATCGTCATGGTCACCAGTTATTGAAAGTTCTGAGCTGATATACCTCAAGGCGTCGTTCTTCTGTTGGTGTCAAAATAGTAAGAACTCGACAGGTCGTACAGCTCTGGGTATCCCTGAACGGGTATAATCAGCCGCTCTACCATATTCAGTTTGGCTGACCTTTCAACCAGATGTTGTGATGTACTTGGGGGGAAAGGGTGAAGCAAGTCCTGTGGAGCCGATTGGTTAATTCTTGTCATATGACCTGCGTTGTGCTTACTGCATTCAAAAAAACTTGAGATTTTTCCATCTTGGTGTGCCGCCGACATGCCAGAAAAAACAGGCGCATTGCAACGAATGCACGCTGGGACAGTTTTGAGTGTGTTTGCTGTGTGTCTCCATTGAAAATAATGAATTTGCACGTGCAAAAGACACAAAATCTGAACGCCCCATAAGCCAACTCTAGTAAAATACATCACATGGTAACATTTCTGTTTAATATTGTACACAGTCCCTTAGAAATAAAATAACATAAAATAAAAAATCCAGGTACATTTTAAAAACGTAGGGGGAAAAAACTAAAAGGAGGAACAAGCTGCATAAAATTAACCCCTCATTAACCTAAAACCGTGCTGAATATTTAAAGCTTCAGTGTGTGCTGACTGTGGTTCAGCTCCTGTCCTGTGAAGTACATACCTGCACTGCGAAGCGGCTTCTTGTCAGTCTTGGGTTTCAGCACTGCTGTTGATGAGCTGGCCTCCTCAGTGGTCTGCAGTGATGCACATTAATCAGACACTACAGTGAGGGACTCAGACCATGACCACACCGATGTGTGGCAGATGGTTAACAATCTTTACAGCCTTAAATCAAATCACTATTTTATACTCAAGCAGTTGTCTGATAGCAGAAACAGAGACGTATCTCCATGACAACAGTTGTATGATTAACTAAATCACACTCAGAAATCTCAGATAGTCAGAGGAGACCAAATGGATGTTAAACTTGCTGACACCAAGCAGAGTAATGTTATCTGGCCATGTCAACTAGTTTACATTAAAGCCACTGGAAACCCAAATCCACAATAGCCTTTTAACTATGTAATTTATGGTCTTATGTACATAATAGTAAGCATCTAAAAAAGTATTAGAAATTAGTTTCAATCCAAATTCAAAATGTTGTCATTTAAGTTTTTGTAAACTTTTCTGATTTTGGGTTTGAATTGAGCATGGTTATGCTCTGATATTTATTACAAAAATTATGCGATTAATTCCTCAAACCAAATTCCACATCAGTTTTCCCACATAAACAGTTGAAACAAAACCTCTAGGCTCCCGCTCAGTCTGCCTCTTTGAGTCTGAAACAACTTGTCTCTACTCAGCCTTTTGCAATTAGCTAGCTAACCATATATGGCATATACCCATTGATCATATATTTGATGGTCACAAGCAGCCATTCGGCTATGGCCTGACGTGAGCGTTGTGCTATTGTGAGCTGTTGCATGGCACTAGCTAATGCTACAGAGCCATCATTTTGCATTGCATTTATTCATTCAGAACAAATAGAGGCATCTTAGCTAACTTTGCATGTGTATGCTAACTATTCTACTCAGGAGTAATATGCATAGCAAAGCAATTTGTTACTCACCATTCAGTGACCAACTGAAATTTAAAATTTTCAGTTGCAGGGCTTGATCTGATTCGGAATCAGATAGCTCAAACATGTAAGGATGGACTATGGTGATTATTGCTTGCGCCATTGCTGTGAGTGACTGTTGCCATGAAAGATTGTTGACATAGGCGGAGCCAGGGAGATGTCAGTCATACCAAGGGAGATGTCAATCAAAATTTGATCTGCCACGCCTACACAGTCTTGAGAAATGGTCTAAACAGCAGAATGAGCTGTTTTTTTAACTAGGTTTTCTAATATTTATGACCGTTTATTTTCACTCAGATTTTTGTGGATGCTTAATGAGACGCTCAACTTTGATATATGTATTTGTACTACTTCAAGCAAAATTTCCAGTGGCTTTAAAAGCGTTCAAGTGGAGAAACACGGGGGAGGCTTTGATTGTGCCAGCAGATCAGTTTTAAATATTGCAGGGAGTAATGGAACAAGAAAGAGCAGCCACGGGAGAAGCTGAAGAGCTGCAGATGACAAGCTGCACACCTCCAACTCCTCAGCAAGCTAACCAACTCTTTTATCTGTGTCCTGCTGAAATCAGATCATGATTGTAACTATTACTAACTGACTTCTTTATTAAAACGTGAGTTTGTTTGGCTGCACTGTGAACAGATACACCAGCTGCTGCTCTGTTGTATTTCTGACAAAGTAGCTGCTCAAAGAGCGAGGTTATTGTAGTATTAAACGGCACTTGCTGTTACCACCAGTAACCACAGGTGTCGCCAAATCAACTGGGACTGAAACCTTAAGGATTATAACATAAAGATTTCATTTAGCACTAAACTACGAATGGAGAAACTGAAAACGTCTTTGCACTTTCTATCTCTGTAAAGAGGAATAAATAAGAAAGTTTCACTGACATGAATTTATTTTCAGTCAATCTTTTGTTAAAAGTATTGTCCCTGTTTCATGAATCAAATTGAAATGTGAGCAGACTGTATCATTACATCCCCGGCAGTGATGCACAATTTTGTTTAGTTGTTTACCAACTAAAAGACAGGTAAAAAGAAGGATTTTATTTATTTATCTATCACTTTGGTATTTTGTGTGGATGGTGACCTTTTTGAAAATTATTTGAAAAGGCTAGTTTGGACACTAGCTTTTTCAGAATAAAATGAATCTTGTGCAATACCATTTGAAATGTTGATCTCATTTTAAAATGCGTCCACAATAGTGAGCAAGGCCTCAGATTTAAGTCACTGTGGTAAAAGACAAAGTTACAGATGATTAAACTTGAAACTCACTTGAGAAAGTGTTGCAGTTCCTTTGTAACTCTTTCCCTGTTGCATACTTTCCCATATCTCTATTTTCTGCTTCCGCTTCTGTTCTTCTTGCTGTTCACAAAATATATCACACATTCAGTTCAGGTTTGACATTATGGACAGTCCATCATCTTTCTTTCAAACATTTCTATTTCACTACTGCACCTGTTTCTGTTTCTCTCTGAAGATGGCTGCTTTGGCATCAAGCTCCTCTTGCATCTTTCTCCGGGCTGTTTCCATGGCCTCTTGTTTTCTCGATACTAAAGCAGCATCTTTATAAAAAGAAGTTTGCTTTCACTAATACGCAGTGATAGGTGATAGACAGAAAATTAATCAATTACATTTTTGATGAAGTAATTTATCAAGATGCCAATATTCTGTAGTCTGAGCTTCTCCAGCTTCCTGGAATTCTCAAATCTATAGATCATCTTCTCATAGTACATGCATTTCTTGTTGCTTTCACACAGATACTGAAATGTATCAGTACAAATATTTTCAAATGATCCAGTGATACACTGAGTTAGCCTCTGAGATCAAAATCAATTAAAGCTTTTCTATTTTCTATTTAATTGTATAACACTTAGACATGTTCATCAACCTGCTTATTGTGTAAATCCTCACATGCAAAATATCTGAGCCAACTGTCAGAACCTTTTTAACAGAAATGTTTCAGTTCAGATTTCAGTAATCTGGTAGTGTCTTAAAAATAGTTGATTACAAAAAGTGAATCTTTAAATTCAATAATTGTTTTTACAGTGGTGTAACTTGTGAAATGTAGTTTACTTTCATTTTTATATGTTTTGTTTTACATTACTGTTAAATAACATTTACTTACTGTGAATAAGGTACATACCCGAAAGGTAAACATGAAACCTGTGACTAGACTGTTGAAACTGGTGTTTTTATGACATGTTTATTCAGTTAGCTGTAGAGGATATCTGACTTTTCTTTTGGGTTATTGTATATAAGTCTCAATGAGAAATTACATAAAGAAGCAGTATTTTAGTGTCTTCTGTCAAACTGACACAGCTGCTCAGACATTTGACAGCCTTGACTTAAGCAATGACATTTCATTTTCGTGGCAGTGATGAACTTGTTGATGAATTTATTTACTTTTGACAGCAAAGTTAAATGTTTGGAGTGATTGACAGCCTTTTGCAGAACAAATGAAGTGTTGCGCTGGTCAGTATAAACTGATGTGGTGATTGTTTTTAATGTCTTGAGAACTGCAACAGTGTTTCAGAAAATATGCTTAAGCAATTGAGAAAAACTGCAATTGGAAAAAATAATCAATGGATTATTCAATAAAGTGAAAATAATCATTAGTTAGCAGCTAATATGATGCTTCAGCAGTCTGAGTTAGACAAACCAAGTGAGCATTTCCCAAAGCTACTGTCTGTTAAGTACAAAACTCTTTTTCTGTTTCCACAGACAGTGTCTCCTTACTAAGCCACAGCAGAGGGATAAGTCCTGGTTGTCACAAAAGTTTGTTGCTGCGACAAAACACCCTACATTCACCTGCACATGATCTCCACGAAGAAGATACTCACTTAATTACAAGATTGACATTAGCTTCGGCTGAACCTTAGAATGTTTTTTTCCCCAGAGAACGAGGGCTGAATTATGCTACAAAGGAATCTCTTCACAGACAGTATGAAAGAGGAAGACTCATTACAGCAATGATGACTCTCAACGTTCATATGGAATGTTAGTATTATTGTATTTAGATAGACCTTTAAAAAATCCAAACCTATCCTTTAATGGCGAGGCCACAACAATATTCACACATCTATTTCTAGAAAGTGTCCCAGTTACTTTGGATACAAGATATTTCTTTCTAACTGGTGCTACACTGATTAACAGCTGCATATATCTGAAAAAATGATGGAGCTTTTTTTGAACTACTATAAAGTATACTGCAAAAAATAAATACATTGTAGTGTTATTTTTACCAATATTGTTCAGCCTCACATTGTGTTTACAATGGACCTCTAAAATATGGAATTCTGTTTGATTCCATGGACTGGAATCCATTTTACTGATCTGACCTTTGTAACTTTTTACCAGGTATATACACAGGTATTGGTAAGTGCTGGGGCTGACCTTGCAGTGTTTGTGGGGTTGAGCTCTGGCTGGATCTCTTCTTGCTCAGGTGCTGGATGAGCAGGTAGACCAGCACAGTCACAACCAGCAGATACCATCCATACTGGGACAGAAGCTCTCCTACTGTCAGGGGCAGGAGCAAACACATCATGTTTCTCGTTTTAAAACAACTTTATTTGACAATAACTATTGAACGTTTGAGAGACTGTTCATATAAACTAGAATCTATATGGAATAAACCAAAGAATGTAATACTATTGGTTTTATTAAGATTGTAACTATTGTAACTATGAAGATCATATTTCTCACAGTAAGGAGTGCATGATGTTAAATGACGTATGAAACAGAAATTGAAACCTTTCTGATAAAAAAAAGATATATAACTGCGGTTCATTGATGGAAAGAGTTAAGTTAATAAGGTAGAAGCACACGTTACTAAAAATTTGATTTTATATTTAATCTTAGCTAATATATTAGCAAATATTTTGGTTTGTTGAGCCTCACATCGTGCTAACCTTAATTTTAACATCGTCTAGCTACACACAGCAAGAAAAGACATACGTTAACGTTACGATTAATCAGACTGGTAAACATCAACTAGCAACTGAGTGTAACGTTATTTCAAAACAAACAGTGCTAACTACTAGCATGCTATCGTTTATGGTTACTAAACCATACGAAACTCTTGTTACATTAGATAAATGAGACATAATCCAACATGAAATAAATTGTTATGTTATCATGTCAATTGTCTTGTTATCATGTCAAGTTACCAGTTACGTTCAGGGAACTCAGATCCTGGTTTTTGAGGGGCGCCTTCTCCAAGTCACCGTCATTGACATCTGTAATGTCCACATCCATTTCAGACAAAAATAAGCACTGTCTATTTAGGACACGAAAACGTTATCTCCCGTGTGGAGTAGCAAACGTTATAGGTTCTTAAATTACTTGTCGTAGTGGAAACTCCTTCGTATGTCAACCATCTTTGCTAGAACATGTTAGATCATGGATGTATTGAGAACTGGACACCGGACACAAAATGGCGCCTATTCATTCCAATGAGAGTTGCTCGCCTGACACATACGCCAAAAGTTTTCAAGCGTACTTCCGGGGTATGCGGCCCACTGAATATGCGCAGTAGTGTTTCTCCCACGAGTTCACGCTCGGCCCAGAGACTTTACATTGTGATGACGTCACTGATTTTTAAATCGCTTTTCTCGGGTCGAAGAAAGTTTTTAAAAAATATAACACCTCCATGGATTAATAGATGGATAATAGAAAGAGGCATAGCCTAGTTGACCTTGTTTGCAGTTCGAGGTGTCCTGTCCAACAGTTTTACAGACGTCTCCTTTATAATGGTGGCCTAAGGGGAAAATGCTTTTTGGGCCGCAGGGGAAATTGTCGTTGCAATACCGCAAGTGACCACTGGAAAAATGGCTGCAAGGCTGAGCGGCGGCACCGTATCAAGTTATTATACAGCGTGGATAATTCTTCTTCTTCTAATATCTTTCCGCCATGCTGTACGTTACAAAGCGTAATGCTGCCCCCCCACCGTAATTTAAACAAAATCACTTAAGTTCAAATTCTAGAGTGGAAACCAGTATACCGCAAACAAAACTCAAGCTTGCCTTTCCAACAGATTCCCAAACGAAAGCAACGACTTCATTCAAAAGGAAGAAACTCCCAAATCAGACAGCTCTTTAAATAATTGTTGACTTTCAAATCTGTAATTTCTACAGGCAAGAACATGCTGCAGTTTCTTGACTCCCACATTAACATAGGCCATCTGTATGCTTGCCTATAATTTTCAAGCAACTGCTAAGCCATGACCTAGTTGTAACCTGGTCATAATGATTTCATCTCTTCTGTTAGAGCTAAAAAAAAAATTCTTTCCTCACTGTGTTTTGCAAAGAAAAATACAGACTCCCTCTCTTTTCTTCTTTCCACTCCTTTTGCCACTTACTGCTTATAAATTATTCCTGAATGCCCTGGAACCCACAAAAATTCAACACTGCATCCCATCTTCTCTATTCTGTATAAACAGCACAAGATCTACTGTAGCAGGTCAGGGTGAGCCCTTGATGTCCCATTTTTAAGAGAAACTAGGCAGCAGCAGAATCTCAGCAAATGACTGAATTTTTTTGGTTTGGTCTCCTCAATCCACCACATGGCCCACAGCATTGCCATCAAGCATCAACTCTGCCACAAACAAAGACACTCTGTTAGAAAGGCAGATGTGTTGTTGAATCCCAGGATTTGCTACATACATTAAAAATCTGTTTTTCCTTATAGAGGGTCCTGAGAACCATCAGTAAAAACAGGAACAGGAGACCACACAACTCCTCATGCTATCTACTTCTAAATTAATATCTCTTGCAAGTTGTTTAATATAGCTAAAGAAATTTGATTTACCCTCTTTTCTAGCAAATTCCCAAGAATCATCTAAAATCAGAATCAGAATCAGAAATACTTTATTGATCCCGTTGGGGAAACTCTTTTGTTACAGCTGCTCACTATCACGTCAGTGCACACAGGAATAGAAGTTCTAAGCAAATCAAAATATAATACACTATAATACAGGCAAGATAAATTAAGTACAAAGTGGATATAAGTATAAAATTAAAATAAGTATAAAGTACAAAGTTGATTTACTGGTTGATGATAAGTATGTACGGTATAATAATACAATGTAATAATATAAGTAATAAGTAATAGTGCATGTACTGTCAAGTTAAGTATAGCTTATTAAGATTATTATGAGATGGTGGATATTGCACAGCAGTAATAGAAGTATGAATAAATATCAATAAATTAAACTGAAAACAGAGTATATTGCACCAGAGTATTAAACAGAGAATATTGCACAATTATTGTCAGTATTGCAGTGATGTTAATGTTCCAATGTCCAGTTTAATGACTTAGGGTCATACAGACCACACTTAGAGGGAGGAGTTAAAGAGTTTGATGGCCACAGGCAGGAATGACTTCCTGTGGCGCTCTGTGGTGCATTTTGGGGGGATGAGTCTTTCGCTGAAGGTACTCCTTTGTTTGACCAGCATGTCATGGAGTGGGTGGGAGACACTGTCCAAGATGGCGTGTAGTTTGGCCAGCATCCTCCTCTCTGACACCACCGCCAGAGAGTCCAGCTCCACCCCCACAATGTCACTGGCCTTACAAATGAGTTTGTTGAGTCTGTTAGTGTCTGCTACTCTCAGCCTGCTGCCCCAGCATGCAACAGCATACAGGACAGCACTGGCCACCACAGACTCATAAAACATCTTCAGCATTTTCCGGCAGATGTTGAAGGACCTCAGCCTCCTCAGTAAATAGAGGCGGCTCTGGCCCTTCCTGTAAAGAGCTTGAGTGTTCTTAGCCCAGTCCAGTTTATTGTCCATGTGTTCTCCCAGGTATTTGTAGTCCTCAACAATGTCCACACTGACCCCCTGGATGGAAACCGGGGTCACTGGTGCCTTGGCCCTTCGTAGGTCTACAGCCAGTTCCTTAGACTTTGTCACATTGAGCTGCACATGGTTCTGCTCACACCATGAGACAAAGTTCCCCACCACAGCCCTGTACTCAGTCTCATCACCACCGCTGATACATCCCACCACAGGAGAGTCATCAGAAAACTTCTGAAGGTGGCAGGACTCTGTGTGGTCGCTGAAGTCTGTGGTGTAGATGGTGAAGAGGCCTGCAGCCTTGTTTGAGTGGAGTTTCATCAGCTGTCCTCTCACCTGGTCAGCAGTCATGCACACAGCAGAAGTTACAAGCGGGGGAGGGGGGAGTCATCAGTCATGAGAGGGCTGTTAGCCTTAGAGCCAGTTAAGGGGGGAGTAGGACTCTCCCAGGAAGATAGAGGAGGGGGGAGCAGTGGACTCAGAGGAGTCTGAGGGCCGACAGCAGCTGAGTTAGAGGGGGGATGAGCAGGAGCCAGTGTGTCAAATCTGTTAAAGAACAGATTAAGTTCCTCGGCCCTGTCCAAGCTGCCTTCAACTCCTCTGCTGCCAGTCGGTCTGAAGCCAGTGACACTTAGACACTTAGCTGAGAAGCGTTATTTGAAGCTGCTATAGTTTGAACCAATGAAGACCCATTTTGATCCTCCTAATCCTTAATGGTAACTCTCCCATTTATACCAGAAGAGCAGGGATGGGAGTGTTCTAAAAGCTCCACAACACACTCCAATGGCCTTAGCCTGGACCCGGTCAAGTTTACTAAGGACAGATTTAGTTGCAGGAATTTAAATACCTTGACTCTTTGGCTACAATGAGCAGAGTGGATGTGAGGCGGAATGTATATTTTAACTGGCTACACCTGCAGCGCACGTACAGGGTAGAGTTGTGTGAGTCACAGGCAAAACAAGACCGTGAGCTTTTCGTTTTGGGACTGGGATTGTATCTCCAGTTTTTGGAACCAGCACAGCACTGTTAAACTTCAACCTTTTCACCTAGTTTGTGTAATATGGGTAAGTTACAGATAACAGTATGTTAATTAAGTAGGGGATAGTTAGACTACAAAGCAACCATCGGTTGGTACTAATGTTAGCAAAACAAACACTGACGGGGTGATCAGTACCCTAAAGTGGAAGCTACGTTTGATACAAAGTAGCTGACATACAGCATGGCTACTCTGGCCCATAAAGAATACCCCTGCAGTCCAAACAGGCCCTGCCCCCGCCTGTATTCATAAAGCACCACTCCATATTACCAAGTGCGCCTGACGTAGCCACGGCTATTAAACAATTTCTTACTCTACCTGTGACTGTCACAAGTGCCCTTCTCAAAACCAGGGGCACTGGAAGTCAGTCACAGTTGGGGGTGCTGAGAGAAGGTCAGTCTATAATGACGTCATAAGCAATATTCATGTTTTTTTGTATTAATTAGAGTGGCCATAATGACTTATATCTAATAGGCTAGTTATTAACAACAATTTACAACAATTTGAGAATGTTTTACACTACAACAGACAGCAAACCTGAACACCAACATACTACATGTCAAAGCAGCCACAGCAACTACACAGTCAACAACAGGAACTATGAGAACTGCAAGGAGATGAAGAGGGAGGAACAGTGCCTGGACGCGGGCGAGAGATGTGACCCACGACCAGTTCATCATAGTTTATAATAATGCAGTGCAGTGAGGATACAGACGTTTCATAAAGGAGACGAGCGTATATAACGCAGATCTGTTTGTCACTAACAGAGACTCCAGTCTGCAGCGTAGTTCATACACTGATAAACCACAGAATTGTATAGTAACATTAGGCTTCATGATCAAAGAAAGTTTTTAATTCAATTCAATTCAATTTTATTTATATAGCGTCAATTCATAACAGAAGTTATCTCATTGCGCTTTTCCTATAGAGCAGGTCTAGACTGTACTCTTTATGATATTAATTACAGAGACCCAACAAATCCCACCATGAGCAAGCATTTGGCGACAGTGGCAAGAAAAAACTTCCTTTAAGAGGCAGAAACCTTGGACAGAACCAGAGTCAATGGTGGGCGGCCATCCGCCACTGCCGTGTTAGGTTTTGAGAGAGAGACAGAGAGAGGGAGAGAGAGGTTTTGAGAGAGAGAGAATAAGAAGAGGAGAGAGCTGAGAAACGAGAAAGCACAGAACTACGGGAGAGAGAAGATGTTGAGTTAGTAACATGCAGTACCGGTATATCACGTCAACACTTCTGTCGATATTTGCATGCTCCCACTCTCTCTCTCGTCCACGAGCTCTCTCTCTCTGCTGCGAGTCTTCATCACACTTTTTTATCAATTGAGGGTTTTTAAAATGCCTGGTTTTAGGGGGTGCTGCATCCCCCTCAGCACCTCTACGTCTGGTGTCCATGCTCAACACTGAAACGAATTAAAACATATCTGAGAAGCACCATGGCACAGGAGAGACTGTTGAGGCTGGCCACCCTGAGTATTGAAAATAAACGCGCTGTAAGAAAACAGATACTGTAGTCCTATTAATGAACGTGTATTGACAATTGATGTAATCTTTGTTGCTCTGTTTGAGAAACCGATTTAAAAATATGTTGGCCTTAAAGGAAAAACTTGTTCTATCTTCACAGTAGGCTTGTGTAACAATCTCAGTTGAGTGGACAGGTGGGCTTTTACAATAATTTTGATAATGAAATCCTGCAGTCTGCCACAATGAATAATGAGGAGTCAAATACGGAGTACTGTGGACAGATCCCGGAATCATGGCCATCGCAGGATCAGCACCTTGACTTCAATAATCCACTTCATTTCATCTATTGTTCTTCCCTAGTTTGGTAACTGACGTGTTTATCTTGGTAACTGATGAATTTGGCGAATGTTCTGATCCACAGATCTGTCATCTCCATGGCAACATGTCTTATCAGAGTTACCAGGGAGTTAACTTTAGGTCAATAAGCTCCGATCACTCATCTTTACCTTTTTTATTTACTTTTATCATATCCCTGTCATTCAGTCTGCTATGTCAATCTCTCTTGTCAGCTATTATCAAAGGATGCAGGTGACAGGAAATAATAAATAGGCATAACAGAAACTCTCAAACCAAACTGCCAATAAGATTTTCCTGTATACCGGTAGTTTAAGTTAAAAAATGTAGGCACTTTATGGCCCATTTCTGTATAAAAGGTAAGCTGTATAAAAAATATAAATAGAATACTGGTCTGTTTTTACGTTTGTAGAGCGGATCTCCACAGCGCATATGTATCACTTACGAGCTGCTCTAATGCCTGGTATAGCCACTTTCATTCATTATAGTGGACTCATAGTGTTGCAGCAGCCGCTCCACAAATGGTCCGCATACGTTACGTGTTCAGTGTAGCCGGCCTGTTAGGCTATATCCACACTACTACGTTTTCATTTTAAAACGCATGAGTTTTGCTT
This sequence comes from Siniperca scherzeri, assembly GCA_027580175.1. NCBI lineage: Eukaryota > Metazoa > Chordata > Actinopteri > Centrarchiformes > Sinipercidae > Siniperca > Siniperca scherzeri. Next base: position 34,550,246 of record CM050855.1, on the reverse strand, counting down.
CGTTACACCTAGTCTACACACTACTGCAGCGTTTTCAAGCCCCCAAAATGGATAAGATTGGAAACACAGCCGCCCCCGTTTTTGTTTGAAAATTCCGGGTTGCGTTCTAGTCTGGATGTGCAAAAATTGAGGTTTCTGGAAACGATAACGCAGACAGCCACGTTTGCTTCTTGATTGGGTCTTGTCAGTCACTACGTGTCCTTCCCTGATTCGCCACGCCCCTATCACATGACCCTTTTCCAGAAGAAAACAAACAAAGACATCAGCCTCGACTATCAGTTGTTCCTTTAACATAGATAACGAATTACAGGCGTTGATTACCTTGTTGTCTATGTCTTGTTGTCGGTCCAAGCAAAGAAATGTCTGGCCGTACTTTTCGCCATTGCTGTTCTTCGTTGGCTGTACATCCAACGGCAGAGTAGACAATCTACTTCCTGTTTACACAGGGCCGTGCATGCCCAGTGTACGTGAATAGTCACGTGATATGCGTTTTCAAACGTGTTAGTATGGACGGGGATTATTTCTGAAACGGGGCTGAAACGCTTGTCTGGACGGAGATCGTCGAAACAGACGTTTACATTGCCAAAGCAAGTGTGAAATAAAAACAACAAAAAATGAATAAATAAAAATGTACATAAACAGAAGAATTGTGATTTTGCTGTTATATATATAAGTAAACACAACTTAAAGTAAAATAGAAAAAATGTAGATGTGCAGTTAAAAAATATAAAAATAAGTGACTACTATATTAACTGTATTTCAAAGACACAGAGACCATTTGATTTGCTTTTATGTCCTTACATCTTGATTATTGTCCTAATCACATCACATCTGTTTTAGCTTCATTACACTGGCTCTCTGTATGTTTTTGAATTGGTGTTAAGATTTTATTAATTACTTTTAAGGCTCTTTGTGGCCTTACTCCTTGTTATAATGTTCAGTTTTAATTGAAACTGTTTTAGAGAGGTGTTCAGGAGGATTAAATTCAAATACTGTATGTGCTGATAACACCAATATACTGTAATCACTTAAGAAAACAAACTAAAGGCAATCCACAAAATAATGCAGCACATTTATCTACTTTACAGTAGATTGGATAAACATTGTGTGTAATACCAACTATGCAAAGCAGGCACTGCCTTGGGGCATAAACCTCTCAGGGACCCCAAAAGCCACAGGCTCAGTGTTGTCAAATAGTTTGATAGTTTAAGTAACTGCAAATTTATTTCTGAATCTGAAACACTAAAGCATAATGTGAACAGACATTTGACTTTTTCAGACCAATTTAAGTGAGGGAAAGACTAATCTCAGTGATGTTGATAGGTTTTCAATGTAGTGAGTCCCCGGGAATCACAGGTGGTCATTTGAGTGGGTCCCAATGAAACTGAGTGGGTCCCCTATAAAATTAGTGTTTTATGACAAATTGTAGCATTAAACTAACTCTGTTTAGGGATGGGTATTGTTTGGTTCTTTATCATTGCTAAATAATTGCTTTTTAAAAAATATATTATTTATAAAAAAGAATAAATTCAGGACAGGATTAGAATTGAATATTTAAAATATAACTCAATGTTGTTTCTAGAGCAGCAACAGTAATGTTTACAACAGCAAAGTCACTATATAAACTCAATAATATCTCACTGTAAAGTGTTTCTAAAATGTCAATAAAATACATCATCAATCAAGAACAGACATCAGTCAGTATCAGTGTGTACGTGGAGGAGCTCAGCCCCGACACAGAGCAGGGGAGAGGCTGCAGCGCGAAAATAAATACACCAAAGCGTTAAAAAAGTACAGATAAAAGAACCGGTAATGTCGGGGCTTATCAATACGGTCTTTAATAATTTTGCCCCGGGGCCTGTTGAATACCGGTACCCATCCCTAGTGCCCTTAGGTGCAGCAGCAAGCATACAAGAGGAGGCCAGCTGGATCCCCGCCTGACAGACCAAGAAGCAAATAGCCGCATTCATCGGGTCTGAATCGATGTTGGGCATAAGTGGTGGAGGAGACACAGACGCATTACCTGTCCAATAATGGTAAGAAATTAATAGCCCAGGCTAGATTTTTCTGTAGGCTATATTTAAATAATTACACGATTTACATAGTTAGACAGTTTATTTTCTTTTTATTAATGATGATTCAGGTGAGTCAGAGCCAGGCACCAGTGGTGGATCACAGCCCTCGTCTCCATAAAGCGGTAGCTGGGCTGTAGGGCAAGGTTCCTGAATTAGGTAAGGTTAGATTAGTAGTATTAGGACGTGTGAGGGCCCCCTGCTTAGTCTACTTGTGTGTGTGTGTGTGTGTGTGTGTGTGTGTGTGTGTGTGTGTGTGTGTGTGTGTGTGTATGCTTTGTCAGTAACTGTGTCTACACATGTTGTCTTTGAGGTGCCAGTATCTGCAGTATCCAACCAGATCTGGAGCAGCTGGGCCCAGTGCTCCACAGGATATAAAAGTCCCAGCTTCCATCGTGGCTTGCTCTCTTCCCTGTCAGCGCCTGCACCCTATTGCTTTGCTTAGCATTTGTTTTACTATTACTCCACAACACCTTATCCTACACTATCCACACACATCCACATGAACACTACTGATTTCACTGACTAACACACCTCATATCAAAGTTACAGTTCAGTTTATTTTCTTTACTACAATAAATAACTTATTTATTGACATTCTGTGTCTTTTCCCGTTTTTGTCATGGCCTATGGGCCGGGTTATGACAGATGCTTGAGGAAAGTTACAATGCCTAGGCCAATGTGATGTGTACTCCACTTAAAGAGGTTAAAGGCATTACTTGTTTCACAAGACATTGTTGATTTATTACACTGGGTTATTATCCATAGGTTCTATAATAGTAATTAGTGTAGTAATTAAGTGTCCTTAAGTCATACAAAACAACTTGACAATTTGCAACCTTTAATACTGATGTTTTCATGAATGCAAGATATGATTTTAATTAAACTGTTGCTTGTATAGTGGTACATTTTTGTTTTATAAAATGGATGGTCTTGTGGGTATTGTGACGCTAATACTGTATAGTGAGGCAAATGAAAAAAAAACAAGGATGATTGTTTCTTTTTGCCTCACAAGACTCAGAGTTCGCAAATAAATGATACCTCCTAGGGGGATTCATAACTACTCAGTGTGCAGGTAAGTCAGATTAAAATGTGAAATCAAACATTTTCAGTCAGTAGTAAAGACAAAAGGAGTGCAAATATAAATAGAATTTATTCAAATTTGAACTTTTTTTTTTTAAATAAATGGACAAATCACAAAAAGGTGGACAATATTTAAAACCATAAATGTAAAAGTAAACATATTTATTCAAATAAAATCAATAGATTGGGCCTGTGCAAGAGGTCATCAGATATGCCCAGAGAGATGCAGAGTCCACGGGGTGGTAGAGGGAAAAGGGGATAAAGGGTGGTATTGGGATAAATTGGGATAAATCCTATGTATCAGATCGATCTCAGTTTGTGTCTTGTTAGATCTTAGTGCTGCGTTCGACACCATTGACCAACACATCCTATTACAGAGACTGGAACATTCAATTGGCATTAAAGGAACCGCACTAAGCTGGTTTAAATCCTATCTATCAGATCGATCTCAGTTTGTACATGTTAACGGTGAGTCCTCCGTAGACGCCAAAGTTAGTCATGGAGTTCCACAAGGTTCTGTGCTTCGACCGATTCTATTCACCTTATATATGCTTCCTTTAGGCAATATTAATAGGAAACATTCCATAAACTTTCATTGCTACGTAGATGATACCCAATTATATCTATCGATCAAGCCAGATGAAACTAACCAGTTAACTAAACTTCAAGCATACCTTAAGGACATAAAGCCCTGGATGACCTGCAACTTTCTGATGTTAAACTCAGACAAAACTGAAGTTATTGTACTTGGCCCCAGACACCTCAGAGACACATTATCTAAAGATATAGTTACTCTAGATGGCATTGCCCTGGGCTCCAGCAGCACCGTAAGGAACCTCAGTTATCTTTGATCAGGCTTTATCCTTTAACTCCCACGTGAAACAAACTTCAAGGACTGCCTTTTTCACCTACATAACATTGCAAAAATCAGGCACATCCTGTCTCAAAATGATGCCAAAAACTTAGTGCATGCATTTGTTACTTCTAGGCTGGACTACTGCAATTCCTTATTATCTGGCTGCCTGAATAACTCCCTTAAGACTCTCCAGTTGATCCAGAATGCTGCGGCACGTGTACTGACAAAAACTAGGAAAAGAGATCATATTTCTCCAATATTAGCTTCGCTGCACTGGCTCCCTGTAAAATCCAGAATAGAATTTAAAATCCTTCTCCTCACCTACAAAGCTCTTAATGGTCTGGCACCATCTTATCTTAAAGATCTAATAATACCTTAATTATCCGCCTAGAACACTACGCTCCCAGAATGCAGGGTTACTTGTGGTTCCTAGAGTCTCCAAAAGTAGAATGGGAACTAGAGCCTTCAGTCATCAAGCTCCTCTCCTGTGGAATCAGATTCCAGTTTGGGTTCGGGAGGCAGACACCATCTTCACATTTAAGAGTAGGCTTAACACTTTGCTCTTTGATAAAGCTTATAGTTAGGGCTGGCTTGGGTTGGGCGAGTCCTGAACCATCCCTTAGTTATGCTGCTATAGGCCTAGACTGCTGGGAGACTTCCCATGATGCACCTCTCTTCTTCTCTCCCGCTCCATCTGTATGCATTTTTATCCCATTACTGCATGTTACTAACTCAACATCTTCTCTCTCCCGTAGTTTTGTGCTTTCTTGTTTCTCTCCTCTCTCCTTCTGTCGCTTTCAGCAGGTATTTCTGTCTCCGGAGCTGCAGAGACTGGATCTATGGTTGTGGGCCACCTGCTGCCCCTGTGTTCCTGCTCGACAACTGCTACTACAGTTGTTGTTATTGGCTTTGTTACTAATACTGACATTATTTTTCCTATAGCTGTCATTCCCATTATTACTAATTTATTAATATTAACACTACAATTACTATTCTACTATTTAAAAAAAAAATTGTACGTGGTCTTTGCATTGTGACTCCCTCATGCCAGGGTACTGAAAGGGAAGCTGGTGCAGGTCTTCCTTCATCATGTTGACCAGCTTGATGCTGCTGACCTCCCCATGTCATTGCCGCCATAGTGGATGATGAGAACATTCTGTGCTGCTCTTCCTCGCAGGGACTGGGAAAAGAAAGGGAGAAGGCCTTTCCACCGCAGTCCACCTCAGCCAAACCAACAGACACGGACGTCCAGCATGCTTCCTAAGGTCAATAGAACTCTCTCACCAATGATCCACACTGATTATGGGAGGAAAATAAATTAGTGTAATAAATAAATATAATAGAATAAGTAAACTATAAAGGGTGGCTCAGTTTCTCAGGGTAATGGTAAATGTACTGCACTTGAATAGTGCCTTTCTAGTCTTCTGACTACTCAATGTGCTTCACACACACTACATATCACATTCCCCCCCATTCATACACTGATGGCTAACTACTCTAAAGTCCAAGGCTGGGGGAAACCGAGATCGAACCGCTGATCTTCAGACCCGCTCGACCTCTAAGCCACAGCCGCCCGCTCATGTTTACGATACTAGTATGTCACATCTGTAGGAGAAAATGGAACAAGGGAGCAACACTTCAAAATATAGTCTTTAAAAAAATGTTTTGTTGTTGTCCTTTGAAGGCAGACAATGTAAAATCAGCAGTCTAAAGTCAAGTAGCCAAGACTGTTATTTACAGTTTATGCTCTGTGTAGCAGGTGTGGTGGAGGCATCACAGGTGACCATGACCTCAACAAGGACTGAAAGAAATAAACATCTTGTAACAAATATAAAAGTGCCTTTCTTTCTCATCAGTCATATCTCACACAGCGCTGTCGGTAGCAGTACACAAATCAAAATCAAAATAGCAGTGTGGGGAATTACAATCTATTTGTAAACCGTTATGCACTGACGCATCTGCACTGAGAATCGAACTGCAGATTTTCAAATTTCTTGTGTGGTATAATTCCTTAATAGGCTAAAAAAAGTGGCAATAATAATTATGACTATGCAATCATATGTAGGTAACTTAACGTTAGCTTTTTAATGTTATCTTATTAAAAGTAACGTTATAATCAAGTGACATCCAAATAAATGACTTGCAACTAAAGTTGTGAAAATCTAAATTCAGATTAATTGAATTGCTTAAAATTGTTTGTTAGGCATGTATTAAATAAACATTATGCTAATTCACGTTAACACTGGCCAAATGTCTGCACGTCTCGACAAAATCTAGTGTTGCAAATTACCATAATTATATATTTAAAAAACTTTGAGGCATTTTAAATCGTGTGTAGTACAATCTCAATGACAGATAAATCATTATTTCAAGTTTTGTTGTATAGTTTCAGGTTAACTTACCTCAAGCGTAAACTGGGACAACGACTAGGTACCATCCATAGACCACCAACCGCATACCATAGGGTTAGCCGGCTAGCAACGCAGCGTAGCATATAGCCTAGCTTCTTAGCATTAGCTAGCTTGGTAACTTCGAGCTAGGTGGTCGTGTTTCAGCAATCAGGCACCTCAGCTCCACCCACGCTCCACCTCTTTGCCCATTTTGGTTATACTGGAGTTGGGCTGAGTGACACACTGCCAAGATGGCGACGGTCAGCGCCGCCCACTTTGAGCTTCAAAGCAGATTTTCAGAAACCTATGGGTTATGTCACGGACACTACGTCCATGTTTTATACAGTCTATAGATGAGAGCAGGCATACGTTTTGTCTTCAGAACGACCATGCCCCCTTTTGGGTGAAAACGAGCGCTGTAAAAGTGCAAAAACTAGTGGCACCATGCTTTAAAGCTGGTGCGTCGCATTTTGCACGTCCAATCAAAAAAAAAACCCAGTTTACAATTTCTTTTTCCCTGAAAAAAGCAAAGGACAGTAAAAAGCCATCCACAGAGAGGATGAAAATGGTAAACTGATTTTTGTCTATATAACGACGCCGATCATTGATCGGCAAAGACATAACATAATTGTTTTCCTGACTGGCCATAGGATTTGGGCTACTAATAGCTAAAAAGCAATACAGTATTCTTATTTTATGCTATTAAATTGGGAAAGACCTCGGAATTTGCATTTACCACCAGTGGGGCAGCTTTTACCCAAAAGGGGGCAGGGGCTTGACGCAGGGGCAAGATGCACTGCTCTCATCTATGGGTGAAACACCCACGTGACACAGACACAGGAAATGGCTCTCAAGTGACCCAACTCCCTTTTTAAACCGTATCTGGTTTGACCCTTTTTATCAGCTGGGTGTAAGTAGGCAGGAGAAGCAGGGAAATATGGTCTGATTGACAAAATGATGGCAGGGGAGAGTTTTGTAGCTGCCAGAAATACTCGTGTAAACTTTTCGGCGGCAAGATGGCGGTCTGAGCAGTCACGTTTGCCTCTGGTAAATTCCCTCCAAAGTTATCTTCTGACTATTTGTTCCCACTATTTTAACTTGTTTAAGAATTCTAAAGTTTTCCTGACTGCAACAAGACAAAATGTCCCCTCCGAAACCAATGCAACCCGCTGTTTCATTGGAACAAAGTGGCCATGACTATCTTTCGGCAGGTGAAACGTCAATGGACACAGAACGTAGCCGTGATAAGAGGAACTTGGAGGATTTGAGTGAGTCTGTTCCCTGTACTCCGTCCAAAGGTGAACATGTTCGCAAAATGTCAAAGTCAAATGAAGAGGAAGTTCCAAGTTCTGCTATTCTTGCTGCAATAAACTTGTTGAATAAGAGATTCGATACACTAGAAATGAATTGGATTGGTCCAAAGTTAGACAGCAAAGTGAGAAACATAATCATTAAGTTCACAAGACGCCAACACAGAGATGGGTTCTGGAAAATGATCAAAGTTTCTGATGTCTGCAAGAACGCTGGTATTCGGTTTGCAGAAGACCTCACGAAGGACAGGTCAGTGAGAGCAGCGCTGTGGCCCCGCATCAGTCAGGCACGTCGAGCCGGGGAGAAGGCCGATTTCCGAGGGCCACATGGATACATCAACGGTCGTCGCATCAAAGACTAAGTATACTCTCACATTTTTTCAACGTGGGATAATGTTCTCAGGAGGGAATAAACCTGTTTATTAGTCATTTTAAGACACTTCTTACTACTCTTTATCTTTTTTATTGCTGCGAGGTTATCCAGCAGATGGATGTTCTGAAAGCCCATTTAAGTTTTATTTCACTCAGTACAAGGGGTTTAAAAGACAATGTGAAAAGAAAAGCAATTTTTTTGCACTGTAAAGGATTTAAAAGCCACTGTGTCCTTCTTCAAGAAACTCACACATGTGCCTCTGACGCCACCTACTGGTCAACACAGTGGGGGGACAAAATTCTCTTCAGCCACGGGAGCAACAGATCTGCAGGAGTAGCCATCTGCTTTAACAAGTGCCCGGGTAATGTAGTCTCATATAAGTCAGATGACAATGGTCACTGGCAGACAGCTGTCATTAATATGGACAATATTTACTTGATCTTGTCTATGGTTACAATAACACCAATCAAAATAAGGCCCTGTTACAAGAAATCACAGAGGTTGTTTCTCAATATAAAAGTTCATACCACACAGATTTGATATTGTTTGGAGGAGATTTCAATCTAGCACCTGATGAATATCTTGATAGATATCCCACTAAATTCACAGACATTCATTACAATGGTACCTTTCTTGATTTTTGTAACACCTTTTCCTTGATAGATATGTGGAGGGATACATATCCTAATCTTAGACAATATTCTTGGATTAAACCTAATGGGAGTATTAGGTCTACAATTGATTTGTGGCTGGCAGCCCCAGCATTCAACGTTTTTTTATCAGAGGTAGCCATATCCAGTGCGCCTTTAACTGACCACTGTTTGCTGTCTCTTAAATTGGAGCCAGAGCTAAGAGGTAATAGGAGAAATGTTTGTTGGAAAATTAATGCTGACTTTCTAAAATGTCAGGAATACTGCAACATAATAAAAGAGCTAATGTTAAATATCAAATATGATACGTCAATTGGTAACTATTGCAGCAGATGGGAATTTTTTAAGTTTAGGGTTAGGCAGATCTCAATACAATTTGGAAAACAAAGGGCCAGAACCCTGAGAGAACAAGAACTTAAACTAATACAGGATTTGGATGATTATTGCAAAAGGACCCCCATGTTGGATTCAGACAAAGCTACTTTCATCAATCTAAAAACCCAATTGGACGAATTGAGTACCAGAAGAGCAAGGGGAGCTTTCATAAGGTCGAGGGCGAAATGGATCGAAGAAGGTGAACGTAATACAGCTTATTTCTGTGGTCTTGAGAAGAGGAGACAGGAGAGAAATATTATTAACACACTGATGATAAATGGCTCTGAATGCACAGATCCAAAATTAATCACAGAGGAGGTCTACAGATTCTACAACGATTTATACACTCCTTCTGACCGAGGCAGAGATTTATCGCTTTTGGAAAGTATTAAACATCACATTCCCTCCATCAGCTCAGACTTTAAGGACTTGTGTGACTCAGACATTGAAATGTTTGAACTGGACAATGCTGTTAAACAGCTGCCTCTTGGGAAGTCTCCTGGGCAGGATGGACTCTCTTCGGACTTTTATAAGCACTTTTGGGAGGAGCTTAAGGATTTGTTCTTCCTTGCCATAACGGAAAGTATCAAAACAAAACTCTGATGACTACTATGAAACAAGGGCTCATATCACTTATTCCAAAAACTGGAAAGGATAAGAAATATCTGGACAATCTAAGACCGATAACACTACTTAATGTAGATTATAAATTGTTGACTCATGCCACTGCAAATAGGCTTAAAGTAGGTATCTCGCAAATTATCAGTGAATCTCAGTCTGGTTTTCTCAGAGGTCGGTCAATCCATGACAATATTAGGCTTGTTCTTGATTTATTGGACTATAGTGACAATATCGAAGATGATGGTTTTATTTTGTTTTTGGATTGCTGTAAGGCTTTTGACCGTGTAGAACACCCCTTTATGTTTGATACCCTAAGATATTTTAATTTTGGAAGTGCCTTCTGTGATATTATTCAAATGCTGTATAGTGATATCAATAGTGCTGTTCTGTTGCCCTTTGGCACATGTAGACGTTTTGATGTAAAGAGAGGGATACGGCAAGGGTGCCCTTCCTCTCCACTTTTATTTATTATGGTTGCAGAAATTCTGAGCATAATGATAAAAACATGCGAAGACTTAAAGAAATTAGATGTTTTGGGATATCCACTTGCGATAAGTCAGTTAGCGGACGATACCATGCTGTTTTTGAAAAACAAGACTCAAATACCAATAGCTCTGCAAGTTGTTGCTCGTTTCTCAGAAGCATTTGGTCTTTATCTAAATGTGGGTAAATGTGAGCTGATGGCCATCCACGATCACCCGCAAATACCGTTATATGGTATACCTGTCAAGGATCAAGTCAAATATTTAGGTATTATTGTAACGAAAAGTTAAATAGATAGAGAGAAGTATAATTTTGATAGTGTTTTAAAGAAGAGTAAAGCAATTCTGAACATGTGGTTGCAGAGAGACCTATCTATTTTTGGAAGATTACTACTCTCTAAAATGGAGGGTCTCTCGAGACTTATTTATCCAGCTTATTCCCTAAACATACCTCAAAAAGTGATCAAACAAATCAATCAAAATAACTTCAATTTTCTCTGGAAAAATAAGCATCATTATATAAGGAAAAATTATATTGTTAAATCTTTAGAAGAAGGTGGCCTAAATGCCATTGATTTCGACCCAATGAATGGCACTTTAAAATTACGGTGGTTACAAAACTTTATAACAAATCTAGACAGTTTCTGGTTCAATCTCCCCGCTAAAATATTCTCTAGTTTTGGTGGTGTCGAATTTCTTATTAAATGTGACTTTGAGTTATCCAAATTACCCATTAATTTGTCTAAGTTTCATGGACAAGTTCTCCAGTACTGGAAATTAATTTATAATCATAATTTTTCACCCCATGATACACCTTTATGGAATAACAGGTATATACTGATTAGAAAAAAATCCTTCTTTTACAAACACTGGGCTGAACAGGGTGTAATGCTGGTTTTACATTTACTGGATGACAGGGGTAATTTACTTAACTATTCAGACTTCATTCAGAAATATAATATTATATGTTCTAATCAACAATTTACACAAGTCATCAATGCGATTCCACAAGCTATTATTGGTTCTGTTAAAGGTTTCTTGATGTACACACACTCTGTTCCCCAACTATTTCCCTTAACTATTCAAAACTTTTCCTTTTTAGACAAAAAATGTAACAACAAGTTCTTAAGATCCGTATTGTCTAATGAATGTTTTCCTTTGCCTTTAAGAAGACGAAATATTATGGAAGGTTTCACCAGTCAAATATCAAAAAGTTTAGATGTAACTATTTAAAACTTCCTGTCCCACCCAAAGCTAAAGAGGTACGTTTCAAATTGTTAAATAATGTTTACCCATGCAAAGAATTTTTACATTCAAAATTTAATATTGAGGACAATGTTTGTACCTTTTGTTTAGCTAACATTGAAACAGATGAGCATCTCTTTTTCTCATGTGTTTATTCAAAGATATTTTGGGATAGTTTCTGTATTTGGGCTTATCAAAACAACTTGGGTGTCCGATCTTTCGATTACAATGATGTTAAATTTGGTGTTGTACTGGAGGACAAATCAAAAGATTTAACAATTAATAGTATGATTGTTATGGCAATTTTTTCATTCACAAATGTAAATTTGGCAACATTAAACCTTTATTTAATGTTTTTATTCATGATATGTCATCTTTAAAAGAGTCTTTGAATTTTTGTAAATCTAAGAATGCACTTTGGCTATGTAATAATTTGGATGCTCTTTCTTTGAACCCTGTAACTCTGTAATTATGGCTTTCTTTGATCTTGGTTTCATCTTTGTTCAATTGTTCGACCTGCTCTACTTGAAATATTGAATGTTTAATAAGCCTGTATGGTTTTTGAAATAAATATTAAAGAGAGAAAAAAAAAGTTACATGGTCCATTTGTTTCCCTGGGGATGTGGACATGCTGGTAGAATTTTGGAAAAAATTGTTCTGAGGTGTGTTTGATTAAAATCACTAGCTCTAATAAAAACACCATCTGATTGTTTTGTCATGTGACTGCTGATGACCTCATACAGTTCATGTAGTGCGTTTTTTTATTCATATCTGGAGGAATGTAAACAGCAACAAAAACACTGGTGAATTCTCTGAGCAGATAATATGGTCGACATCTTAACAATAAAAATAAATTCTACATCTAGGGAACAACGTCCGTACACTTTAACTGCGTTTGAGCACCAAGCATCATTGATGTAAACAGAGTCCACATCCTCTCGTCTTGTGTTGTGTCAGCGCGGAACATGCTCCGCCCGTGGAGTGCGATAGCTTCATCCGGGAACCCATAACCATAAAAAAAGCTTTTCTATTTACTGCAACAACAATGAACAGCACCCCGTGTAACAATAGTGTCAATCCACATAAACCTGTACCACCTCAGGCCTCTTAAATCCCCTATAAGTACCCCCATATGGCCTACTTTACAACATATACAGTAACATATAGGCTATCTCAATCTGTTCCAAAGTAAAGATACAAATGTACTCTGTAGTTGTTTAGAACTATGCAGCTAGCCTATCCTTTTGTTTATCATCTGTACCCATGTCATTTTGAAATAAATCACAGCAGATTCATAAAATGCTACGTAGGACTCATTACCCCATCTTCAACAAAACTTCTTTGTTGCTCAGTAATGGTACTGTATTCTGAAATAAAATATGTACCCGTTAGATAAAAAATACCTACAGTATACATTCTGTAAGTTACCCCCTATTTCCTAACTTCACATCTACACAGGTATGGATTAGATCGATGCACATTAAAAGTCAGTTAACTTGTCAGTAATATTCTGCCTGTGAAAACAGATGTATGTCTACTGTGGCTGAAAAGCTTGGTCAGTCTGAAAATAACCCTGACAATGTCATATAGCGCTGTCAACAGGGTTCTCTCAGCCCAGGCTTGCAGACTAAAAATTTAGAACAGAAAGCCTGCATAACAAAATGGGGACATGATGTTTTAAGATGTGCATTTGCCAGGCAATAAGTATCAAACAGAATTATGCTATTGGTTGCATTTTGTCAAATGCAGGACCCAGTGTTCTATGGCCTGACCCATACTAGTAACTAAAAGTCAGGATACCCTAGCCTTTATTGTTTTGATTTTGACCATTCTTTTTAATCCATCTCTTGTGAGTCCCCCAACTTTATGTAAGTTCAATACCTTTTGAAAACATAGGACATTTACAGACCATATAGGAGTGCAGTCAGTTGGGAATTTCAAGAAGAAACTGGTTCCACACACAGCAATATAAGAAATCAGTTTAATGTATGTTGTTTTACAAAATAAAATAGCCCGGGTAAATGTATGTCCAACACAAGAAATCTACAACATGGGAAAAACAAAAATGCTTTCAGGGGCCATTAACATGTGGCTCGACATCCATGTCTTCACCATCCTCCATTTTCTCTCCTTCATTCATCTCCTCTCCAGCGCCTCCACCCATATGTGCCTCCATCTCTGCAGTATCACCCTCTTCCTCCTCCACCATCCCACCGTGACCTGATTTTACAAAAGGAATATATTCATCCATCCATCCAGCTATAAAAATACAATGGAGGTTATAAGAGAAAAACAAATAAAAACCAGATGAACTTAAGGTAAGGCTGGTGTTATCCAATATTTTTCCTTTCTCCCATTGGTTCCTCCTTAAGATGTACATTTTCAAAAGTGGCTCACAAATAGTAATAGTGGTTTTTCTTTTAAAAATGAAACTAACAATTACCATTCACCAACTACTACTGTGATTGGCTGGCAATACTGCTGCCTCAGTACGCATTTTTCTGGCCAAATGTGTTTTTACAAAACAGCCTCAAATATCCAAATCAGCCTCAAATATCCACCAGGTTTTACAGTATTACTCAAGTTGTGGATAAGTATTTGGTCAGCACTGACCTTGTCTGAGATCTCGGCCTGGGATCTGACCGGCCTGCAGCATCCCTTTCAACCTCTCCACTTCTGCCAACGATGAAGCATTAGCGATGGCATTCTGAAATACAAACACACTCATGTAAACCTCAGCTAATATGATCTGACAAATTCTATTCTCAGGTATCATTTACATTCAGCAAGTCCACTGCTAGAGATCTGAATTGCCATCCAGTTTTTTTTAGTACATCTGTGATGCTTCATCTCCACATTAGTTGTATGACCATTATTTAATTACTGTGATTATGTGTCGATTGGAATATGCTTCAAAGCTACATTGTGACCATCATTAGTAAGAGTGAAATACGCCAAAAGTTGAAACTTGAGCATAAATGTTCATTCTTGGCCTTGGAAACAGTAGTTTGACAAAAAAATAAATAAAAATAAAAATAAAAAATAACAACAACACAAAAACCCCCTCAAGGTTCACTCACTGGCCTTTTCTGGAGCTTTCAACCTCATCTCACTGTTCATCAGTGGTTGAGGTTTGCTCAGTAATCATGGAGTTGGTTGAATTGTCTTCAAGTGATTGTAACCCCAACTGATTGTAACCCCTGTTTCTGTTCAAGGATGCTCTTTGGCTGTCTGAACACCAGACCAAAACCACTCATGGCATCAACTGGGAAGACCAGAGAAAGATCAAGCAGAACATTCACATCTGACACCAGAGACCATCTTTGAACAGAGACAGGAGTTACTATCTTCCACCATATACAACCACCTGTTTCATACTTAGGTCACATGGTGCCAATTGAGTAAACTCCACCCTCTGAGGAAGACTGAAATGTGATTGAAAACTCCAGAAAAAGAGTAGTAAATAGTGAGTGAACCTTGAATTAAGATGTATCTATTTATGTTTTGTTTTTTTTGTTAAATGACAAACATGCACCCATTTCACATTTTGGATGACGGAGAGATGGAAATTCAAGCTTAGCTCTCAAAACCTAAAGACCCCAAAAACACAGTGCCAACATTTCTCAAATCAACAAGAAAACCTTGATGGCGTCCACATCAGCTTGAGACGGCCCTGTCCTCTTCTTCTCCAGCTGTGCTGCCACTCCAGGAGTGAATCTGAAAGGAACACACCTCATTTAGACAACATTGACACACATGGGCTTCTCTGACCACTCAACCAGTGTAGTTAATCTCATGTGTAGTATCGTTTCTTGAGTCAAATAAACTGATACATTGTCCACAGACAGCAGCCCTGAGCAACACTTTGGTGAGCATAGGGTTAAGGCCCATTTATAGATTTATTACCTCCACTAAGGAAGTTATGTTTTAAGAATTTGGTGCAGATCCTAGATTTTGAAGAGGATGTCCTTGCATTTTTCGAATTTTGTCATGAATGACTGTATATAGTTAAGGGGAAAAAGTATCACAGATTGTGTCTATTCACGCATGTTTGTCATCACTGTGTATTCTCATGTACACAGATATACTGTATGACTGGTGGTGACTGTTTATTCTTTTGCATTATTTAACCCATTTTATCAGCCAGGATCCAGTGATTCTGAGAAGCTGCTGTCTAACATTGACTTTCATCTTACGTTTTCGTTCGCCTGGCAATATCCTTTGCAAGTTGAGCACCTCGTTTGCCCTTGAACATTTTCTCCGCCTCCTGCCGTTCCTATGATGATATCACAGTTAAAGTGAAAACACTCATTAATTAGCAACTGAGCTTTCATCCAAGGGGGGCAAGGCCAGGCAGGAAAATGCAAAAATCATTGTCCTTTTGGACATTCAACAGGACGTTAACTCCAGGGTGGAAGAGTTAACACATAGTTAATAACCACTGTAATGCTTAAAAAAGGTAAATCAGTCACTGGAAAGTCCATACTACTGTTTTAGCCTTCATCTCCAATACATATGATCCATGAGTCACACCTCATGCCAGGTCTTTAAATAGGCCTACTATACAGTGGTAAAAATTTGGGCACCCCTAACCAAAATGCCCTTTACAATGAATATTTAAGTGAACACAAGCTAACCCGACCTCTAAATGGTAGAAAGTTAATGGTACAAAGTTAAAATGACATTTCTTTTCTTTAAAGCAAGATTACTTTTTATTATATTTTTCTGTGCAAAAGTTTGTGAACTCTTTTGGATTATTCTTTGTCGCAATGATTACTAAGGCCTAGACCCAAATGAATATAATTCCAGGGCTGTTCTGTCTGGTGTTAAGAACTATGTGTTCCTGTAAACAGTTGTCCAAGGATGTCAGAATCAAGATAGTTCACTTCCAT
Organism: Siniperca scherzeri; assembly: GCA_027580175.1. Lineage (NCBI taxonomy): Eukaryota > Metazoa > Chordata > Actinopteri > Centrarchiformes > Sinipercidae > Siniperca > Siniperca scherzeri. The sequence continues at coordinate 34,533,897 of CM050855.1, read as the reverse complement.
CAACAAGGAGAAAACTACAAGAAATTCAACGTTACAAATGACATATTAACACTGTCCAACATTATCAGAAAATTTAAGATAACGAACAGTTCAAGTCAAAGCAAGATCTGGAAGAAGCTCAGAAGAACCCACACATCACTGCAAAAGAGCTGCAAAAAAAAAAAAAAAAAGAGTAACATACACAGGTCTAATTGTTCACAGGGCAACAATACAATGTACTTTAAAACAACAAAGACCTACTTGGCAGAGTTGCAAGAAACAGCAAAATTTAAAGACAATAAATTGACCCTCTGGATTAGTTTAACTAAAGGAGGAGAAACTAAAAACCTCTTGTCCTCCCTTATCTGTGTCTCACACACACACAAACACTCTTTCTTCTCTCACCCCTGATGTGGTCTGAGATAAAGTTTGCAAGACACCTATCATAAAAGTTGTAAGTACATTCTTGCGAAAGAACTGATATCCTTTCTTTGTAACCCAAGTCAAAATGAATGTGAATTAGCTATATGACCAATCAGTAATCCAGCTAACATTAATCAGCATGTTTCCATGATGTGTAACCCAACTTTTATTTTGTAGGATATGAAATGAGCAAGTTATGTATTCAGGGAGTTAACCTCTTGTTTACAAAGTGACAGCATTGCCACCTATTGACAAACAGACAAAAGTCTCTGCAACCACCGCCATTATGAATCTGTATAATATTGTAGCTATTATACTGTATTAAGCAAACTGTTTAACCTTAAGCCACTTATTAGTAATGTTAAAAATGTATGTTAAAGTTAATAAATAAATAAAAAGTCTCAGATAACTGGTTGAATGATCTGCTGAAATAGTCGTTTGTTGAATAATTTTTCTCTGAATGTTTTATAACCACTATGATATTTTTATATCTCAAATCATGATTGTATGGCCATAGTGATGTTTGAGTATGTGATATTTTGCGGTAAACGTTCAAATTAAATTCACTAGTCAGAAAAACATGAAGAGCCGTATTAAAAACTTTCCAACAAAAAGAATAGAGGTTTTGGCGCAAAAGCCTTCCTCCACACTCCTCCTCCTTTGGCAAACGAACAAAACCAGTTTCCCCAACATTTCAGACCCAGGCTGGCCCTCACCTCTTTGCTCAGCGGTTGTTTTATTTGACCTTAGTTTCTTAATGCGTATTACTTAATAGGCAAGTTCACTTTTCCCCGCCTAAAGTCCGTTCACAATTGAACCTTTTTCCATCCAAGTTTTTTTAATGCCTCAGTATTAAACTGAAGAGCTATTTCTTTGACTTTTATATTTTTGTAACTTTACCACTAAGCCTCGCGATTTTTCCAACATTATTTCCTTCACTTAAAGTCACTCAAGCCTAGCTGTAGAAGTTAGTGTAGCCAGAGATATTTCATTCGACAAGCCACAACATCACAGACTCTACAGAAGCCGCCTCGAGCCACTGGAAGCCAGCCAACTTGAAAAGCAAAGCCCTTCTGAAAGAAGCCTGGACAATGTCTGTGCTCTAACACAACAAAATGTTAGAACCGAAGAAACTTAGAATCCTGCATCTCCCAGAGAACTGTGCAAGTAGCGACTTGGCCCGGACCTTTGCCAGCCCTGAAATGAGACAGATCAGCCAGGAGACCTCAGCTTGGTGACCAACTGCTTCACGGAGTCACCTGGGCGCAGCCTGCTGGGCTCCTAAATCATGGCGTCTGAGCCACCGGCAGACACATCGGCACCTTCCTCTGCACAGTGGATTTAACCCTGCACACCGCTTCTGAACGCCAGCGGAAACAGCTCATCTTTGCCAGCGCATTAAAATAGTAGGCTAAACCAGTTTTGCTGTGATAAAGAGTTGATGTTGAATAAAAATTATTTCCTATTTAGATAAGTTAATTGCCCTAGTGTTACGTTAGTGTCTTGCAGTCGTTTTTATAAAATCAGCACAGATGAATTAATTCATTTGGGTGATTTTTAACTGCATTCTCTTTTGCCCCACAATCCTGAGAGTCTGACCTGTGACCCGGATGTCACCAGGTCAAAAAAGGTCAGCGATGCTTTGTTCTCTCTTTCTCCTGGAATCTTTCACTGGTCACCAGCAGACACCCACCTGAACTCTCTCCTCCTGGCTTTGCCATGTAATCTGCTCGGAGCAGTAACACGCAGCAGAACCGCAGTCTCAAAGTCTACTAAAGCGCTGCGAAAGCCTCTTAGATCTCTGCAACAAAGTTTAGCGTAAACGGCTATTGCACAAAGTCTGCCAGCTAACTTCACATGCTAACAGGAGCACAAAGCAAGTTAACGACGAGCGGTTAACTCTGTAAGGACAACCACAGACAGAGCGACCGGCTTCCTCCGATCTCTACAAGCGGATATTGCACAGCAAAAAGACGCTTCCACAGCGGAACCACAATTCTTCCCAGCCTGGCTCGTCTACAACAGACTGACCGCCAACTAACAGCAGCACCAACAAAGCCACCTCTCTTTCCCTCCCACGGATGGGTGACAACTGGGCCTAGCATAGAGTAACCGTGTATATAGCTAAGCAAATGACTAACTTTTGGTCATGTGACATTACTAATGTATTTTTCTGAGGTTTTATTGTTGTGATCTTCTGTTAGGTTAATTTGGTAGCCACACTTTAAGTGCACACGAGACAGAGGCAGAACAAAGAAACACACATTCCTTTTGGCGCGTGCCCAGACCTGCGCACACCCTTTGTTTATTGTTTAGAGTTAGTCTTCATATTGTGTTTTTGCTTTATTATCTTGATTATGCTGGCTTTTTTAATGTTTCACAAGAGTAATTTGCCAGCATTTTCCATGTTGAACTCCAAATCCTTCAATCTACTAGCTATTGGTGGTAATTCTGGTCAAAGTTATTAATTTAATTATCTGAGTTCCAAATTGATAGTTTAGTGTATTTTATGAGACTCAGTCAATTAATCAGTTCTCTTCTTTAAGAAGAGTGGTGCACCAACGAGAATATTAAAGTGATATTTGATTAAAGGAGTTGATTCTCCTACAGAATTATGCAACACAAAAACTTCAAAAGCCTGAAGCCTTTTGGAACAATGTGCTGATGAAAACAAAATGGAACTTTTTGGTGACAATCAAAGAAGGTATGTTTGTAGACAAAAGAGCAAAGCATTTATAGAGAAGAACACCTTATATTTATTATGTATTGCATGGAGGAGGATCCATTTTGCTTTGGGGTTGTGTGGCAGCTGAGGCACAGGAAATATTGTGTGGGTGGAAGGAAGAATGGATTCCACCAAATAAAGAAATTCTAGAGGCTAATGTTCGAAGGTCAGTCCAGACATTGAAGTTGAAGAGAAGTTGGGTATTTCATCAAGACAATGATCCAAAGCATACCTCAAAAATCCACCATGAATACAGATGCAGGTTTTGGGATAGCCACCAGACCCTCGACTTGAATATTATTGAAAATCTGTGGAGAGATCTCAAACATGCTGTGCATGCAAGGAGGTCGAAGAATATTTATGAGCTAGAGGTGTTCTGCCAGGAAAATTTGAAAGACTCTTAGTTGGGCCACAGGAAGCATTTGCAAGCTGTTAAAGTTGCCAAAAGAGGAGTTACTCTTTAGTTAAGTACTAACTGACAGGGTTTGGAAACTTTTGCACAGGGCCTTTGCCCTTTTATAAATTATTTTGAAACTAACAAATTAAAAAGTAATCTTGCCTTATTTTAAAAAATTTCGAGCGGTCAGCTTCAAAGTGTGGGTAGATTGGTAAAATATCATGTTTTAAATTAAATATGTTTCTCAAACTGACTGCGAGCCACTCCAAAGCCTAGTAGCAAAGATGTGCTTTCAATATTAACTCAACTCGTATGTAAATTCAAACATTATTACTTTAAATTGGCTGTTTTCAGAATTGAAAAACGTAGCCGACCGTTTTACGACACTGCCTAACGTAATGTATCTACGCGGTATGTTTTACAATTTATGTCAAAAATGATCAGCGCGGTCACAACTGACAAGATCATGGCTCAAGACAGGGTCAATTAAAAGAAAATCAAATGAAACCTCTGACACAACAGGCAAGGTGCATCGACTTGATGCAAGTGGTTCAGCAACAAGTGGTTCAGCTGCAGTGACAAGTGGTTCAGCAAGCACTGACACTGAACCCTCAAAGTTGTGAAACTTGGCATCAATGTGAAAATCAAGTACTAAAGTGAAACAAATATCACAGTGACTACATAAAATTTTTATTTTTTTTGGGACTGGGGATGAGGAGGATCCCAAACCACATTGTGTTTTGTGCTATCAATCGTTGGCTAACAAGGCTATGAAACCTGCTAAGCTCAAGCAGCAATTGAAAACTAAACACCGAGTATATGAGGAAACCTCCTGGATTTTTTGAGAGAAAACGCAATGAACTTAAGAAACATGATGGAGGGGGGCTCACAGTTTTTTGCACCTGGGGAAAATGCGAGGCTACAGAGGTATTATACAGGGTATCCCTGTTGCAAGACAGGAAAACCTCATTCAATAGATGATGATTTAGTCAAACCAGCTGCTAAAGTTATGGCTAACATATTGTTTAGCGGGAAAGCAAGCAATGAAATTGTCCAATGACACAGTCCAACGGCAAATAACATCTATGACTGAAAATGTTCAAGATCAGCTGATGACACGTTTATGCCAAAGCCAATTTTTCTCACTACAATTGGACAAGTCAACTGACATCGGGAATGAGGCAAATCTGGGAAGTTTTGTAAGGTACATTTATGCTGGCATAGAGCATGATGAATTTCTTTTTTGTCGTTCCCTGCTGACCAACACCACAGGAGAGGCAATTTTTGACTCACTCAAATGATTTCACTGTGCAGAATAACCTCAACTGAATAAGATGTGTTGGCATTTGTACAGTTGGTGCAACTGCAACGACTGGAAAACAGAAGGGACTAGCAGCGCATGTACGTGCAGCACCATCCACCACAGCAACACACTGTTGCTTTCACAGACAACTGGCTGTGAAAAAAATTCCCCGAGTGCCTCAAAGCATTACTTGACTAGTGGAAATAGTGAATACAATCAAATGCAAATCACTGAACACACATTTTTAAAAGCTCTGTGTGAAGAAACGGGAAGTGAACACACAAAACTTATTTTTCATTCTGAAGTTTGCTGGCTGCCACATGGGAAAGTTCTCACCTATCTATTTGAACTGCACGATAAGGTCATACTGATGAACTGTATATGGATAATTTCCAGTGGCTCGCAAAATCGGCATACCTGGCCGATGTTTTCAGGACACTGGATGCTGCAAGGAAAAGCCATCACGTCTTCAATGTGCTGTAAAACTAAAGCAGCACGCCTCAAGATGGAATTGTGGTATGCCCGCCTTGATTGCCAAGAAATCAATTGTGTCCCGTCAATTTTCTCCTCACTGCTGAAGAGGAGCTTGATGGCGACACAGCTGCATCCTTCAAGGAACACCGGCAAAGTCTGCAAGACCTTCACTCACAATTGTGAAGATATTTCCCAGAATTAGATGCAGGCTTTGAGTGGATCAGAAATCCATTTGGGACAAAACATACATCAAACATATCAGTTCCAAGCTTCCACCAAGACAGGTTGACAGCCTTTTGCACATGGCATCTGATGGGACACGGAAGACAATTTTCAGATAGGAAAGTCTGACAGACTTTTTGGTCCACATCCAAAAAGGCTGTCTCTGCTCTGAAACTGTTGATGCCATTTCTAACCACCTACAATTGTGAAGTTGGATTTTCCAGGCTTCTTGGTCTGAAAACATTAGCGCAACAGGATCATTGTGGACCCTGATATCAAACTAAAACTCTCCAGTTTGGAGCCAGACATAGCATTGCTGATGTCTCAGAAAAGGCAGCACCATTCTTCCCATTAAGATGGCAACAGAGACAATGATGAGTGAGTAGGCTATGCTATTTGTAAAACTGTCATTTAATTGGGCTTTAATTTGTAATATACTAATAGGCCTATTGATATGGGGGATATTTGGGGAATTGTGGTCTGTGAGATTTTAAAAAAAAAATTTTTATTGGTTAAGTGGTCCTTGGTCCGGAAAAGTTTGAGAAACGCTGATTTAGAGTTCAGGTTAGCTTCTTTTTACTTAAATATTCATTGTAAAAGGCATTTTGAATAGACTGGTCAACAGCCCTGTATCTCATATTACTTCATATTCAAATGGCAGTTTAAAAAATTGGCACAGTATACCTGCTCACTTGCACTTACCTTGAGCTTTACTTTCTGGAAGTCAAGCACACGGATCTGTGGGATTTTGTTGATGACATAGAGCCTGTAATGCTTCTTGTTTGTCACAGGATTCCTTAACAAGCTGGAAATTCAGTGATTGTTACAAACATATGATCATAACTTAGCGGTGCAGACAGTTCATTAACTGATTTGTCTTTGAGTATTGATTCATACCTGAGAAGGGTCAATGTCTTCACTGAGGCCAGTGGGTCCAAGTCACCCTACACATGAAAAGACCAATAATTCAGAAAAACACACTATGTAGAGACAGAGAGGTAAAGAGGGGATTCATTAAGGGCATTTATCCGGATGAGTGAAATGAACATGAGCAAGTAAATACACTGAAATACCATATAAATAGAACAATTTTTTTAACCAAATATAACATCCCTAAAATAAATGCTACCATTATGTAGGTGATCGTATTCAATTTTTGTTGATACTGGCAGAGAGAGGTGCGCAATCAACTCTATTGTCATTTTGGATGCTGCAGTATGTTGTGCTGTAAAGTGGTTTATAATATTTTATCTAGTGTGGACAGAACTCCAAAATGATGATTTGAATCAACAAAAATTGCAATAAATCTTCAGAGGAAACAAATTATAGAGGGGTTGTTTTGCATTGGACTGTAGAGGAATTTCTATTTTTCTGGTATTTCAGTGTAAAATCAGCAAACTTTGCATTCACCATTTTGCATAACATTCAGATGGTTCTGTTGCACTGACTGCTGCTGAAATGTACTCACCAGCTCCTGAATGTTGTTGTTTGTGAGAACCAGTTCTGTCAAACTCGGCAGAGATTGCTCCAGAGTCTCACCTATGCGACTGGAGAAACATTTCACAAGGTTACAAGCAAGCAACCATGTACTTGCTAAACCAATTTTAAAAAAAAAAGAAGAAGAAGAAAAAAAAAAAAAAAGGCAGTTCTTCATTAAGTCAGTCTGACAACATGCGCAGTAGTTTGTACCATCTCACAAAGCGCACATATACACCATTATCTACTTGTACAATGAATGTCGGCAGCGTCTGTTTCTTGGTGAGACTCAAATAAAAAACAGGTCTGCATTGAGAGCAGGCAAGCCCGAACAGCCAGCTTGTCTAAGGCTATGCACTGTGTGCAAAATAAATAAGCAAGTTAACATCAGGCACTGTTAATGTTCCACATGTTCATTTTCAACAGTTATATCCTGAATCCACTCCTCTCCCGGAGTTTGATTCAGTGGTGTGTTGAGTGTTCTGACCAACACTGTATTAAAAAGAGGCTGTTGGTGTTGCTGAAGGTACTGGTGAAACAATATAATAACTATGTATAAAGTACCTTTCAAAAATTGGTTACAAGAGTGCTTTACAATAAAAACATAAAAGCAACTGAGATCCAGAACTTGATAAACATGATAATTTAAATAATCGCAACAAATACCATCAGATTAAGAAGAGCCATACCATTTTTAAGTTTTAAGAGACTTAAAAAGGAGGATACTGTATTTGCCTGCCTGAGATTTCCAGGCAGGGAGTTCCATAGCTTAGGGGCCCAGCCAGCAAAAGCATAGAAAAATCTGGAAGCTGAAATGCATTGCACTGCTTAACAACCTGGAAGCTGAACTGCATTAACTAAAAAAAGAGGCTAAGAGCTGAAATTCATTGCTAAAGAAGCTGGAAGATAAATTCTAATACTGTTAACACTGGAAGCTAAAATGACTTACCTGAAAAGGCTGAAAGTTTAAATGCACTGCTGAAAAACCAGGAAGTTGAAATGTAAAACTATCAGAGTTGAAGTACATTACTAAAAAAGCTGGAAGCTAAACTGTAATACTGTCAAAGCTGGAAGTTGAACTCGGAAAGTCTGAATCCAAGTCACTAAGCTTGGAAAACTAGACATAATGTGACTGGATGGCCGTAAAAATCTGGTAAATGCCCACCCCCATTTCAAAAGGTATCATTCCATGGTCAGATCAGGTTAGAGCGGCAGAAAGAAAGAGATTTGTACAAAAAGGTTCCTACAAAGCCCTATGCTGCCAGGAAAGAACAGCACTACAGATTGTAGTAGTAAAGACTGGAGTAGTAGTTTTAGTAAAGGCTGAAGTAGCAGTATTAGCAAAGACTGTAGTAGTAGTAATGGTAGTAGTAGTGTATGTGTTAGTGCATTATTGTGTGTGTGTGTCTCAACGTGTGTGTTTGAATTTGACTCATCAATAAAGTTGAGGGGAAAAAAAACAGCCAGCCATGCATATTAGACTGAGACTTAATTAAGCTAATCACAGTTAGCGTTGTCCATTTCTGCCCAGCAATTGCTGAGCCACTGGTTGCTATGGTGATTGAGGCCTGAAAGTGCTCAGTTATGAAGACTAAACTAAACCAAACTAAAATGGGCAATTTCTGATGAAACTGAGTATGAGAGGTGGAAGCTGTCCACCTTCTACTAAAATTAAGCTGTTTGATCAGAAATTTGAGCATTATTAGAGGTAGGAGGTTTTCCAGAACGTGAGAATGTGTTTAAAGTACAAGAGAATGGACCTTTGTATCCCCAGAAGTGGTGACTTACTGACTGTGCCGTTGGGGACACATGGGTTCCACACACACCTTCTCACAAGTTTAGGGAATGATATCACATGTGCCAGACTGGGGTATTTTTTGTCTGTTTAAACTTAACACTCTTACAACAATCAAAATGTTGAAAAAAATGTAAACAAAAATCACACATCATTCTGCTGGTTTTTGGTGTACTGTCAAATATTTTGGTGATTTTGATCCAACACTGGGCAAAAAAGAAAATGTTGTGAACATAGAAGAAATTACTGCAAGTTATTGAATATTACTGGGGACTCACCATTCGACTGATCTGAACAGAATTTTAGACACTTGATGTCAACCATCTACAGAATGTCTGTAAATTTTGGTAGCATTTGCATGAAGACATGTGGAGATATAGATGTTAGATTTTTGCATATTTTGAAAAATATAGAGTGACGGACTTCTGAACTGGACATATGTTGTAGTGAAGAAAAGTATTGTCTCATGAAGATGTACAATTTGACATTAAAACAAAGTTTCTAGGACAAACGGTACTGAAGTAGTTAGACGCCAAAGAATGGCTAAATAATAATAGAATAAAGATCTAGAATAATAACTAGAATGGCCAATTTCTGGAGAAATTGCGTGTGAGAGCTGGAAGCTACCTGCTACCACGTATGCAAGCTGCTGCTCCAGCAGCAATTTTTCCTGCTTCTTGCCACCTACTGGTGAAATTGTATCAAATGCTCAACGTTGCTGAATTTGGTCACCATGGACTATTACATTAAAGAGATATGCCCGTTAATAAGTATTATGGTGGTTTTTAATGGCTGCAAGGTGGGACTATTGTGCCATGCTTATGTGTCATGCACATGCTCATGGAGAACTTGTGTACCAAGTATCATTTCATTTAGGTCAAAATAAGTGTAGAAATATCATGTTTTAATGTTACTGTAGCGCCCTTGGTGGCTAGAATTCTTTGACATGTTATACACTTGTGCAGTGTGGCTGTATGTACAACATTCCAAATTTAGTTGCAATCCAATTTGGCATTTACCCAGTAAGTGCAAAAGGCCACACCTTCAAAAGTTTGAAGGACAAATGGTAAGTAATACACACAGTGAACTAAGAAGTATTGTTCAGAATCATCTGGAGACAGTGTGTCCAAAGTTTGGTGAATATTAGATGCAATATGTGCCAAAAGAAGCAAAAAGATGTTTTTACCTAAACATCCAAAATGGCGGAATTTTTTTTCCAGGAGCAAAAGGGCGTGACCTTTATCAGTCGAACACACTGCACAAATACTGATTTGCCATTCCTCACAGTTCATGAGTTGTTAGCCAAAACATGTAATAACTGACCACATGGTGGTGCTATAGAAACCATGATTTAATATTTTAAGTATTTCCACATGAGGGAGCTGTCCATAAAAGTATGAATGGTGCTAAAGCATTCAAACTTTTATGGACAGCTCCCCCTAGACAACCATGTTATGCACTGAGCCAACATGTCACAAAGCAAACACTAAGAAAAATATGATTGATATTTATACTTTGAAAAATTGTATAGAGACACACAGCATGATGGTATACACACAAAGAAACTTTGTTCATGAGGGTTGTAATTTATCCAGAAAAAAGGTTTTCTTGACAGTTGTGTTTGTGGATGCCCGTTTGTTATGTTGTTTTTGTTTGTAATGCATAAGTCAGCATAAAAGATGCATATCAATATAAATGCAAAATAATATTAAAGAGTGAGGGAGTTATATTGAATGATGGTATACGGCAAACAGCATAAAGCAACTTTGTCCATGACAGCAACATTACATGGAGGACTGCCCTGAGCTGGTATCAAACCCAGAGCCTTGCTATCTAACAGGGAAGCTGACCATTACCAGGGTTTAACCACAGAGCCAGTGGAGGATCCCTGACACACAGAGAACAAATTCGCTTTTTGAGAAAAATAAAGCTTTTAGGTCAGAAATGTGAACATTATTAGTGACAGGAAGTTTTGCAGAATGTGAGGATGTGCTGTGCTGTAGGTGTGCAAAGTAGAAAGTAAGAGAATCTGTAAGTTGAATTAAAAAAACATATAGCCAGCACCTGGGTTCGAACTCCCAACCTCTGGACCTAAAAAGGTTCCAACTCAGTTCACATAGACTTTCATTGTAAATTTTAACACTTTAAAAATGTATATAAACTTACTGAATAATGTTAAAATAAAGACAAGTAATAGCATAACTCATGAAAAATATGTACATTTTGAAGTTTCTAGGACTAAAAGAGTGGGAATACTTAATCAGCTTTCCAACTAATAAAACATAATCCGGAAGGTCAAAGTCTAATCAAAGCACTGAACAGTGATTTATAATATTATGAAACAACCCTGGGAAGTTAAGACTTAATAATTAGCAGTTTTTAGAAACTAACTACATTAAGCATGCATTAAGTCTTTGAGCTTTAATGTAGCAGGCTAGGCTAGATCACACCAGATGATGGCAAACTGTCTTTGAGTTGTTCATCTTATCTGTCACAGATGTATGTATTTGTCAAATCCCTGCAGTGTTTCCCCTACACACATCCATATGTAGTGCATCACCACCACCACATAATCATTAATAAAAGGAAAGTTCATTCTGAAATCTTAAACCATTTAATAAAGCTGTTCCAAGTATAGCAAAATTGGGATTGGCAAGACAGAACCAGTGGGCCAGTGGGTCCAAGTCACCCTACATATGATAAAAACAATGATTCAGAAAAACACACTATGGTAAAGAAAGAGAGGTTAAAGTTTCCAAAGTGTTTGATGGTATATTACAATGTATGAAGTCACATTAAACCCATTCAGAGGGGATTCATTAATAAAGGACATCCCATCTGAGTGAAATTAACAACAGCTATACTCCTGTTATTTTATCCAGTGCAAAGTTAAGAGATTTTAAATTGGGAGGACAAATCAAACAGGTATTTGGAGCTGTAATACTGAACAGTAGGGAGGTGACATTTTCTAATATGCTCCAAAAGGCAGTAAATTCATTGAATATCAAGTGCAATATTAAACACACCATATCTAAGCATAAAGTGTAGTGCGCATGCGCCAACGTGCATGCCACCTGTTGCCGTAGCTCCGTCTCGTCGTCTTACTTTTTCCAACTTTTAGCTTTCCTTTTTCTTCAAAACTTGAGTAACTTGTGTGTAAGTATAATTTAAACTACGCTCTTTACGAAAATGACACTACTACTCGGTTAGGGTACCGCTGCAGATCAGCTGTTTGGCCGCATTGTTTACACCAGGGAACAGCTGATCGCGCTGAAGCCGAGCGGCATGGTGCCCAGGACTACCGATGTCCCCACTGAGATCTGGAGGAGGACACACAGAGGATGCAGAGGTGGAACGAAGCGTAGTTTGTTTCCGTGAGTGTAGTTTGATGTGCTTCTCAGAGACATGGCTACACCAGGATATCCCGGATCATAACATTTCCATCAAGGGCTTTCAGACTATTCGGGCCGACAGGGATCACACCGGGAACGGTAAGCGGAAAGGCGGCGGGCTTGCTGTTCTGGTCAACAGATGGTGTAACCCTGGTCACGTTACTATCAAGCAGAGTATCTGTAGCCCAGACATTGAACTGTTAGCTGTGGGACTCCGGCCATATTATCTGCCACATGAATTTTCACATGCCATTGTTGTGGCTTTTTTACGGTTGCAGACACTAACAGACTCAACAAACTGATCCGTAAGGCCAGTGACATTGTGGGGGTGGAGCTGGACTCTCTGGCGGTGGTGTCAGAGAGGAGAATGCTGGCCAAACTACATGCCATCTTGGACAGTGTCTCCCACCCACTCCATGACATGCTGGTCAAACAAAGGAGTACCTTCAGCGGAAGACTCATCCCACCAGGGAGTCATTCCTGCCTGTGGCCATCAAACTCTTTAACTCCTCCCTCTAAGTGTAGTCTGTATGACCCTAAGTCATTAAACTGGACATTGATCATTAACATCACTGCAATACTTGACATATATATATATATATATATATATATATATATATATATATATATATATATATATATATATATATATATAAATATTGTGCAATATTCTGTGTTAATACTGCTGTGTAATATACTCTTCAGTTTAAAATTCCCTATTTATTGATATTTATTCGTACTTCTATTACTGCAATATCCTCCGTCTCATCATCTTAGTAAGCTACACTTAACTTGACAGTTCATGCACTATTACTTTATACCGTATTATCATCATCATCATCAACCGGTAAACCCACTTTGTACTTTACACTTATTTAAATTTTATACTTATTAATAATATTAATAATTTATTTTCTGACCTGTATTATAGCGTATTATATTTTTGCTTAGTACTTCTATTCCTGTGTGCACTGACGTGACAGTGAGCTGCTGTAACAAAAGAGTTTCCCCTCGGGGATCAATAAAGTATTTCTGATTCTTAAAGAAATAAACCACTTAATTAATTATAATCCAGAGGTTATGCAGCACTCAATTGCTCCTTGGTTAATTGGAGTATGCAACATTAACATGTTTTTTCTTTTTTAACTGAAACAACATATTGTATCCCCCCCCACATTCAGGACATTGGTGGGTGTTGCTGCTATAACTTACCAAATCCTGTTGTTGTTCATTAACAATGTTCTCAGTCTTTTGAGCAGAGGGAAGCCTTCCAGTTTTCTGACTTCATTATCAGACAAGTCAATAGTGTCAAACTGGTCCAGAGTAGCGCCAAGATTTTCAAGCACTGGGATTTTATAACCTGTGAGATGAAAAAACATGAATGTTGAGGAGGAACTTTTTCTTGTTTTCTTTTGTCTCCAGAAATCAGTGACTGAGAGACTTTTTGATAGACCACCATGAGGTGTGGGTTTGAGCATAAAACAGTTTTTCATTAAAAAGGTACAACACAAAAGTGACACAACACACCTGAAGTTTAACGGGGGCAGGGGAAAAAAAAAAAAAAAGTCATTGGATATTTTCTTTTTTTATTAAAAAAACAAACAAAAAGGTAGAGGAGACAGGCTATGACTTGCTTATTCATACAGTTTATGAATTAAAAATGTAACAGTCACTTACTTGAGGGGTACAACTGTAAGCCAAAAAAGTTGCATTTTCAACTATTATGGATAGTATACTGAATTTCATTGTATTTTCCATTGTACGCTAGAATTAGTGTACAGCGTGGAATTGGGACATCCATGAAGCAAACGCACTTGACACGAAGACATCGCTTTTCGACGTGTACCCCTCTGTGCGTCAAGTTTTACCCAAACAGGGTGCCCATGCTGGGCCTAGCTAACACACCAATAGAAAAAAAATTGTTTTCTATGCTCCACACAAAGAACAACAGATTGATCCATGCACTTTTCCAACAGAACGTGGAGTCTGTACCTTATGTTACCTTTAATGAAATCATTTTATTTGTAATATTTGCTGGAAAAAAAGTTTGGACTTCACCCCACAAATACATGATAAAGTAAAAGATTTTATTTAAGTTGCAATTCACAGATTTTAACCCTCTAGTCACTATCTTACAAAAATTTGTCATGACTATTGGCACGGCATGTGCTTTCTGTAAGGACTAACGAAGCTGTCACTCACTCGGGTTCGATCGTTTCTTTATTTTATCCCTACAAGTCTGTTGACTTTAATAAAATAAAACTTGGTAAACAAGTTCTCCATGAGCATGTGCATGACACATTTAAGCATGGCACCAATAGCCCTACTTTGTGGCAATTAGTAACACAATGCCATACTATTTATTAACAGCATTATCTCTTTAAAGCTAGGGTAGGTAAGTAGGTAAGTTGGAGAAACTAGCAAGAGACAGCTAGATTTTCAATGACTGCACGGGCAGGTAGGTAGAGAGGCCGGTAGGCCTTGGATGGATGTATCACAAGCCTGCAACAGCCACAGATACTGAATTTTTACATTCCCACCCAGAGCATTTGATTTATTAATTGCTGTCAGGATGAAACAGGAGTTTCAACAAATAACAAAAAATGCTTCTGAAATATATTACGTACCCTGGATTTAATGTAATATTCCACGGTGACCAAATTCAGCAGAATTGTACAGATGTACGCCTGTAGGTGTCGCTAAAAGATCTTAAAAATTGCTGCTGTTGCAGCAGCACACCATTTCTTCAGGAAATGCATATTCTAGTTATTTGTTGTCTTTTTCCGTGGCTCACATTGCCGTGAGCTGGAATGAGCTAGAAACATGAAACTTGGCTCAGTAACTGGAAATGATGTGCAAAATCTTCCCTAGAAATATGATGAAGAAAACACTACTTTTTGTCTAAGGGGGCTGACTCGCTTTTGGAGCCAATCTCAAGTGGCAATTCAAGGAACTGCAGTTTTGGGCACTTTCAGCCCCAGAGGTTGCCGCTTGGGTTTTACTGGCCACAGCAGGAATGATACATTTTATCATAATTATAGCTACATTTAACATTCATAAATGTAGATTTTCACATGATAAACCTTTTTATTCTACTCTGGCTGGTGAAATAAAAAAATATGGCTATTATTGCTTACAGTGGAAACAGATAAAGATAGTGTCTCTATGTCCTCTAGAGTTTATGTAATCGATGCCTGTTGATATGTTTTGTGTAGCCTACCCTCTTGTTTTATCCTGTCTCAGTCTTCTTGTTTATTTGTGTAACTCCAGTTTGCTGGTGCTTATAATATATCATCATACACGTATATGTACATGTTATAGGTTAACAAATAAAGTTTCTTTTAACAAAATATTGCAAGTGGTACAAATATGAAATAAATTAATGTATCCGAACGTAAACGCGGCCTTTAACATACATTCCAATATCCAGCTTTCATGTGTACCTAGCCCAGGACGCCTTCCACAAGGCGTCTTGCCAGCCATGTCGGCAAGCTATGCTAACATTGGCTAGCTCCTGGTTCTCTTGTACTTTGACAACGTGACACTGACAACTTCATACAAAACTACCAGTGTTTCAGCTACGGTCATTCAATCTTGGTGATTCGCAGCAGCACTCATCTGTGGATACTAGCCTATTGTCTTTGTATCACTTTTAGTTTTACCGTGACTCGCAATGCTGCTGATAGTTGGGTTGCTTTCAGACGTTACCTAAAGTTATGTTGTAAATAACAAAGCAAAACAGTTGTAACTTAACGTTAGGCATACATAAGAGACATTTTGCTATTCATATCAGAAAGTACAAACACTAATTTGTCACGTTTTTGAATGGAGCACGGCTTTAGGCCTGCGTAAAGCCTGAGCAAGCCAACTTGCTTGCTTAACATATCCAATCATGCAATCGTGAAGAAAGTTTAACAAACCTCGTAAATCCAACTCTCTGTCTCTCACGGGGTTGGTATATTGAGCGGCCTGCTCAATTAGCTCCGCAGATAACTTCACCATGTCGAGGCCAAAAACAGACGTTACCAAGTTGTATTATTTTTGTAGCAAAACGTCCGCTGCAAACACGCTGTTGCACAGAACAAAGAATTCGATCACCTTGCGCTGATAAAACCGGCTTTATTTTGTCCTAGCGCCCACCAGCGGATGGAGGACAATAAAACATGACACTCGTCTCTTGCAGGGCAGGCAGGAAAGCAAATTTGAGGTACCTTTCATTTACGTTTTATGCTACCATATATCTCTGCCTAACTACATTTACATACATGAACTTTTTACTACATCCATCTGACAATCAAAATATATTTATACGTCTATTATGCATTGTTATAGAACAATTAAATATTATTTATTACTATTAAATATATAATATAACAAATACATAAATATTATGTGTGTGTCTGTTTAATTTTGAAAATTTAAGTACATTTAGCCGATAATAAGAAATATTAATTCATTAATTTGATTTAGATTTCTTCCTATTTTTTGTATAAGTTAAAGTACATGAGTCTTTATTAGGCCTGTCTCAGTTATTACATGATTGCCTGACCGTGATTATTTGAGCTGACCGCCAGGGCTATCACCAGGATTTTAGAAATACTGAGGTCCTACCAATACATGAGTCCTCCTGAGTCCTTTATATGAAATATATACCAATACATAATATGCCCTTTGAAATGAAATACTGTAAATGTAGCCTAATTCTTATTCGCATATAATGAAGAATTTCTCATTATTGATCAATTAATTAGTGATAAATTAGGTATCACTGAAACATTTTGGTAATAATCACTGGACAGACAACTATCTATCTGTGCCTCATTTCCTGTACATTTCCTGTCTGCAATGATTCTGATACAAAGGCGCAGTATTAGAGAGCAAAAGAAATGAGGAAATCTTGCCATTCCAAAATTTTTTTGCGGCACAATGAACCAGAAGAATCCTCACACATGCGAACATATTTATTTTGGACATAGGCTATATGTCCTGATGCGATATTTCATCACCACGAACCTCATGCAAGGCCCGGCAAGGGCCACTTTTGGAGTAGGCGACAGTGTGACTGCAGCAAGTTAGGCTAATTGTTTATTAAAAGCTGCTGCCGTGCAGTGTAACTTTATTAGCCTATAATGTATTAGCCTATTTCCCACCGTGAATATTTTTTCCACTGAAAATGTCAGAGCAGAAACTCCTAATTGATTCTGTGTGCAAAATTTTAGACATATCATGTTTCGAAAGCATATAGGTTAATAGAGCCTTTCAGCTATCAAGCCCCTCTCCTGTGGAATCAGGTCCCAGTTTGGGTTTGGGAGGCAGACACGATCTCCACATTTAAGAGAAGGCTTAAGACTTTCCTCTTTGATAAAGCTAATAATTAGGGCTGGCTCAGGTGAGTCCTGAACCATCCCTTAGTAGTTTTGTGCTTTCTCGTCTTACTCCTTCTGTCGTTTTCAGCAGGTATTTCTGCCTCTGGAGCTGTAGAGTCTGGATCCATGATTGCAAGCCACCTACTGCCCCTATGTTCCTGCTTAACACGCGCAACTACAATTATTATTATTATTAGTCTTATTATTATTAGTCTTATTATTATTATTATTAGTCCTATCATTATTTTTACTATTATTATTTTATTAATATTAACATTACCACTACCATTACATTATTATTATTTGAAATTTCTATGTGTAATTTGCATTGTGCTACTGTATGCTCTCTTTCCTCCTGTTCTCACTCTCTTTCTTTCTCTCTCAACCCAATCGGCAGCAGCAGATGGCCGCCCACCCTGAGTCTGGTTCTGCTCGAGGTTGCTGCCTCTTAAAAGGAAGTTTTTCCTTGCCACTGTCGCAGTGCTTGCTTTCGGTGGGAATTGTTGGGTCTTTGTAAATAATATTATAAAGAGTACGGTCTAGACCTGCTCTATAGGAAAAGTGAAATGAGATAACTTCTGTTATAAATTGCAGTTATTGCTTCTGTTCCTGTGGTGTAACGTGTTCATGACCCGCTTGAAGAGAAGACTGATGAATATCATTTTCATTTTGACTCAAAAAGAGTATGGTGACATGTAAATGTAAATGCAATAGACTGGGGGTACTGTTTTGTAATACACAGCCCTAGTGGACTGTGGATGTGTTATGTGTTTCATAAATGCCATGGCAACTTGGGTGACGTCAGATAAACATCCAAAACTTGGATCCGCGTATGACGATTATTCATAATAAAGTTTGAGGGCCATGCAAATTACAGGAGTTTCCCAGGAGAAACAACAAAATGGAAGGGCACTGGGAGATGGCCTTGAAATACAGGAGAAACCTGGGAAAAACAGGAGTGTTGCCAGGTATGACAAAGGCCAAAATGTGGCTTACAACAGACTAGCGTCATTTCGATGTCAGATACGATGTTGATTATTTCTTAAATGGGTATGTGATTTCTCAAAATAATGGTGATTTTTAGAAAAAAAAATATCATTACATTTAAAGGCAAATCACATGACACATACCGGCAAGTGTAAAAATAGTCCAGCATTTTACAGAAATACTATGATTAAATAATAATAAATACATAATTATAAATATGTATCTCTTTTATAATGGTGGCCTATGGGGAAAATGCTTTTTGGGCCGCAGGTGTAGTGGTGTAGTGCAGGGTATACGCAGGTATACGCCATTGTCACAGGAGCTGGTACAACAATACCTCCTCACCAATCCCTCACTGAAAGGCAAACGAAGACTACCAGAACACTTTGCAGGCGAACCAGAGCAATGCGAGGAGTTTTTGGTAAGGTGTTGCCTGGTTTTCCACATGGATCCATCCCATTTCCCGACTGAGCGGTCCAGGGTGGCCTTCGTGGTCCTCTGGCAGGTAGGCCCGGCCCTGAGTTGGGCGGGATCCCTAGGGGCGCGACACGAGGCAGCCCACAACTCTTTGGCACGGTTTTTTAACACTCCTCTGGGAGGAGTTTGGCCCGCCGGTCATCGGGTCGTCAACCAGTCCGCATCCCACGCCTCTGCCGACCAATCTCCCGACGGCCAGCCCACTGCCTGTCCGCACCGAAGTTCCGCCTCCCAGCTGCTCGACTTCTCCGCTCCCCAGCGGCTCACCTGCTCCGTCTCCCAGCTGCCAACCTCCTCCAGTCCCAGCTCCGCGGCCGCAGCTTCCTCCTCCAGTCCCTGCTGGATCACAGCAGCTATCACTTCCTGCGGGACCACGTCCTGATGTCCCATCGCCGGCCCCAGCCTCCAGTTCCGAGGCCCAGCTGCTGGCTCGCCCCCAGTTCCGAGGCCCAGCCGCCGGTTCGCTCCAACCTTCGCCGCCGTCCGCCTGAGGTCCCCAGCTCCACTGGGGTCCAAGCTCCTGGTCGTCCGTCCGAGGTCCCCAGCTCCACCCGGGTCCAAGCTCCTGGTCGTCCATCTGAGGCCTCCCATCTCCACACCTACCCAGGCCTGTCACCCGGATCAACCAAGGAGATGGCCGTAGAGGGGGGGGGTACTGTCACAGATATACCAGGCCTCACCAGCCTGTAATCACCCACACCTGCTCCCAGTTACACTCCTGCTCTCCATTAGCCCCAATCACAGCCAGTACATAAGCACACCACTCACCTCAGTATGTGTCCGACCACGTTCAGATGTAGGACTCTACAGGCCACTTGGCATTCTAACTCTATGCTTACTTTACTCCAGCAATCTTCAGTCTCCAGCGATCCCCGTCCTCCACGCTTCACTCGCTCCATAGCCAATCTCTCTCTCTGATTGTAATTTCAATAAAGTGCACTCTTGGACATCCCGGTGTCCCCTGCCAGTCTGTACCGTAACAGCTGTTTACCTACTTATTTTTCAGTCGCCATTCTAAATCCCCTCTGATGAGCATCATTCAGTAGTGTCAAAGAACTTACATTGACAAGAAGTGAAAGCTAATCGGTCGCAACATCAGCTCGCAACAGCAGAGGTACGCCTCCGCCATTTTGGATTGAAGGGGACCCAGCAGTCTGCTATCTTGTTGCTGTCACTATGGCAATATCAGCTGTTCTGTTTCAACAAGACATGCATGCAGGCTGAAATTTAACTGTGGTGTTCTGTCAGGAGATGCAGTGACTTAAACCAGCAGGGAGTAAGAAAAAGTATAAATAATAGATGTAATTTGTTAAGTAGAGGAAAAGTCCGCTACTGATGTAAAATGCCATAGGCTTAAGCTAATAATGGTGACTAAAACATTGTTATTATTGAGCAGAATTTTATACTTTTGTTTAATGTTCTTGTTGTTAAGCCATATTTTATGTTTGTTAGTGGAGTCAATTTAAAGTAAACTTTACTGCACTCAACCGATTACAATTATTTGTGTTTTTTTCTTATATGGCGAATAACAGAAAAGAAAGGAGTGGTAGTGTCTTTCTTGACGTCATCACTCGCATCTTCATCAGAGGAGGACAGAAAGAACAACAAGAAGGAGAGCAACAATAAAATTCCAAAAGAAAGCAAAGAAAGACATAATAGTCATTAAGAAATAAAGAACAGTTTAATGTAAACAATAGAACAAACAATGGATACTTTATAATACAGCCCCAAACCCTAATATTACTCTGCAATTACAGGGTAACAAGGGGAAAACATTCAAGATTTTTTTACAACTCTCTGCATACCTTATTTGTCTTGTGTAATTAAAAGAATGAAAATAAATACTAGGTTCCTCTGTACCTTATTTAAAATTCGAGATTAGCCATGTTTGATCCACCTTCATATATATATGTGACGTTATTACATTACTGTATTATTATTATTCACGAACAGATGGCTGGACATTCTCCTTCAGGAGTTTTTGGTAGACAGCAGAATTCATGGTTCCATTTATCACAGCAAGTCTTCCAGGTCCTGAAGCAGCAAAACAGCAGTAGACCATCACACTACCACCACCATATTTTATTGTTGGGATGATGTTCTTTTTCTGAAATGCAGTGTTACTTTTACGCCAGATGTAATGGGACACAAACCTTCCAAAAAGTTAAACTTTTGTCTCGTCAGTCCACAGAGTATTTTCCCAAAAGTCTTGGGGATCATCAAGACTTTTGGGAAAATACTCTGTGGACAAAAATTTAATTTGTTTGTGACCTCAAGCTGAAGCGAACTTGGGTTCTGCAGCAGGACAATGATCCAAAACACACCAGCAAGTCCACCTCTGAATGGATGAAGAAGAACAAAATGAAGACTTTGGAGTGGCATAGTCAAAGTCCTGACCTGAATCCTATTGAGATGCTATGGCATGACCTTAAAAAGGCAGTTCATGCTCAAAAACCCTCCAATGTGGCTGAATTACAACAATTCTGCAAAGATGAATAGGCCAAAACTCCTCCACAGCGCTTGAAAAGACTCATTGCAAGTTATCGCAAACGCTTGATTGCAATTTTTGCTGCTAAGGGTGGCCCAACCAGTTATTAGGTTTAGGGGGCAATCACTATTTCACACAGAGCCATGTAGGTTCTATTTTGTTTTCCCTTAATAATAACAACCTTCATTTAAATTTGTTTGATGATCTGAAACATTTAAGCGTGACAAACATGCAAAAAAATAAGAAATCAGGAAGGGGGCAAACACTTTTTTACACCACTGTATATATGT
Organism: Siniperca scherzeri; assembly: GCA_027580175.1. Taxonomy (NCBI): domain Eukaryota; kingdom Metazoa; phylum Chordata; class Actinopteri; order Centrarchiformes; family Sinipercidae; genus Siniperca; species Siniperca scherzeri. The sequence continues at coordinate 34,512,103 of CM050855.1, read as the reverse complement.
GTATATGTACTGTATATGTTTATGTATATATATATATATATATACATACACAAGTCCAAATAGTAAATTACAGGAGATAAAATTAAAATTATTATTATTTTATAATATTTATTATTATATAATAATACTTAAAGCTGAAATACATTGCTAAAGCTGGACACTTAGCTGTAATACTGTCAAAGCTGCATTCAAGTCTATTAAGTTAGTGGAAAAAACAGAACATTTTTAAAAAGCATAAAACGGTAGAAAAAAGCATAAATGTCCTTAAAGTGCTGAACATTTTGACATTGGCTTCTGTACTTGAAAGTATGCTGAAGTAGTAGTCCACCGATAAGTGTACAGAAGACGACATAATTTCAAAGCATTGCTTAAAATGCCAAAATCTGAAATTAATCCTCTGAAAAATCTTAAAGCTCAAATGCATTGCACTGCAATACTTAACATGGAAGCTGAACTGCATTAGTTAAAGAAGCTAAGCGCTGAAATACATTGCTAAAAAAGCTGGAAGATAAACTGTAATACTACAAAGCATTGCTTATGATTCATTTCATAAGCACAAGCTGGACCCTCCTTTCTTCTGTCTTTCTCTGCTGAGACGCCGACTGTCCACACAGGTGTTCTGACTTAATCACGAATGAATCGACTCTATGAGCCGGATCCTTTAAGTGAATGATGAGAGCCGGCTCCTGTGTGAGAGCCGATTAGAGTAGAAATATTTTTTGTTTCATATTATATCATAGAAATTAAATTGAAATATACTGTATGTGCCTAGTTGTGTAATTATCTATTAACCATACTATTTCATTAGTAGGGTGTTATTTTTGTTATACAACTAGGATAGTTATTCTTGATATATCTCACTTTTTAACCATCGATATGACAGAATATGTTAGTGTATTTAATAGAACGCACTGGATTTAAGAAACGTGTACCATCTGGTCAGAATCTGGGAGGGAATTGAATGGAAAACAGATTTCAACACAACCCTTGGCCATTTCGAGCATGTAGTCATGAGTTTCATGTCAGTTTGGTTTCCTTTCTGCGGTACATAATTGAAAGTGGGCAAGTGAGGACAGACCCCGAAAAGATCCAGGCATTTGTTACTTCTAGGCTGGATTATTTAAATTCCTTATTATCAGGCTGCCCAAATAAGTCCCTTAAGACTCTCCAGTTGATCCAGAATGCTGTGGCACGTGTACTGACAAGAACTAGGAAAATAAATCATATTTCTCCAATATTAGCTTCTCTGCACTGGCTTCCTGTAAAATCCACAATAGAATTTTATAATCATTCTCCTCATCTACAAAGCTCTTAATGGTCAGGCACCTTATTACCCCACTAAAACACTGCGCTCCCAGAATGCAGGGTTACTGGTGGTTCCTAGACTCTCCAAAAGTAGAATGGGTGCCAGAGCCTTCAGTTATCAAGCCCCTCTCCTGTGGAATCAGGTCCCAGTTTGGGTTTGGGAGGCAGACATGATCTCCACATTTAAGAGTAGGCTTAAGACTTTCCTCTTTGATAAAGCTTATACTTAGGACTGGCTTGGTGCTTCCCTCTTCCCCACCCCCTTCTCTCTCTCTCTCAAAACCATGGCAGCGGCGGATGACCGAGGTTTCTGCCTGTTAAAAGATGTTTTCTCTTGCCACTCTTGCCAAGTGCTTGCTCATGGTGGGATTTGTTGGGTCTCTGTAAATAATATTATCAAGACTATGGTCTAGACCTGCTCTATAGGAAAAGTGCAATGAGATAACGTATGTTATGAATTTGCGCTATATAAATAAAATTGAATTCAAATGAAATTGAATCAAAAGAGGCTTGTCACACTGACTCTGTACTGCTCCTCCAAAGACTGGCTGAGTGTGGTCACAGAGCATCACTGGCTAAGCTACAATTCTGTCTGCCTGCAGTGAAATATCTGGGTCATATTTTGAAAAATGGCCAACATATGCTGTCACCAGAGAGGGGGAAGCTACTGAATAGCATGCCTCCTCCTAAAACAAAGAATGACCTCCATTCATTTCTTGGCATGGCTAATTATTGCAGACAGGTTACAGCATATGTTGCTATGGACTTTGTTTTACAGGCTGTGACTACACAGTCAGCCACTCCCAGTGTGCAGTGAACTGAAAGCATGCACAAAGCCTTTCAGGATCTCAAGAATGCAAGAATTATCATCAGCTGTTTCACCTGCATACCCACGAGAAGGATGGCTTTGCTACAGGTATCTTGGTTCAAAAACATGGGTCACATTACCGTCCTGTTGCATATTACTCTTCTCGGCTTTTAGTGGTAGTGCCAGGCTGCTTCAGGTCAGTGGACGCCATTGCCACCATGATTGAGAAATCATCTCGTATTGTACTGGCTCAGGACTGTGTAGTGTATGTTTCTCATTCAGTGTTGCATATTTTAAATACCTCTGTTGCTCAGCACATGACAGCTGCACATCACTCAGGTTCCGAGGCAATCATTCTTTGAAACTCCCACATAACTTTGAAATGCTCACCCCTCACTCAACCCAGCGAATCTTCTGATCATGATTGATGTAGAGGATGACCATGACTACTGCTATTGAGATGATATAATCTCCAAGGCCAGACTTGCTTCAGACACTAATTCCAAATTCTGATTTGATTCTCTACACTGATGGTTCTGCTTGTAGGCTATCTGATAACAAACACATTGCTGGCTATGCCATAGTGAATGACTGGGAAGTGTTGGAGGCATGAGCATTGCCTAATGGCACTGTCATGGTTTGAGGGTCTATGTAGAGTATTTCCTTTTTTTATTTTGAAATGGTCTTTTCTCCTCATGTGTCTGGTAGTTTTACTTTCTGTCTTTGTTTGCTTTGTTTTGATTGTTTGCTCCGCCCTGATTAATTTTCTTTGTCAGATCATCATTGTACTCACGTCAAGTTTCCTGGCCTTAGTTCTCTGTGTTTTTGGACTATCTCCCTGTTTTCTCTTCGCTGTATTTTTTAACTTTGCCTGTTCCCTGAATTTATGTTTGCTTGTTTGGACTGCTACCCTGGTCTTGACCACTGTCTGCCCGTAACCTGTGTAAGTTTGGCTTTACCATTAAAATTTATTGAACTACACCTGCTCAGCCTCAGTGTCTGCGTTTGGGTCCAATTCCCTCGTGTTCACCGGTGTTACCTGTTTCTCCTGCTACCCTGCTTGACACTCACCACAACAGGTAGAACAACAGCCTGCTCAGAGAGAGTTTTTAACATCCTCTGGAAAACCAATACACTATCACACTTTGGTTACTGATTTGTTAGAGACCATTTTGCTCCCATCTCAACTTGCTATTGTTAAGTGCACATTTCGGGATCTGATCCTGTAACACGTGGAAATGCGCAGGCTGATGCTGCAGCCAAACAAGCTGCCATTTCCTCTCTCTCCATGGTACATAAATGTACCTCCACACAAGCTGCAAAGCAAAATTCTTTTCCTTTCTTTAATGATGTCGATAGAATGCAAAATCACGCTGATAGCAGGGAGATAAGTATTTGGTTGTAAGAAAGATTTGGAGTCTGGCTTGTGGCTCCACCACGATGGTTGGCCTGTTTGTCCTTGTTCTCTCCTCTACGTGTTGGCACATGTTGCTCATGGGCCCACACATGTAGGAAAAGGGGGGATAAATGAGATAATCCGCTCTCAATGGTTTGCACCAGGCATCGTACAAGTAGCACACACACTTGTAGATAGATGCATGACATGTCAGCAGACCAAGAGAAAGGACCATTCCATAAAACATGACCATTTAAAACCACTTTCAGGTCCTTTTGTAAATATGCAAATAGATTTTGTACATATGCCAAGGCTACAAGTACCTGCTTTTACTTGTGGACCAATTCTCTAAGTGGGTGGAAGCATATTCAACTAGGAGAGAAGATGCAAAAACAGTTGTAAAATGTTTGCTGAAAGATTTGATTCCCAGGTTCGGGGTGCCAAAAGGAATGAATAGTGATAGAGGCCCAGCTTTTGTGTCAAAAATAACACGGGGTCTGGCTACTGTGTTGGGATTTCAGTGGCAACTAGATGTTCCTTATCATTCACAAAGCTCAGGCCAGGTAGAGAGAATGAACTCTACCAAAGAGAAATTGATAACAACAGGTCCTCATCAAATATTGATGGGAGACCTATGTCTACAGGGGTGAGTCCACCTTTGAGCCCCCCAAAAAACTACTCTGTTATGGACTGATGAATATATGACAGAGTATGTTAAAAGACTGAAACCTTGAGAAAGTTTCATTTGCAGGTATCCAGCAGGCTGCCAAAACCATCCCTTTCAAGCGGGTGATTTTGTACTAATCAAATCTCTCGAAAGGTGTCTTTGTCAGGTGGAAAGGCCTGTTCCAGGTGCTGCTGACAACCAGGACAGCCCTTAAGGTTGAAGGGAGAGCAGAATGGATCTATGCTTCAAGGTGCAGGCCGGCTCCCCCAACCACTCCCAAGGAAGCGGAAAGCCATGGTAATGGAAGGAGTGGTTCTTCCTGTTCTCCCTCTTGCTGAGCGGATTTGAGCAAGGAAATGGGAAGGAGAGCAGGGCAATCCAGGCTGCCCGCTAAAGGAGTACGAGGGCTCTCGTTCTCATACCAACAGAAGTGTCACTAATTGAGTGCCACAGGTGGAAAAGAGCTCACCAAGGAGCAATCCAGATTGAAAGAATGCTGAGATTATCTCAGGACCTGGAGCAGGGTCTAACAACAGCACTCAGGTGCTCAACAGCAAAGTAAGGTTGCATACCACACAAACAAACAGGAACAAGAACACTCAAACTGTCCACAACACGGTAAAAGACTGTAAGAACACTTCAGAAATGACTCAACATTTTCTTCCAGCTCTACTCCGGATGAAGACAAGTGCCTGTGTTGTTTTTGAGTGTCCTATTGACAGATGTAAGATGAATGACTGTCACATTGCATTTACGCAGTATTATTCTGGTGCTAAATGGTGGTGGGCAACTTATGAGATGCAATTAATTGAGTTATCACGCTACTCTCCTACTGTAATTAAAGTCAGATACACACCAACTGTTCCTCTGACTGAGACTCCAGACTTGTGGTGTTTCACTAAGAAGCAACTGAATGGTGATCCTGGTTGTAAGGTGTGGAAGGTAAATTATCAGATGGTGCAGGGAGAGTCAAAGAGTTGCAAACGTATTTTGAACCTGATGAAGATGGTGAGTTCCTCCACTGTGTTTCTTCTCCTCTAGAAATACACTAGAGCCTAAATCAAAGTCACTGCAACGGGACAAAGTAACACGCAATGGTCTATTACCCAAAACAGAAAAATCTAATTTGGCCATTAATCTGATGGTTGCTTATGTACATGATCATAATCTGAATAATTGTTGGTTGTGTCAAAATATGCCAAAGTCAATGCATTCCCCAATGTTAATTCGAATTTCATTTGCCAAAGCTAACTATATAAATTGTTTGATTTGGAACGATCTGGCTACTAGAATTGAAGATGGAGCTGATGCTTGTTACACTCCAACTTATCCAATGGAGTCAACTAAATTATCACGATATGCAGAAATTGCCAGTTACATTACGAAGACAATCAATGACCAATACCTGCCAGCTGGAATTAATCACACAACTCTTCTGTGTTTCATCCATGTTCAACAGTGTGTGAAATTAGGTTTTGAGGTCAGAATCCAAGTCAAACTAATTGTACAACTCCTAAAGACCATGTGTGCGTGCCCCAGTCCTAAATCCCTACTGTGTTAACTGAAGCTATGGTGGTGCTATGGTCTATATCAAGCCGTGGATTGATACCTGGTCTGTAGGGTCAGTTAAAATTAAAGTGCATGATTGTACAGTGCCATTACACAATGAATCAACACCTGTCAGAGACTGCTTAGTCTATACACCCCCTGTGTCAGTGCATGAGTTAAATAATGTTTCTCTGTATTTCCAAGGAGTGGTTAAAGGTCAGCACAATGACTTAGGACAGAGCAGCTGTAACTCAGTGGTAGAGGTCATTCTTAAACAGTCTCCAGTCAAGTTTAGGCAACTAAAACGCTTGGTTAACGCTTGGGTGGAATTGTTGCCAAGGTTAAATATTAAAGAAAGCCACGCTAACCATGCCATTTTAGTAGGACACTGGAAGCAAACTGCGGGCCTCTGTCAAAAATGAATGTGATGTACACCCCTCACCAGCCTGACTATCAGTTACTATCAGAATGTCACACTGCTTCATGCACCTGAACTGAACATTGGCATTGCACATAGATTGTGTACAGCAAAATCATCAAATATGAACAATATTCCTGGGTCTACTGAGCTGGCAAGGCTGGTGCTGTTTTTCTTCAATCTGTTCAAGGCTTTTTACTCCTCAGGTTTCGCTCCCTGTCCAGCACCACTCCTGCAAGACAAACAACAGCACCCTGCATTGCCCAGAGCTATCAGTCTAACCTGATACACATTGATAACAGCTCATACACCTACACATCAGGCTTATCTCTCATGCATGCCAAATTCAACCATACTTGTGGCGTCTGTGTACTTTGGTCAGATAATCATCTGTAGGTTTCAAAAAGTTGGGTTGGTGGTGTGGATTACAAATATGTTTTCTTTTTATTATTTATGCGTTTGAGAACAAGTGGTCTGTCTTGTAGAAAACCAGTAAGATGTTGACAGTTTTAGTATGTAGATGTGTCACAGCACAGTGTCACACCTCCAACTGAATCCATGTACTGTATTTTATCTCAGATGGAAACTGTTGCTCATACAGCAACTGCAACATAGAGCAAAGGGACAACACCCATTCATGTGGTAGAACCAAATTATTTTTGAAGTTCTAAAAATAAAAATAAAAACTGAAATACTTCATTTGAGTGTTTCCACTACATGTTACTTTATACTTCTACTCCACCAATTTATCTGCCAGATGGCATTACGGATTACTTTGAAGGACTACTGTGAAGTTTTTACATAAAAAGTTGATCAGCTTATAATATATGATGCATTGTTATAGATTGAATTACCCAGCTGTATACTATATAGCTATAATAGCTAAATTTAACTCCACTTGTTAAATGGCTAGCATATACTGTTCCTGTGTTAGCTCATTGTAGGCCAGGTAAATACTCATTTCGCCTGGATAGGTTACAGCAAACCACAGCTATTTTTTCTGGCTTGCTAGTGAACAGTTTACCTTACAAAACCTCAAGCCAGCTCAGCTAATTTATTTCCAGTCTTTTCAGGGTTATTTCGAACACCTGAAGTGTAACTTAACTTGTTGCTTGGGGGCATCCGATGCACAAGTTTAGATTCTTTGATTACTGATTTTGGCTGAATGCAAACTGTCCAACAAGAACTGTTGAATGAAGTGTAGCCAAACATATCCTGCATGCAGTTAGCATTTCTTGTAACAAATTAGTAACATGCTAATGCTAACCTACATGAGGCTCTGCTAATGTAACATGATGCTAACTGTCATCTAAAATACTTACAACAGTCCTGGAACTAAAGCGACCAGAGATGTGATGCGATGCTGGCATGCTTTATTTCTGCTGGTGTTGCACCCACAGAATAAACTGCCAAAAACACGTCCATCTTTATTTTTTGCAACTTTTAATAACAAATGCCCACAGTTCAACACAAGCAAACTTTTTCCTTCAGCCTAAACACAGCGTGTCGCTGGGGTTCCCTTAGGCTACGTCCACACTAATACGTTTTTATTTTGGTCTAACTATGACGATCAAAATATTTTTTTAAGAATCCTGTGGTCTCTGGTTTGTTATTAAGAAACTAATTGTGATTTGCAACTGAATACGGCAGTGGCAGATGGCCGCCCACCATTGAGTCTGGTTCTGTCCAAGGTTTCTGCCCTCTTAAAGGAAGTTTTTCCTTGCCACTGTCGCCAAATGCTTGCTCATGGTGGGATTTGTTGGGTCTCTGTAATTAATATTATAAAGTGTACGGTCTAGACCTGCTCTGTAGGAAAAGCGCAATGAGATAAGTTCTCATTATCTTCTCTTATCTGCGCATGTGTCGGCATTTTTGTGTACCCAGCAGAAGCGTCGCTAGAAACTTCGTCTTAAACGATCATACATTTTTTAAAGTTTTCTACGCTACACTGCTTTCCTGGCCACTGCTTTACCTATATGTTTTAACTTGGAAAAAGTTTTCAGTCATCGGACGTGTGGATCTTAAGTGATTTTAAGCTTGACTTGGTTTACCGGACTGCCTCCACTGCTGCTAGCTTAGCTAGGTTTGTTTTTAGCCCGGCGGCTAGCCGGTCGCTTTTACCAAGGATTTTAAGCTTGTAGCACTTTTATGGACTTAACTGTGGACTTTAAGCTTCGAAGCACTCTCACGGACTAAATGATGGCCTGATGGCTGAGTGTGGATCTTGTCACCTTACCGTCTCAAAGTTGAGGAAAAGTATCGCCTGTCTGGAAGCCGAGCTCAGATAAAAAGACAAGCTCATCCTGGAGTTCTCCACTGTCGCCTCGGCAAGTTACTAAAAGAGGCCGTGATCAGGAGAAGCTCTGGGGGTCTCATTCGTCCTGAGATGGCAGAGAAGTCCTCTGCTAAGGAGGACGCCGCCCCCTTGCTGCAGCAGTCCCCGGCCACAGCTATCCTAGGGACGGCTGATGGAACTCAGCGATCTCCACGATCATCGACTCTGCCTCCTCTCATCCCCCCAACTACGCTGATCGTTGGAGACTCCATAGTGAGGAATATCCGCTTCGCTAACGCGGTCACACGCTGCTTTCCCAGAGCTACGACCCCTGACATCCTCGCAAACCTCCCCGGACTTCTGGCTGCACTCCCGACGACCATCACGAAAATCATAGTCCATGTCGGCACCAATGACACCTCCCGTCAGCAATCGGAGCTGACAAAAGCAGACTTCATCCGCCTCTTTGACCTGCTCAACAGCACCGGAAAGCATGCTTCCATTTCGGGTCCAATTCCTACACTGGGTCGGGGAATTGGCCGTTTTAGCAGGATCCTCAGCTTTCATACCTGGCTTCAGTCTGTCTGCAGCACCCATGACGTTGGTTTTATTCACAACTTTAACTTATTCTGGGATCGTTCTTCCTTGTTTGCACAAGATGGTCTTCACCCAAACAAGTCAGGTAGTCGCATGCTGGCAGCTAACCTGCAGCACGCTGTGCTGTCCTCCTCACGTAGTTGACTATATACATCACCTGTTTCCCCTCGCTCTTCCTCTTCTCTGCCCACCAAAAACAGCCACGCACCCTCTGCTGTCACTACCTCCCCCTTGTGGACTGATCATAGTGCTGCTATCTGGAGCCCGGATCCCTCTAGTGCCACTTTTAACATTTCTGTGGTAATTTCGGATAGGTCCTTAGTGCGATACAAACACAGCCGACACAGCAATAATAATAACTTAATAAAGATCCGGGCCAGAACCCTACCTCCAGCCTCAACCTCAAATCTGAAGCAGGACAGACTTTTTAAGATGGCTCTTCTCAATGTAAGATCCCTCTCTAACAAAACGTTTATTTTAAATGATTTTATCTCTTCTACTGATATAGATTTTATGTTTTTAACTGAATCCTGGTTACGTCCTGGTGATCACAGTCAGCTGGCTGAATTGTGCCCTCCTGATTTTGACTGCTTTAGTTGCCCTAGGGTCTGTGGTTCGAGGTGGGGGCCTTGTTACTGTCTATAGGAAGCATTTTAAGTGTAACCTCATAGCTTGCAATGATTTTTCCTCCTTTGAAGTGCTCATGTTTAAACTTGGTGGCCCCCTCCCGGTCATATTTGCTATTATTTATCGCCCCCCTAAACCAGCTGGCTCCTTCTTGTTGGAACTCCCTGAGTTTTTATCCAGTCTTGTGTTAAATTATGATAGAATTCTTCTTTGTGGTGATTTTAATATTCATGTTGACGACTCCTCTAATGCCCTTGCTGCTGATTTTTTAAATATCACTAACTCTTTTAACTTTCAACATGTGTCTGGCCAAACTCATTCCCGTGGCCACATCTTAGACCTAGTCTTTAGTCTGGGCCTGAAAACCCCATCTGTGGAAATCAGGGACATGTTTCTATCTGATCACCTATGCATTGTTTTTAACTGTGAATTAGAGGCTGCTAGTACTGTCTTATGCTGCTCTAAGTACACGCGCGTCCTTAATGAGCATAGTGCCATAAAATTATGTACATTGTTCAGTTCTTTTGGCAGTGTGTTTCCTGATTCCTCCAACACCAACGATTTGGTTGATTATTTTAACTATCTGTGTTCTTCAACCTTAGATCTCATAGCTCCTCTGAAAAATAGACCAAACCCAAAGACTAGAAAACAGCCATGGTTAAATGACAGTATTTGAAGCTGTAAAAAGAAATGCAGAAGAGCAGAACGCAGATGGAAGAAATCAGGTCTCCAGGTCCACTTTGTGTCCATGAAAGAGTTATTACGCCTTTATAATAGGATGGTGAAGGATGCAAGAACATGTCATTTCTCTGCACTTATTTCGGCCCATCAGCACAACCCCAGATTCCTATTTAAGACTCTGGATCAGTTAGTTAACCCTGCCGCTCCGTGTGCCCCTGCTAAGTGTGATACTGATTGTGAAAAGTTTCTTTTGCACTTTGCTGGAAAGGTGGAGTTAATAAAGTCTGATATCACCCCCAATCCTGCATTTTTAGATGTGGATCACCCGCTCAGGGATTCTTTGGGCAATTTTTCTGCTGTTACGCTGCCTGAACTCGCAGACATCATGTCTCTTATGAGAGTGTCCTCCAGCCCTCTGGACAAAATCCCAACTAGGTTTTTATTGGAAGTTATGGATTGTATTGCACCCCTTTTACAAATTATTTTTAACAGCTCGCTGTCTACTGGCTGCGTCCCTGATTTCTTTAAAACAGCTTGTGTCCAGCCAGTCCTAAAAAAACCTGGGCTTGATCCCACCCTCCTGGATAACTATCGCCCAATCTCCAAATTGCCTTTTATTTCGAAGATTCTCGAAAAACTTGTATCTAAGCAGCTTCTTGCTGCTGTGGAAAACAATAATACCTTTGAAAAGTTCCAATCTGGCTTTCGTTAACACCACAGCACTGAGACAGCCCTCCTCAAAGTCACTAATGACCTTTTAATGAATGCAGACGCAGGCATGTGTGCTGCCGGACTTAAGTGCTGCCTTTGACACAATTGATCATGGCATTCTTTTAGATAGACTGAGGCACTGGGTGGGCATATCTGGCACTGCACTAGACTGATTCTCATCTTATGGACCTGTCCAATAGGAAATTCTGTGTCAGCATTAATAACTTCATGTCATCCTTCTACCATATCAAGTACGGTGTGCCACAAGGTTCAATTCTGGGACCAATACTGTTCTCTTTGTACATGCGTCCTTTGGGTGATGATTTGGGTAATCCGCAGACATGGTATTTCTTTTCATTGTTATGCAGATGACACGCAGTTGTACCTCCCTGTCAAGCCCACTGACCTTAGTATGCTGAGTTCACTGCAGGACTGCCTGTCTGACATAAAAAATTGGATGTCGATAAATTTTCTTCAGCTCAACTCAAATAAAACTGAAATCCCTGTTATTGGGCCCCAACACATCACTAAACAAATACTGCCATCTACTGGTAACCTGTCACAACATATCAAGCCTGTTGCAAGAAATCTTGGTGTCCTGTTTGATAGCAATTTATGTTTTGAGCAACATATCACTAAGCTTGTCCAATCATGTTTTTATCACCTCAGAAACATTGCAAAAATACGATCTTAAATTTTAAGATTTGAAATCTTAGTGATGCAGAAACAGTTGTACATGCTTTTATCTCCTCACGCCTTGATTATTGTAACAGCCTGTTCACTTGTCTTAATCAAAAAACTTTGGCACGACTGCAGACTGTACAAAACTCAGCTGCTAGGCTGTTAACCAGGACCAAGAAGTACGACCACATAACACCAGTTTTAGCCTCTTTACATTGGCTCCCTGTTGGTTTTAGGATTGATTTAAGATCTTGTTGATTACTTTTAAGGCTCTTCATGGCCTGGCCCCAGATTATATTTTAGACCTTGTAATCCCTTATGAACCTTCTCCTGTCTCCTGTCTGTTCCTGAGTCCAGGATGAAAACTAAGGGGGACAGAGCTTTTGCTATCAGGGCCCCGAGGCTCTGGAACAACTTGCCCGAAGAAATTAGGTTGTCTGAGTTAGTGTATTCATTTAAGTCTCGTCTCAAAACACATTTTTATCTGAAAGCATATCCTGATTTTACCTAAACTGGCTGTTTATTTTACTGTTTATTTGATTGCTTTTGTGTATTTTATTTCTTTATATCTCGTCATTCACTGTGGTATTTTATTTCTCTTGTTGTGAAGCACTTTGTACTTTGTTTTGATAAGTGCTCTATATATAAAGTTTTATTATTATTATATTATTATAACTTCTGTTATGAATTGACGCTATATAAATAAAATTGAATTGAATTGAATTTGCCCATTAAATTCAGTAAAAATTGAAGTAATGAGGGATTACTTAAAAACTGCTCAGTATAATGTACCACTTAACTTGAGGTGACATAAAAGGTTTAAGTAATGGTAAGGTAATCATGAAGTAATGAGGGATTAATTAGTAACTCAGTATGAAATAACACTTTACTTGCGGTGTGCAAAAAGAGTAACTAATCATTAAGTAATGAGTAATTAATGAGTCGTAACTAGTTTTGTGCCACTCATTGACTGATTCATAGTTAAGCAGGAATGAAGAAAGTGATCAGTATGTCGATTCACAAATACTTATGAACTAATAATTCATTAATATAATATCTCCCAGTCTGTTCTCTAGTAACTCATCATTACCTTGATTCTGAGTTATTTAGGAAATAGGATACTTATCAGGTCATTCCTGATTCGTTCCTTAGTGACTACTCACAATTTTGTGAAGTCTGAGTTAATCATATCTAATAAAGTCTGAGTTAATCATATCTAGTGGATATCTTGTAAAATTACAGTCTTTTTAGGAGAGATTTCCCTCTTTGTGTTTTCTGAGACAGTTTTTCAGTGCTGGGCTGTGGTGGAGGGATAGGAACAAAAGAGAATTTGGGACTACATATGACTTTGATGAAGACACAGTAGTGTTGAAACATTGGTCTGTTTGCACTGTTAAAGGCTGCAAATCAGTCAGTGTGCAGGAGAACCCTTTTTCCTTTAAGTGCCATGGTGGCAGAAACTATTGGAAATAAAACGCAGCCCCTTCATTCATTTGAATGAGGCAACTCAATTGACGCAGTGGCAATGCCATGTCATAGTAAAAAAAACCTGGGGCTGCAGGTGAAAAAGTTTAAGCTGGCTGAACTTTTGCAAAGGGTAACAATGAACACTGAATTGCTCTATCAGATTACATTTTTAAAATACTTCTCAGTATCCTTTCTTGTACTTACTACAGGTACTTGCAACACAGGACTTTATCACTGGACACAGGGGTTTACATCTTGAAACCCACATTTGGATACGTTTAGGCAACAACGGCACTTTGTTTAAGGTTAGGGAAAGATCATGGTTTTGGTTAATAATTAACATTAAACCAATCTGTATTAAACCAAGACCACAATATTTCCCTTACATTAACCAAATGCTGCCAGTGCCTAAACAGAACCATAAAAAAGTGTATTAATGCTTTAGTTGCTACAGTATGAGTGGATATTGTGGGAACAATAAGTTGTACATTTTAGTGATACATTCAGTGTCAACGTTTTGTGCCTTGCCGGATACATTAATTAACAACGTTTCCTTGTTGTGTTGATAACAAATATAATACGGAAGGCATTTCATCCTTTCAAAATGTATTTGCTGTTGCACATTAGTAGTTTATAAACGTAGTAGGAGACAGGGTTGTATGGTCAAATGAAACCTGACAGCCGGACTCACTGTGAAAAAACCTGGACGAAAGTGTGGACATCAGTAGCCTCTTGTTACATTTATTATTTATTTTTTAGTTCTTTTCTTGGTACCTCAGCTCCTCACTCCATGCACCTTGTGGTCAGCTATCTTGGTGTAGGCTTTTCTCTGTTCTGGCCCCAGTGGTAGAATTAACCCAACACTGAAGTCAGGACAGCAGAGTCATTGTGCATCTTCTACCGCAGGCGGAAAACCACCTTCTCAGGTTGCTATATCAGTGTAGGACTTTTTTTGTCCAAATCCTGCTCTCAACTCTCACCAGGTGACTCCTTGGTCCAAATTCCTCAATTAGTTCAACTCCACAACTGACACTCCTCTACAGTGTGATAAATGTGTTTTTTTAGTCAACATATACATATGTTATCTGGCCTGGCTTCTTGACTCTGCCCCCTGACCAGGGTTTAATGTGGGCCTTGACACTGCTCTGCTTCAATATGAAAGGATGAACATGCACATTTATAACTATTGGATCATACAGGATTAAAATCTGTCAGTGGAGATGCTTGTATTGTCTTGTGTTTGAGCATTGCTAATGCGATTGAATTTGCCTGCATTTACATACAGTGCAGACTGCAAGACTGCACAGAGCTGGCCGCCTGTATGTCAGTGGTCAAATCACAAGAAAAAATGGACAAGGGAATATGTATTTGTTCTCACACAGCCCAGCAGCAAACTTAGAGAATGTGCTCTCATAGCAGCTGACTAACCAATCAACACAGTGATTCCTTCTAGCAATCACACACAAAGCAGTGGTATTTAAGTCAAGCAACCATGCTGTCTTGTTAAATGTGTGTAATTTTAGTTAAGTTATATGATGGGCTGTTCAGTGTAGGAAGTTTTTGTTATGTCATGGACAGCTTATCGACTTTTATTTATGTGTTGGTGGTTTCACTGGTAGTTTTCTACACTTCTGACCTTATGTAAAATTCATATGTGGACCTATAATAACAAGACTAGATCAAAACTGTTGTAAATTAAAGGTTTATATGCATTAAACTGATTATATCGAATGACCTTAATTTTTGGAAAGAGGAAGGAGCAGATTTACAGTCAGTTCCGGCAATCTGAATGAAATTGGCGTTCATATTAAATAACAGAATCTAACTTACGTTAAATTCATTTTAAAATGGGGCACCACTCTTTTACCAGGAGAAAATCTTGATAGTCATGTATAATTAATTAATTAATTAATTAATTATTTTAATGATCAATTTAGTCTCGATCTGAAGTTGCTACAGAGTTAGTGATCGTAATATTTCATACACACAAACAAACAATAAATTATAAGACAATAAACCTAAAGTAATTTAGCTATCATGTTGGTGGGAGATCCTAATTTTGATGTACATTGCTTAATTGTCCTTATTAAGCAAAAGCATCAATTCCAATATCCCCGCAAAAGTATCTGTTGTTTCACCTTAGTTTTGGTTGAGCAGGGCAGGCGCTGCCCTGGAGGGGAGAGGAGAAGATAAGCAGTGCCCTTTCCCTGGGGCACTTGGTGGGCAATCGGTTCCGGATGAAACTCCCTGGGGTTCCATGTTTCCGGACGCGCTGACGGTGCCTCGGGGCGACTTCGGCTCTATTCCGGCCAAGGATTTCTTCTTTCCTAACTTTGTTGTGTTATCAGAATCAGAAATACTTTATTGATCTCTGAGGGGAAACTCTTTTGTTACAGCAGCTCACTATCACGTCAGTGCACACAGGAATAGAAGTTCTAAGCAAATCAGAATATAATACACTATAATACAGGTAAGATAAATTAAGTACCAAGTGGATATGAGTATATAATTAAAATAAGTGTAAAGTACAAAGTTGATTTACCGGTTGATGATTAGTATATATGGTATAATAATACAATGTAATAATATAAGTAGTAAGTAATAGTGCATGAACTGACAAGTTAAGTGTAGCTTATTAAGATGAGTATGAGATGGTGGATATTGCACAGCAGTAATAGAAGTATGAATAAATATCAATAAATAGGGAATTTTGAACTGAAAAGAGTATATTGCACAGGAGTATTAAACACAGAATATTGCACAATTATTTCAAGTATTGCAGTGATGTTAATGATCAATGTCCATTTTAATGACTTAGGGTCATGTAGACTAACACTTAGAGGGAGGAGTTAAAGAGTTTGATGGCCACAGGCAGGAATGACTTTCTGTGGTGATCTGTGGTGCTTTTTGGGTTAAGTTGAATTCTCCCATGTTAAAGCTTTGTCTCATAAGTTGTTGGAAGGCACAGTGTAGTAATTAACAGTGTTAATTACGCAAAGACAAATGCAAAGACAATGTCGGACTATTTTTCTCTGGGCCCCTGCCAAACCTGACCAGTGATGACATGTTTAGTTGCATGTCTTCATTCTGCCACTGGCTGTCGAGGTGGTGTCCAGTAAATGATGTGGGCTTTGTAGATAATTAGCGGACTTTCTGGGGAAGACCTGGTCTGATTAGGAGAGACGGCATTCATCCCACTTTGGATGGAGCAGCTCTCATATCTAGAAATCTAACCAAGTTTATTAGTGGACCTAAACCATTACAACCTAGAGTTGAGACTAAGAGGCAGAGTTGCAGTCCTACACACTTCTCTGAGCTTCCAGAGCAGTTACCCACCCAAAACTCCTTAGTGACAGTGTCTGCCCCCTGACCACTTAAATGAATAAAATCAAAAGTTAACAGAAGACGAGCTGTACATAAACAAAAAACAACTAAACAAAAAACAAAAATGCTAAAATAGCACAACAAAATAGGAGAATTAAATGTGGACTCTTAAACATCAGATCTCTGTCATCTAAAGCTGTACTAGTGAACAAATTAATATCAGCGTATCATATTGACTTATATTGTCTTACTGAAACCTGGCTGGGTCATGAAGAATATGTTAGCCTAAATGAATCCACTCTGCCCAGTCATATTAATACTCACATTCCTCGAGGCACCAGCCGGAATATTAATCAACCCTAAACCTAAACTAAATTATAACTCATTCGAAAGCCTTGTTCTTAGTCTTTCACACCCACCCTGGAAAATATGACAGCCAATTCTATTTGTTATAGTGTACCGCGCTCCTGGTCCTTATTCTGAATTTTTATCTGAATTCTCTGAGTTTTTATCAAGTTTAGTCCTTAAAACAGATAATGTAATTATTGTAGGTGATTTCAATATTCATTTGGAAGGTTGAAAATGATAGCCTTAGTACTGCGTTTATCTCATTATTAGATTCAATTGGCTTTTGTCAGTGTACATGAAGCCACTCACTGTTTTAACCACACCCTCGACCTTGTTCTGGTATACAGCATTGAAATTGAACCTTTAATAGTCTTTCCACAGAATCCTTCATTATCAGACCATTATTTATTAACTTTTGAACTGCTATTTCTGGACTACACGCCATTAGGCAAAAACTCCTACTCTAGATGTCTATCTGATAGTGCTGTGGCTAAATTCAAGGAAGCGATCCCATCTGCATTTATGTTATGTCTCACTATAGCAGAGGACTCCTATGCAAATTGCAGCCCCTCCCAAATTGACCATCTAGTTGATAGTGCTGCAGGCTCACTGTGAACGACACTTGATTCTATCGCCCCTCTAAAAAATAAAAAAATAAAACAAAGATGGTTAGCTCCATGGTATAACCCCCAACCCGCAAATTAAAGCAAACATCATGAAAACTTGAAAGGAAACAACAACCTGGAAGAACCTCTTTTAGTCTGGCAAGATAGTCTTAAAACATATAGGAAGGCCCTCCGTAATACCAGAGCAGCTTACTACTTATTAATTGAGGAAAATAAAAACAACCCCAGGTTTCTTTTCAGCCAGGCTGACAGAGAGTCACAGCTCTATTGAACCATATATTCCTATAGCCCTCAGTAGTAACGACTTCATGAGTTTCTTTAATAATAAAATTTTAACTATTAAAGAAAAAATGTATCATGTCCTGACATCAACCGGTACCGATTTATCTTCAAACACAGGAACCTAGAAACAACTGTAAAACTTGATATATATTTTGATTGCTTTGCTCCTATAGACCTTCTTCAGCTAACTTCAACGATTAATTCATCTAAGCCATCAACCTGTCTCTTAGACCCCATTCCAACTAGGCTGCTTAAAGACCTTTTACCCTTAGCACTTCTTTACTGGATATGAAAAATCTGTCTTTATTAACAGGCCATGTACCACAGTCATATAAAGTAGCTGTAATTAAACCTCTCTTTATCCAGGGGTTTTAGTCAACTATAGACCTATATCTAACCTCCCCTTTATCTCTAAGATCCTTGAGAAAGCAGTCACCAATCTGTTATGTGACTTTTATACATAACAATAGTTTATTTGAGGACTTTCAGTCAGGATTTAGAGTGCATCATAGCACAGAGACAGCACTGGTGAAAATTGCAACTGACCTTCTAATTGCATCAGACAATGGACTTGTACTTATCTTGTTAGATCTTAGTGCTGCATACGACACCACTGACCATCACATTCTATTACAGAGACTGAAACATTTAATTGGCATTAAAGGAACCGCACTAAGCTGGTTAAAATCCTATCTATCAGATCGATGTCAGTTTGTACACGTTAACGATGAATCCTCCGTGCACGCCAAAGTAGTCATGGAGTTCATCAAGGCTCTGTGCCATTCAAGCAAGATGAAACTAATCAGTTAACTAAACGTCAAGCATGCCTTAAGGACATAAAAACCTGGATGACCTGCAATTTTCTGATGTTAAACTGAAGTTATTGTACTTGGCCCCAAACACCTCAGAGACACGTTATCTAAAGATGTACTCTAGATGGCATTGCCCTGGCCTCCAGCACCACCGTAAGGAATCTCTGAGTTTGATCAGGATTTGTCCTTTAACTCCCACATAAAACAAACTTCAAGGACTGCCTTTTGTCACCTACGTAACATTGCAAAAATCAGGTGATCAAGAATGCTGTGGCACCTGTACTGATAAGAACTAGGAAAAGAGATCATATCTCTCCAATATTGAAATTAATACTTGTCAAATCCGGGTAAGAAACACTGAATTATTTTTTTTTTGTCTGTAGTGATTTCTTCACAGTGTACCTTAATCTCCTTGAAAATTTTCAGTGTGATTCGCTTTGCAAAACAACATAGATTATTTATAAACATGAATTATGTTGTGTTAAAATGACAATTAATGTGAAAATTCACAAGGTGTCATACTGAGTAACAATTTCAGTCAGGCGGGATAACGCTCCCCCCCCCCACCCCTTAATTTCATTTTATGGAGTTGAGAAAACAATAATAGTATGATGCCTATGCCAAGTACTGTAATAGATTTTCAGACATTTTGCAGCTTAAATGAGATTGCAGCATTAAAACATGGGTAAAGAACTAGAACAAGTGGGGTCACGTCTAAAGCAAACATTATAAGCATTATAATGAGAAAAAATAATTGTGCAAGTTTTATTTTCTGAGCTCTAAATATTGGTTACTGTCTCACTTTGTATATTTATTAAGTATTATTGATTTTAAAAGTTTTAATATCCTGTATGATATTTTGACTGGTGTTGTCATGATTGTCAATTAAAACACTTAAAATACATTGTTTGAAAATAAGATTGTTGTAATAAGTAAATAACATCCTCATAATGGAAATAACTACTTTGATGTGCAGGTTGAACCTATTTTAATTTTTGGCCAACTTGAAAACCTTATTCATCGCAGGTAATTAGAGACCCTGCTAGATGTATAGTTAGTGCAGATTTGGAGTCTACTAGTTTAGTTATTATGTCCAGCAAGGGAAACATTTACAATCAGTCTGATAACCCAGTTTATAACATTGAGACTGTCTCCCTCCCCTGCCATATTACTAATTTGTCTAAGTTTCCCTAAATGTGTGAATCCCAAAAATCTAATTATCATCCCTACCACTGGCAGTGGTGAAGTGCCCCATAAAGTCCTTGATAAAGTCCTACAAAACAAAATATCTAAGGTAATTGTATTCCCCCCAAAAAAATCCATTAATAATAATATAAGGCTACCTGTTCCAATTAATATGTCATCTACTGCTAGCTCTACAGATTGGCCTACTAATGAACACTGTTATAAATTGGTTTTGTAAATATCAGATCACTGTCTACCAAAGCCTAAATGATTTGATTCTTGAACATAGATATGAATGGTTTATGTGAAACGTGGCTGATACCAAATGATTTCCTACCATTAATTGAGGCTTTCCCACCTGACTATACCAATGCCCATGTGGCTTGGGCTACTAAACAAGGTGGAGATGTTTCCTTAACCTTAACCTCCAAAAGCAATATTAAATTTAATCAATTTAAAGCTCTGGTATTAAAACCATCTCCATGAACTATAAATTGTTTTGTCCAGGAAAATGGATTCCACCTTGCGGTACTTTACAGACCACCTGGTCCTTAGTCTCAATTTTTTAGAAGAATTTGGAGAATTTTCTAGCTTTTCTCTTAGTAATTGGTGATTTCAATATTCCCTTGAATAAGGCCTTCGACCCTCTACGCAAAGTCTTTTTGGCACTTACTGATATTTTTGGTTTCACTCAGTTTGTACATGAATCTACTCATAGCAGTGGTAACACCCTGGACTTGATTCTCTCCCGCGGGATAGACACTAGCCTGTCCTTGTAATGTTGGTACTGATGTTTTTACCACTCGGCACATTGGCCTGCCAACTTCAACTGCACTTTCATGACAGCAACAAAGCCTGCTGAAAATTGTACTAGTGACTTAAAGTCAGCCCTTTGTACCCTCCTGGATTCAGTTGCACCTCTTTCTACCAAAATTAGAGGGTCAAAAAAGGTCTACATCCTGGTTTCCTAACATTACCGTTTTGCCGACGATTACAACATAAGTTAAGCTCCTCAGCCAAAGTGCCAGCTTAACGTTAGCCCCTCATGGTCCCATTTTCTTTATGCTAAGATAATATTAGCAAGGTTAATGCTGTCATAACCACGATGTAATTAAACAATTTGCTTTTGGACTTGTTTTGGAACATGAGACAAATTCATGAGATGGTGTAGACATTTAACCTAGCTAAAATGGACCTACGTTACTTATGATATAGTTAAAAGGAACGCTTGTTACAGTAGCCTAATTATGCCTATTATTGAGTAGGGGGCAAATGCCTGAAAATTACAGAATGACAAAATTACCTTGTGATAGTTTTTCTTTTACTTGTAGTTGTTGTGAAATTAATCTATATAAGTCATATCTACGCCCGTCTTTTAATTGACCAAGCAGCAGTTGCAATGGCTGTAAAGAGCAAAAGAGCAAAAACACTCATTCTCTCTCTCTCTCTCTTCCAAAACATAAGATAAGCTGATAAGTGTTTTCCATTTGATTTGTCAGTTGTTGTGCATATTGTATGCGCTCTCTTGACTGTTTTTCTTTAAAGTGCCCTGAATTGATGTCCCCCTTACATTACTTTTGTAGCAGTAAGAATACATAAATTTTAGGGTGATCCATATAAATTCCATATATCCTCATACTAAAATTGACTGCAAAGCCACATTTTAAAGCTAATATTTAAGAATTGAAAAAAAATTAAAGAATTGAAAGCTTTTAAAAAAAAATACATTTGCAAACATTTCTAAAAACATGTTTTCACTTTACCATTATGGGTTATGGAGTGAAGATTAATGGGGAAAATGCCAATTTTATTTATTTAATATAAAATGTACAACACTACAAAATGGAGCCAGCTGATACCTATTGCAGATATATCGCTATCAGCGTATATGTTATCTGAAATGAGAAAATATAAAACTGTTTTCAGTATATTAGGCACAAAGAAAGGCCTATGGTAATATATTGGTATCACTACAAAGTTTATCCAGCAGAGTGTACTGTCTCTAAAGTGGCAAGCAGCGTAACATCAGAGTAGAAGCCATGCTCAAAAACATTATTCATACTAGTAAAATATAGCTGGTGTAATGAAATGTAACAGCTACCTCACTAATGATTAAAACTATAAACCAGCATAAAAATAACAACTACCAACATAAATCACCATGTTTTGAACAAACACTAACAAAAAGTAACATTAGCATTTTGGAACATAAGGCAGCTAACTTAACAAACTGCTTTCAGCACTAGGCAGTGCATGCTGGGAAATGTGGGCCGTTGCTATCGCTACAATACTCTCCGCACCGTGCAGCACATGTAGTAGAGTGCCGTGTGCACAGCTGAGCAGACGTAGTGGAGTCAAAGCGGTGTGTTCACGGTAAGATGCTAACTAGTTTGTGAAAGTATAACTTCAACTTGTAGAAAAGTTGGGCCAACTTGACCTGAGAGAAGTAATTTAGTTGAGCCTACTTAAACTAGTTACTAGCTACAAATCTCCTACAAGATGCTTAAAAACCACCTGACTCAATACCATGACACTGTTAAAGCAGAGAGAACGAAATACTTCTCCA
The DNA here is from genome assembly GCA_027580175.1 of Siniperca scherzeri. Lineage (NCBI taxonomy): Eukaryota > Metazoa > Chordata > Actinopteri > Centrarchiformes > Sinipercidae > Siniperca > Siniperca scherzeri. The sequence continues at coordinate 34,489,779 of CM050855.1, read as the reverse complement.
ACTTAATATCAAATAACTGCCATAGACCCAAAGTCCTTTTTAGCACTATAAATGTTGCTATTAACCCAACTGGTAATACTATTCCTGACCCCTCCAAAGCAACATGTTATGTTAACATGAACATTTTCTCAACTTCTTTGTCGACAAGATAGTATATTAGAAAGCAAATCTCATCCTCCTCTCTGGTACCTCTTTATCCTCCTATAGCCCTGTCTGTTTTTAATAATTTTGAGCCTGTGTCTCTCTCCCTTCTGCGGGAAGTAGTTTGTCATCTGAAGCACACACATGCCCTTCTAACTACATTCCCTCACTCCTACTAAAAGAGGTGTTTGATATTGTGGGCCCCATCATCCTGTCTATCATTAATTATTGTCTTTCCTCTGGGTGTTTTCCCTCTTGTTTTAAACATGCAGTGGTCCTAAAAAATGTTTAGGCCGATTTCCAAGCTTCCATTTTTATCCAAAATTCTGGAAAAGCAACAGCAACTCCATTCCTTTTTACGCAAGAATGAAATATTTGAAGCTTTCCGGTCTGGTTCACAATGATTTGTTGCTAGCAGCAGACAACGGGGACGTTGCTATTCTTATACACTTAGACCGCAGCATTTGATACGGTTGACCATAAGCTGCTTATTACCAGACTTGAACAATGGGTTGGATCAAGGGAGCAGCCCTAAAATGGTTCAAGTCATATCTGGAAAACAGAATTTTCTCTGTTAGCGTGGGGAATGCTTCTTCCTCATCGGCCCCCTTTACCTGCTTGGTTCTTCAGGGCTCTGTTCTTGCAACTCTCTCTTTTCTTTCTTTTCTCCTCTGTATGCTCCCACTGGGTCCCCTCATTAGGAAGCATGGCATCTCCTTCCATTGCTTTGCGGATGATACCCAGCTTTACCTCCAGCTAAAATGCCACAGCCTCTATTTGATTGTTTCCAGGACATTAAAGACTAGATGTCCCAAAACTACTTGATGCTAACTGAACTGAAATTTTATTTGGCCCCCCTGAATCCACCAGCATTTTGTGTGAGAAGCTTGGCCTACTGTCATCCTTTGTGAAATCCTATTTAAAAAACTTTGATTTGACTCTGATTTTTGACAAACAGATAAACTCTGTGGTGAGAGGCAGTTTTTTGGCCTTAGCCAACGTAAAACCTAGAATCTTAACTAAAACATTTGATCATATCACACCAATTTTAGCTTCTCTTCATTGGCTCCCTATCCATGTCAGATCAGACTTTAAGGTGCTTCTGATGACTTACAAAATTATAAATGGCTCACTCCTTCATACCTGTCTGATCTCCTTAAACCTTATAGTCCATCCTGTGGGCTCTGCTCTCAGAATACAGGACTTCTGTCTGTCCCCAGAGTTAAAAAGAAGTCAGTTGGTTGCAGGGCCTCTTTCCTTCGTGCCCCTTCTCAACCCCCAAATCAAGGGTCAAAGGATTCAATTCAGTTCAATTTTATTTATACAGCTCCAATTCATAACAGATGAGGAGAGAGACGAGAAAGCACAAAACTACGGGAGAGAGAAGATGTCAAGTTAGTAGCATGCATTAATGGGATAAGAATGCATACAGATGGAGAGGGAGAGGAGGAGAGAGGGAAGAGGTGCATCATGGGAAGTCTTCAGGCAGTCTCTGCCTATAGCAGCATAACTAAGGGATGGTTCAGGACTCACCCAAGCCAGCCCTAACTATAAGCTTTATCAAAGAGGAAAGTCTTAAGCCTACTCTTAAATGTGGAGATGGTGCCTCCCGAACCCAAACTGGGATCTGATTCCACGGGAGAGGAGCTTGATAACTGAAGGCTCTGGCTCCCATTCTACTTTTGGAGACTCTAGGAACCACAAATAACCCTGCGATCTGGGAGCGCAGTGTTCTAGTCGAGTAATAGATTACTATGAGCTCTTTAAGGTACAATTGTGCCTGACTATTAAGAGCTTTGTAGGTAAGGAGAAGGATTCTAAATTATATTCTGGATTTTACAGGGAGCCAGTGCAGAGAAGCTAATACTCGAAAAATACTATCTTTTTTCCTAGTTTTTATCAGTACACGTATTGAGTCTTAAGGGACTTATTTAGGCAGCCTGATAATAAGGAATTGCAATAATCCAGCCTAGAAGTAACAAATGCATGGAATAGTTTTTCGGCATCATTTTGAGACGGGATGTGCCTGATTTTTTGCAATGTTACGTACGTGAAAAAAGGCTGTTCTTGAAATTTGTTTCATGAGGGAGTTAAAGGACATATCCTGATCAAAGATAACTCAGAGGTTCCTTACAGTGGTGCTGGAGGCCAGGACAATGCCAACTAGAGTAACTATATCTTTAGATAATGAGTTTCAGAGGGATAGAGGGATAGAGGATATGCTGTACAGATTGTAAAACCTCTGCTATGCTACCTTTATGGATGACATCATTTCCAGTGGTTATGCGGAAAAAGGTGCCTGCTAAAGAGCTGGCATACAGCTATGTCAAAGTATGGTGTATTCCACACTATAATGTATACCATCCAAAGAAGAAGATCAGAGTTGTGTTTGACTGTGCTGCATCATTCTGGGGTAGATCACTGAATGGACAACTGCTGCAAGAACCTGATCTCACCAGCTCGTTGATCGGAGTCATAACCAGATTCTGGAAGGAACCTATTGTTTTGATAGCGGACATTGAGGCCATGTTTCATCAGTTGCGTGTGCCAGCTTAAGATTCTAACCTGCTAAGGTTTCTCTAGTGGCCCAATGGAGACATTTCTTAGCACATGGAGGAGTACAGGATGCTTGTCCATCTTTCTGGAGCAACTTCATCCCCAAGCTGTGTATATTTTGCACTTTGAAAGTGTGCAGAGGTTAACAGAGATTCCTTCAGTTCAGACTGTCTTGCTTAAGTGGCCTCTTTTTCACAGGCTATAGCTCTCTATTATGATATTCGAGCCATTTGTGCCAGAGGGGGAAGTGGATAAGCAACAGTCAAAATGTGCTGGCTGAATTGGATTTGGACTAGGACATACTTCATGTTGAAAGAGCACTGGGCGTGCAGTGGTGTGTTCAAGATTGACATCTGACTCATAGAGGGATCCTGTCTATGGTCAGTTCAATATATGACCCACTTGGAGTACTGATACAGTGGCGCTAAAGGCCAAACAAATCTTTCAGGATCTGTGCAGGAAAGGCCTTTGGTGGGATGATACTATACATGCACCCATTGCAATGGAGTTGACAAAATGGATACAGGAGCTATACTTACTGGAGGACTTCAAAGTTAGCAGCTGTTTAAAGCCTGTGGACTTGGAAATGTGACTTCTTCTGAACTACACCATTTTGCAGATGCAAACCAATGCAACACCAATGCAAGTGCAGTGTCTTTATAATGAGAAGGGCCCGGGTGTATCCACTAAAGCCAATTACCATTCCTCGACTGTAGCTAACAGCAGCAGTGGTAGCAGCACACATGGACAGATTGTGGAGAAAGGAATTGCAGATGCCTCTGCTTGACTCTCAGATTTTGAGCATTTGTGGCCAACAAGGTCTCAAAGATCCTTAAAATATCTCATGCAGCTCAGTGGAGATATGTAAGTACCTTATGCAACCCTGCAGACTTGGAGAGGAGTCATTCCTCACAGATGCAAAATTGATATCTGGCCCACAATTTCTGATGCTGCCAGAGGAGCAATGGCCTACAAATAGAGAACTCTGAGGTCAAATCCTGAGGTCAAAGGAATCGATTCTGGAGGAGTTTTCCAGCCTCCAAAAGGGACAGAATGTAAAGATGACAAGCCACATATAAAGATTCAATCCAGTACTTGAAAATGGTGTCTAGAGAGTTGGTTGACGGCTTAGTAGGGCAGCTATGCTTGAAGAGTCAAAGTATCCAGTCATACTGGCGAAAGATCTCCATAGCCATCATCCTAAGACAAATGCACAAGGACGTTGGTCACAGTGGTAGATCCCACATGATGGCAAGGCTACCCCAGAAATATTGGATTACTGGTGCCAGTGTGGCTATAAGAAAAATCTTGGCGAAGTGTTGTGTGTCGACGGGTACAAGGAGTTCCAGGCAGTCAACAGATGGCAGATTTGCCACACAATAGGATATCTCCCGATGAACCACCTCAGTGGGAGTAGACGTGGAAGCAGATATGGAAAAGATATGGAGTAATATTCACGTGCTTAGCCTTAAGAGCTGTACATATCGAAGTAGCAGCATGAATGGATACCGTTTCCTTTATGAATGCCTTACACCATTCTCACATCCATGAGGAACTGCAGAGAGGTATTAAGTGGACATTTAATCCTCCAACTAGTTCACCACAGAGAGACTAATTTGCTCCATTAGGAAGGTCCTCAACTCTACTTTAAGGGTACAAACTCTTGATGAGGAAGGTCTCCACACAATGCTCTGTGAAGTAGAAGCTATTCTTAATGGCAGACCTATAACAAAGGTATCCCCAGATCCTAATAACCTAGAGGCTCTGACTCCCAACCACCTCCTGCTCCTAAAAGCTCAGCCATCATTACCACCTTGTCTCTTTTATAAAGAGAACTTGTATGCTGTCTGCAGATGGAAACACGTACAGTATATGTCCAATTTGTTTTGGAAAAGATGGGTAAAAGAGTACCTGCTGCAGCTTCAGGAACGTCAGAAGTGGACCCGAATTGAGCTCATCGTGGGCTGCATGGACTATGTTGGGGAGAACTTTTGAAGCTGTTCTAGATAAGAGAGGACTTGTGCGACAAGTAAAGATCAAGACCAGGACAAGCTGTCCAAGCTGCAAGATTTCTCTTTTCCAGGAAGCCGGGGAGTCCTGATGGATACTTATTGATATGACTTGTTTTGACATGACTTGACTATGACTTTGGATGTGACTTTAAGAGCGGTGGTAAAGACCATTCTCAACTAGCCTATGTGATTGTAACCTCTGGCCTAGAGAAGTTTGAAGATATGGAGTGAAGGACATTGAAATTGGACTGCTCGCCTTGTCTTATATATGTATATATATATATATATATATTCCATGGAAATATAAATTAGTTTTCGTTTTTATGTTTTCTTTTAGTACTACTTATATAGTTTGTTCTATTATATTGCCTATTTACATTGTTTATATTCTATTCTGATTTAAACATTTGAATATCTGCTTATACATTTCCATTTACATGTGCATAGCATAAGGGGCTACAACTGCATTTCATTGTGCAATCCTGTATTATATAATGACAATAAAGCTGAACCTTACCTTACCTTTAAGTTATGTTTAAAGTACATAATAATGACAAATAACTTTTTATTGTATGTGCCATAAGCTACAGTAGCTCATGGCACATTTGTGATCAGTTTATAAAACAACATGAAACTCAGAAATAAAAGTATAGCCTACATGTGTGGCAGCTATTCTCGGATTGTCCATTACTAAGTAAACTGACTAGTCATATTCCTTAACGATTTGATCATAAAAGATAAGTCTGGATGATATAAATGGGAGTTTCCACTGACCTTTTTTTCATATGTACACACAATTTAGGCATGCTAGCTTTATTTTCATCTTATCAAATATTTGCTGTGTAATCTTATTTTGATAAAAAAATTACATTAATATTTCTCCAAAATAAGCCAGGTCAAACCACAGGTGCTGGTTTATTGTGATTGGGTCCAAACCACCAAAGTCTCAGCACAGTTATCACTGTTGGTTAAAGGAGGTGAACGCTGTCCAAACACACTTTGATCCAATGTTGTCACATCTCAGGTTGACTCAGAAAATCTCAATATTGTGCAACTTTGTCACATTACATACAAGTCAGAGCCAAAGCTACTACTACTATCAGACACAGTAGCCAGTGTGAGACAAAATAAATATGCCAATGGGCTAATATAAAATAAAACAAATATAAAAATCTAGTCCAACAATGAAAATTTCTTAAAACTACATTATTTGTCTGGTCATTCACCACATTTTTGTCGCAAGTACATATTTCATTCTCATCCTCCATACTTTTCTCCAGTACTGACTCAGAATCCGTTGTTTCTCCCGGTCAGAAATAGTTCTCACTCCTTCCCGCCATTCCCCAGTCACCAGTCCACATCACGTTATCAGCTTTCTAGAATACATATCCATTTACTCATACCCTTTGCCATCCCCTAACACAATTTAGGGGTTATCTTCTTAAAACAGGACTGAAAACCTGGCAACGTTCTTATCAAACAGCTAAAAGTGAAAGATAAGGGTACAAATCTTTCACTTGGGTCAAACTTAACTTACTATTTTGCAAATTTCTTTCAAATTAAACTCTGCACTTACAGAGTGCTCTTAAGAGAACTCCACAGGTCATTTAAATTGGTCAGTAAGGAGTAGCCCAGCCCAGTATCATAGGAATTACATCCTAATTGGACCATTCCACACCTCACAATTTACATCCACTGTTAATGTAGGGAGGTGCAAAGTAAGGTGGTGGATGGACATGTAGCGAGTCAGACTTTCATGTCAGAAACTGTTTGTGTCCCATCACAAACCTGCCAATGATGCTTTTTTATTAAACATAAGCACATTTTTCCTAACCTTTTCCCTATCCCTTAAACAAGTATTATATCTTGTATCTTTCCCCAACCTTAACCACGCCATGTGGCCATGTACAGATATTGTAGAAAGAGAGAATTCTAAAAATATTGGCATGGCTCTTTATGTAAAATGTTGTAATTGAACGTATTTGCAGAATTGTCCAATATCAGCATTCTTGTCACAACACACTTGTAGGTGATAGGGCTGGTTTACAAAGTGTAAAGAGAACAAGCAATAGAATAAGCAGGGTACAGCGGAGCTTCACGGAACTTTCAATCACAAATATACATTTAAGCACATTAACTTCTCAAACTATTCTGGTCTAAAGCTGGCTAAAGTATCTGCTGAAAACAAGGAGCCACAATTAGAGTTATCACAAATGCTAAATGGACTGTACTTGTATAGAGCCTTTCTAGTCTTTCCGACTACTCAAAGCACTTCACACTACATATCACATTCACCCCATACACTGATGGCAGGGGCCAACTGCTCATCAGTACAAAGAAACTAACTGATCAGTCACACAACAAAGGCACAGCCCTCAGGACTGTCTTGCCCAAGGACACTTCAACACGTGGGCTGGGGGAACCCGGGATTGACCCACTGGCCTTCCGATTGGTAGATGACCCGCTCTACCACCAAGCACAGCCGCTCCAAATAAACAAATAAAATCTGAGATACAATGAGATCGCAGATATAAGAATTTGTTCAGTGTGTTTATGCATAGGGAATTTGTGGTGCACATCCTTTCTTTCACACAACACATGAAATAGATAGGAATTCAGGGTCCATGTCTTAATCAGGTTGATGATCTTTACAGATTCACTGGGGACATCACAAGGTGATTTTTATCACAGAGCTCATCTCATCTGTCATCCTGCTGACACCCACACAATGATGATGTACTGATTCACAGGCTACTGTTATTGGTGACCAAAAGTTTCCACTTCACTATCACAAATCCTATAATAGTTAATGTACAATTTTCTGTATCACTGCAAACAAACTGCAACAAATCATTGCAACGAGACAATTTCTGACAACTCACTGTTTGTTTGTTGCAATAACTACTGTCTTATTAATGTCTGTGCTGCTAACAGAAACCCATTACTCACTCTGCAACAGGAAACAATACTTCAAGATGTCAAAGCTAAAAAAAAGCTATTTCTTTTTTAACCCCTACATTTGGTATCATCTCAGAATCTGACCAAATGTCCAGTTTTGGAACATAACCCACCAGTTGGGAACCCCCTAATAATTTGAGCTACTTTTTGTACCATTTGGGCGGTTACCACCAATACAAAGTTAGACTATTCCAGTTAATCTGTCCCTTCTCTCATTCAAATAGTATGATTGAGATTGAAAGGGCGCTGAGGTCAGCAGGCTCAGCCCGATACACAATGACTGATAACTGTTGACTATCAAAACCAAACTTCTTTCTTATTCCAAGTATTATTCCGTCATAGCGCTGCAATAACAGACTGGTAAAAGCATATCTGTTCTGTGAGTAAATGTTTTATTAAACATTATGTATATACATTATCTAAAATACTTTTATAAAAACTCATAAACTCTAAATCTATTGAATCATCTAAAAAATTCTTTGTCTCAAGCTTGAAACAAGGGTTAGTACAAGATTGGTAAAAGGTTTTAAGTTTCATGGTGACAACCAAGTAATAACGGCTGAAAACGGTGAAAACAGGTGTGGGTGTGCTGATCATGATGTGGGTGTGTTATGAATATTACGCCTACCCTCCCCATTATCTCTGGACACAATACTACTGATACTCTGGCTGAAATAAGAAAAGAATAATAATAGTAATAATATAATAGTAATAATATAAGTAAAAAAACAAAAACCATAATGATGACAGAGAATTAGGAATGTTTTAAATACTACAGAAATTACATAAAGGAATCCAAGTATGTTAAGCTCACTGTAAAGTCACTCAACCTACCATAACATGAATTAGTGCTTCCATTTTCTTTTTATATTTCAGTAAAGCCAGATATGGTTTCTCACCTGTTCACTGCTTTCATTTTTCATGCAATTGATAATATGATAGATCGAGTATTTCTCTGCAAATTTGTGTCAGCTGAGGTAAATATTAGTTTGTCTGGAGGTTGATATATCTCAGTGGTGAAACAGAATTTCACAAATAAAGTTTTGTTAAACCATGATGAGGTTTATGATCAGAAGCTGAGATGGCTGGGAGAGGGAAAACCCCCACAGCTCATTATCTTTAATTAGATCCCCCTTTTTAGTGTTGTTACCACTGGCTTTGCACATACTGCTTTGAAACTAGAGGCCTACAGTCTCACCAGTCAGACATGCCTATTCAGATACCTCAAATTACATTTGACCTAAGTAAAACGTTTTTATTTCAGAAAGAAATGATAAATAAGCTGTGTATCTCACCGGGAAACATGCATCTATGTATACGATACATTTGAGGCATTATTTTGAGCTACTGTTGTGGGTGTGATTTACAGAACCTCCTATGAAACAATAGGATTCAAACAGCATGACTGAAAACAATTGCTGATTAGTGCTGCTGTATAGATGGTGGCTACACCCATGGCTATGCGGCATACAGCCGACCCACTTCAGCCAGCCACATAATCACATTTGGGTGGACAGTAAAACAATACTAATGGATCTGTAATGAACTGAGGTGAATTTAAGTTATCTCTGCTTTCCATTCATGTTGAGTCACTGTTGAGTCTTGCTATTGTTAAAGATGGCTGCTTGTGATAAGAAAACAAAAGACAAAAGTGTTAATCACTCAGAGATCTGAACACACCTTGAATAGGTTTAAGCTGTTATCGCTGTTATTGAGTCAAAATATGATAAAGCAAAGCATATTAAAAACACTCAGCAGAGCATTTAGTGAAGTCTTTATTTATCTAAAGCCTTATATTATATCAATCCATAATTGGTCATAATGGTGGTATATTATTCCCACAGGTCTAAATCAGATTTGTAAGTGTGGGTGTTTCCTGCTTGAACCTTGAATAATGCTTCAGTATCCTGAAGCTCTGAGCCTGGAAAGACAGAACCCTTGCTTTCCTTCTCACTGGTCATTTCAACAGGTAGAAACTAACTGAATACATCTAAAATACAATCTCAAATACAGGACATAAGTTTTGGATTTGAATTGCAGTTTTAAGTAAGGAAGTTAGCCTCAATTCTATTCAATTCCACTAGGACGCCTATGTTGACGGCCGACATTACTGTCTTTCAGAGGCTGTAGCGGCCTCTACAAAATTAGACAACATTTTGGAGAGGGAGAAACTGGCATGGCCATTTTCAAAGGGGATTCTTGATCTCTCACCTCAAGATATCTGAATGAAAATGGGTTCTATGGGTACCCACGAGTCTCTCCTTTACAGACATGCCCACTTTATGCTAATCCCATGCAGTTTGAGGCAAAAATCATGCAGTTTGTTGCATGAGGTATAAATGTGTTATTTTTCCTATTCTAAAAATAGTGTATTTTAAATTTCTACATACTGGGGTGCCTTAACAGTATTGGAATTGTATCAATTGAGTATCACTGGAAAGCTGAGACTCTTGTGGATTCAGTGAGCTGAATTCTATTCATGTGTGATGATGTCAGTCCCCATAGTAGCTATTTCATTGTAGTGAGACCATTTTTTGAAACTTGACTTCACTGTATAAAATGACCTATAGGGCATAGCCTCATGAAATGTTACAACCACAAACTAGAGACCAAGGGCATTCAGAAGATGAATGGCTTTCCTAGGTATATTGACAATAAGGGATTTTATTAACAATTTCCAGTACAGAATTCTTACAGAAATCTCCAAATGTCAAACGTTTTTGATACCAAATCACAGCATGAATTTTTCTATGGTGTTCCACAAGGTCTTGGTGTCTTAATGTGGTATTTATGAGGGATTGTTAACGATTTTCATCAATTTTCGAGTGGTCAAAATTGTTAAATTTTGCACCAAATGTGTATAACAAATGGTATCAACCCAAATATTACTGCAACAACTTATGAGACATAATTGTTGTATTATACCGTAAATACTAAATCAACCTATCAACCTCTAAATCCACTTTGGTACATACACTTATTTTAGCTTTTATACTCATATCCACTTTGTACTTAATTTATCTTACCTGTATTATAGTATATTATATTTTGATTTGCTTAGTACTTCTATTCCTGTGTGCATTGACGTGATAGTGAGCAGCTGTAACAAAAGAGTTTCCCCTTGGAGATCAATAAAGTATTTCTGATTCTGATAATTGAGCATGGGAATGGCCATCATATACTTCCATCATAATGCATAAGCCCTTATACACTCCAAACTTTACAAATTCGAATAGGTGCCTTACCAAAACACAATGTTTACTATGAGCTATGAGCTAAAATTTATCTGCAGGTTCCGAGCTTTCAGATGATGTATACCACTTCTATGTGGCATGTACTGTTGACCAGCTATCTCCCCCTAAAGATCACCTGTCCCCCCCTATGAAAGACAAAAATGGGTCTATAGTAGGGAGGGGTGGAGTGGAAAAGGTTAAAAGGGTCAGTTCAATCAAATTACAAAACAACATATTTTCTCAATTCCTTCAAGTGGTATGTTTCCATGCTGTTTTTGCTTTATTTGTCCAGGTTTTGAAATATCTGTCTCCACCCAAATGCAATGGAGGTGATTGGAATTTAATTTGTGGTGCTCACAGCATTAAAAAAATTAACAGCATACTTTCTTTCCAAGAACAATTTCCCTCTTACTCAGGATAATCCACTTAACAAACTGTCAACAGTTTTCAGAGTGACTATTTCTTTGGTAGAAAGTGGTTCCACTGAAAACTGACCACAAAAAGGTCTGTGGGTTATCCAGAAAAGACATGGTGCTGTTGAATTTGTTTTTTTTAAGAAATATTTTCAGGAGGTGGAGGCAGAAATCCCCAGAGACAGATATCTCAAAACCTGGACAAATAAAATCAAAACTATCTGCATGGAGAGATAGCACTACACGTTAGTTAGTTAGTTTTTGTATGTGTAATAAAATAATCTATACTTAAAGGTCTGCTTACTAGGTTGTCTGCGCTTTCACATCTTCATTCAGTGAATGGAGTTGGTTCAGTTGTCATCATGTGACCTAAGTATGTAACTTCAGTCATATATGGGAGGAGAGAGTTACCCATGTCTCTGTTCAAGATGGTCTCTGGTGTCCCCCCCCAGGCCTGCTGCACCTCCCCTCTCTCCATTCCTCATCACTGACAACATGTCATGCTCTGTGTAGGAGTGGGTTTCCTGTACACTGTGGTCTTTATGGGGTTAACTTGTTAACATTAATTTGGTGCAAATGACCCAGTTTTAAGATGTGGTGGTGCTATTGGGTCCTATGACAAATTCACAAAGTGTACTGTTAAAAAGTACAACATTTTAGAGAGAGTGACCTTATTTCTACTTCATTGCTGTATGTTATATGGATACAGAAAGTTAGCAACCTGTATGATCCAAGAACATATCAGATGGACCTAAGTAAAAACACCATGTTGGTTTGGCCATCATTGTGGACATGGATTCCACATTGGTATAGGCTGTGTCCTTTAGGTGCTAGTTTGTCTCCATCACAGATGTGAGGTGAACATCTGTTTGCATGCTCTATAACCTCACCCTTCATATCAGGTGTGTGATTGGAAGTGAACCACGGAACATGGAAAAAAATGGGATGGGCAGGACCAGCAGTCATGAATCACCATGTGAAGCAATGGGAATGCCACTCCCTCACCTGCCACATTAAGACCTTGCCCCTTGGTATAAAGAGCTGGCCCTCCCTCCCATCTTCTTCAGAGTTCCTGTGGAAAAGCAAATGGCTATGGCTAACGAGTGGCTGCTATGGCTGACCCTGTCTGCCATCGTAGCTTCTTGGCACAGTGGTACATACATTATACTCCATTAGGCAGCCTGACAAATATAACAAATGGGACTACTAATAGTTCAAATGTTTACCCATGTGTTACAGCAAAGCTCTGTGTTAATGTAGTTTGAGATTTGATTATTGATTACTTGACAAATAACTTTTACTTCTTTCAACAGAGGCAAAGTCTGCTGTGAACACATTTTCCTCGATGTCCCAGATTCCTGAGAAAATAACAGGTAAGCTTGTTGGTTGTTGGTAGTACCTGTAAACTGACTGTTTGCTTATGTAGGCAATCTGTGAGCATTCATTCATGTAGGTAAAGACGTGTAAAATATGGGCACTGTTGTGGTATCACGTCCTGATCTGTCTTTGTAGGTGTGAGTCCCATCCACAACGGCCAGGTTTGCAGTACGTGGGGCAACTTCCACTTCAAGACCTTTGATGGGGACATTTTCCAGTTGCACTCCACCTGCAACTATGTTCTGACCTCTTCATGCAGGAGCAGTTTTAAGGACTTCAACATCCAGATAAGACGACAGGAGGATGACGGCCATCCCACCATCAAAAACATCATTATGAAGCTGGAGGGTTCAGTGGTGGAGCTCTCCAAGGGCTCAGTGATCATTAATGGCAAATTGTAAGTTTACTCTAAACACCCAAAACCCTTTCCACTTTACCTGCATAATTTATTGCTTCAGACTGGATAATAATGGAATTACCATGGCAACTTTATTATGTTACCTTAGAAATCTATATGTTTCTATAAACACTGTTGAGTACAGTGGTTAGTTAAGTAAATTAATGTTGGAAAATAAATTGTTAGAAGAAAACCTTTGTTCTATACAAATGTTTTGTGCTTTGTTTATGATATTTTATGCAACCTCATCTTGAGAATTGTCCTTTGTGAAACTGCTTGAAAAACATAATGGCCATGTAACTTCTTTTTTTTTCTTTTTGCAGAGCCATCCTACCGTTCAGTCAAGCAGGAGTACTCATTGAGAAAACTTCCACCTACATCAAAATCAAAGCAAAGCTGGGATTGGTTGCTATCTGGAATGAGGAGGACTCTTTTTTGGTAGGATTATGGCTGCACAGAAAAGCCTACTATGACCATTATTGTTTAAAAAGCTTTGAATTCAAGTATTGAATTCAATTCATTGGGTTAGACTGCACACTAAACAAATTATATATGATATCCATGTTGCGGAATGTAACAAGTGCAGTGGTGAGTATAGGTAATTCTGACCACCGTTAGTCTATAGAGAGTGAAAACAGTTAACTTACAATAGACAGACTTTGTGAGTGTCACTAAGGCTGTACGGTAGGTTCTTGCTGCTGTTTAAGGTGATAGTTTTGTCCTCACAGGTGGAGCTAGACCTGAAGTACAAGAACCAAACCTGTGGTCTTTGTGGAGACTTTAATGGGGTTCAGCTCTACAACGAGTTCTACAGCCATGGTACACTTTGACCTACTTTAACAAGTCACTCAGTTTAGGCATGGCCACAGAACTGAGCTGTGTTTCTTTGATATTATCCAAACAGGTGTGAAAATATCCCCTGTGGATTTTGCTATCTTCTGGAAAATGGATGGTCCAACTGAAAGCTGCTCTGCTTATACACTGGAATCAACAGAAAGCTGCAACAACATGGTGAGGTCTCACAGTTACATGATATTCTATATACTGTATACTATATCACTATAGTATATACTATATCACTATACCATGGCCAATACCTGATTTGTTAGAGAGTGTGCATTATTTTCAGATAACTGGAAGTCTTGTGGTGTCAGTGCTGAGCTGGAATGCTACTGGTTTTAGCAACCGTATTCTAGCAATGACTTTTTGTCTGTATTGGAGTAGTAAAGTAACAGTTACACACTGTGTAGACAGACATACATATTGCCAACATAAAGTTTGTTTTGAAGTCTATTAACCCAAAACATGAGTAATGAAAGCTGACCTATATTCTGAATACAGTTTCTGTCCCATTACAGTATAACCTACACCACTGGTAGGACTGTGTATGTGTGCGACCCTGCGTGCATGCAGGAGACGAACAAAAGGGGGTCCCACTCATAGAAAACAGCTCCATGGCTCTAATAGAGAGCTAAAACTCCACAGGGAACTGTGGAAGTCAGTCAGAGTTGGGGGTGCTGAGAGAAAATCTATATATAGTCTATATAATGACTTCATACATATGCTGTGCGACATTCATATTTTTTGCATTAATTTGAATGGCCAGGATCATTTCTATCTAATAGTTATTAACAACATGTTATACCAATTTTAGAACGTCTTACTTTACAACAGACAACAAACTTTGTTGTCAGTTTTGACATTATTGATGCAGAAGTGTTTAATATGTAGCACTGTCTTGGCTTTGCCTGCCTAATCATTTGCTCCCATTAATGTCTGTCTGTACTGTAGAAACCGTTGTGTGAGCAGATCCTTACAGGGCCGGCCTTCAACAGCTGTCACAGTCTGCTGGATGTTGCCTCCTTCACTTCTGCCTGTGTTGCAGACCTCTGCCACTGTGGCAATGGCGTAGATGAACACGCAGACCCCTTCTGCCTGTGCAACACCGTGTCTGAGTTCTCCAGACAGTGTGTCCATGCTGGTGGCAAGCCCCACAGCTGGCGAACCAAAGAGCTCTGCTGTGAGTACACTCATTAGACATTGCTAATTAAGTATTCCATGAGTAGGAGGTATTGTCTGCTCTGCCTGGGCTTTTGACCACTGACTCAAAACATGCAAGGACCAAAAATCACACTATAATTGAAAGACATTCGAGAAGAGGCCAAATTAGGGGGAAATCTTTCATGAATGTAGAAAAAAGTGTTTCGGCCATCATAAATTCTGTGAACAGAGTAAGAAGAAGAGTAACTCCAGGCCACTCTGACATAATTTTCAGTCAACACTGAAGTTTGTACAGTAGGCATAATTCAAGCAAGTTGATCAAGAACGTTAGTCAGCATTAAGAGGAGACCATCAGAATGTTGCACCCTTAAAAAATGTGGTGTCTTGGGTCACGTTAAATTTTAAACAAGTAGATATATAGTATATAGAATATAGTGTATATGTTGCGGCATCATGCAATTTGGAATGTTTTTTTTCTCCAAATTTTAATGGAGAAGTGGGAGTTTTAGGGTTAATTCACTTTGCATTAAAGCAATCATGAACCTTGACCTTGTGATTAAACCGTCAATGGCAACTGACCAACTTCAGGCCCACCCACACCATCACTGATGGCTCAACTGTTTCTCCAACCAAGAACAAGCTAGACAAGGGCAGCAACAGGGGCTGCATTCACAAAACATCACATGGCTAAAAATATATCCTAACTTGCTAAGTTAGGAGACTTGCAAAGCTTATGAGTTCTGTGGCAGGAAACAATACTTTTGACCTGTGGGCAGTCCATGCTGGAACCAGGCTACAATAGTAAAGTTAGTGTGAATGAATGTTATTAGAGAGGTTTCGTAAGTCAAGTGGTGAGACAACTGATGTATTCACAGGGAAGTCATGTCCCTACAAAATGGACTACAAGGAGTGTGGGAGTCCCTGTGCTGATACTTGCTCCAACCCAGAAGCCAGCCACACCTGTGACAACCACTGTATTGATGGATGCTTCTGCCCTGCAGGTACACCAGTGTCACACATACATGCATACAATTGCACACACACAGTGTGTTTCAATACAGTAATAAATTGATTGCTTTCAGGCACGGTGCTGGATGATTTAAATGGAAATGGTTGTGTCCCATTGAGTGTGTGCTCCTGCAGCTACAACAGCAAGATCTATGAACCTGGAGAGTCCTACTCCAGTAACTGCAAAAAATGGTATGATATACAATACAGTATGTCTCTTGCTTCAATGCATAATTAATTTTGTCATACGCTTTCTGTGTTCATTTAACCCCTGTTGTTGATGCGTGGATTTTAGCTTTTATTCTGTACCACATGTAATGTAGTGTTTTGTATCTTCTTTGTTTTTATTGTATGTATTTAACTTTGTAACTGACATGCACTTGACATGTAACTTTGCTGCCTTCTTAGCCAGGTCACCATTGAAAAAGAGATTTTATCTCAACTGGTTTTTACCTGGTTAAATAAAGGTTAGAAATGTCAGCCTGTCTGCATGTCAATGGAGAAACTCACAGTCAGATTAAGAAATTAATTTCTGTTTTGTCAATGTGTGTCCAGTACAGATACAGTCGGACCCAGAATATGTGCAGCCTAGTTTAGCCTAGTTTGTAAATAACACAGTTTTGGAGATGGTTGCCAATAAAATAATCAGTTATCCACTGGCAATTAAGATTAAATTGTGTGTGTGCTGACAGTGTGTGTGAGAGTGGCCAATGGAAGTGTATGGAGGAGAACTGTCCAGGAACATGCTCTGTGGAGGGAGGAGCTCACGTCAACACCTTTGATGGAAAAGTCTACACCTTTCATGGGGACTGCTCCTACGTTCTGGCAAAGGTAGTACATATCATCATCACTGTTGTTATACCACACACACACCCTTGCTATGGTGAGACATGCACAACACTGCTACACAAGCCTAAATACCTCAACCTCAAACCAGTTAAAGCTATTATTGATAGAAGGTTGTGATTAGTGTTGTAGATTATAAAAACAAGGGAGTAGAGTAGTATGTCATCTCTGTATCATCCCATATATTAAATCAGTTAATTTAAATATTAAAAAAGGCTAAATCTAATAAGTGACGCAAATATAACCAAAGTGTGTCTCCATCACCTAAGATCAAGGATTGGAAACTGATGTGATCTTTATTGATTATTATTATCATCCAGTTTCTCCAAAATCAGTGAATAAAATTATAAAAGTTGTGTTTTTTTGTACAGTAATCTGTGAGGCTATGCCCTCAGAAACACTGTGGCGTCTATCATTTTTCAAACATAATTCTTGTCTTATTTGATCTGGACTTGCTGGTGTGTTTTGGATCATTGTCCTGCTGCAGAACCCAACTTCGCTTCAGCTTGAGGTCACGAACAGATGGCCGGACATTCTCCTTCAGGAGTTTTTGGTAGACAGCAGAATTCATGGTTCCATTTATCACAGCAAGTCTTCCAAAAAGTTAAACTTTTGTCTTGTCAGTCCACAGAGTATTTTCCCAAAAGTCTTGAGGATCATCAAGACTTTTGGGAAAATACTGGACAAAAATTTAACTTTTTGGAAGGTGTGTGTCCCATTACATCTGGTGTAAAAGTAACACCGCATTTCAGAAAAAGAACATCATACCAACAGTAAAATATGGTGGTGGTAGTGTGATGGTCTGGGGCTGTGTTGCTGCTTCAGGACCTGGAAGACTTGCTGTGATAAATGGAACCATGAATTCTGCTGTCTACCAAAAACTCCTGAAGGAGACTCCTGATCAATCTGCCTGTTAATAAAGGCAGATTGATCATATCCAGTAAAGAAGTGCTAGCTAAGGGTAAAATGTCTTTAAGCAGCCTATGAAATGTCAAATGCCGTTTCATTTTCAAATTGTTAGAATTTTAGACCCCAAAAGAGCATGGTGACATGTAAATACAATAGACTAGTGGCGCTGTTTTGCTTATTGCATTGGAAAATTGTTCAAAGTATAGCAGGTTAAGTCTTTGAAAATGAAATGTCAAATGCAGTTGTCATTTTCAAGAAAATGTTAGAAAATTTCATTTTAATTTTGACTTAAATATTACTTGCATAAATGGAAAATCAGGTTACATTGTTTATCAGAATCAGAATCAGAATCAGAAATACTTTATTGATCCCCGTAGGGAAACTCTTTGTTACAGTAGCTCGTCTTTACGTCAGTGCACACAGGGGAAGTACAAGAAAACGATATGATACACTATAAACACTATAAACAGGTCAGAAATAAATTAAGTATCATGTCGGTGTAAGTATAAGATAAACTAAGTGTCGAGTACCAAGTGGGTTTACTGGTTGATGGTGAAGTACAGTATAAAATAAATGTAACTAATTATGTAATAAATAATATTAATAAGCGGAGGTGCATGTACTGTCAATGAGTAATCAATAAATAAGAAAAACCTAACAAGGGAGAACTAATATTGCACGGAAGTAATATTCAGAATATTGCACAATTATTATTAATTATGGCGGAGATGTAATGCTCAATGTCCAGTTTAGTGACCTAGGGTCAAACAGACTAACCCTTAGAGGAGGAGTTAAATAGTTTGATGGCCACAGGCAGGAATGACTTCCTGTGGCGCTCTGTGGTGCTTTTTGGTGGGATGAGTCTTCCGCTGAAGGTGCTCCTTTGCTTGACCAGCACGTCATGGAGCGGGTGGGAGACACTGTCCAAGATGGCATGTAGTTTGGCCAGCATCCTCCTCTCTGACACCACTGCCAGAGAGTCCAGCTCCACCCCCACAATGTCACTGGCCTTGCGGATCAGTTTATTGAGTCTGTTGGCGTCCGCTACCTTTAGCCTGCTGCCCCAGCATGCAGGATAGCACTGGCCACCACAGACTCATAGAACATCTTCAGCATTGTCCGGCAGACGTTGAAGGACCTCAGCCTCCTCAGAAAATAGAGGCGGCTCTGGCCCTTCCCGTAAACAGCCTGAGTGTTCTTGGTCCAGTCCAGTTTGTTATCTAAGTGTACTCCCAAGTACTTGTAGTCCTCCACAATGTCCACACTGATCCCCTGGATGGAAACCGGGGTCACTGGTGTCTTGGCCCTCCGTAGATCCACAATCAGCTCCTTAGACTTTGTTGCATTGAGCTGCAGATGGTTCTGCTCGCACCATGAAACAAAGTTACCCACCACAGCCCTGTACTCCGTCTCATCACCACCGCTGATACATCCCACCACAGCAGAGTCATCAGAAAACTTCTGAAGGTGGCAGGACTCTGTGTGGTAGCTAAAGTCTGTGGTGTAGATGGTGAAGAGGAAGGGAGAGAGGACGGTCCCCTGAGGGGCCCCAGTGTTGCTGACCACGCTGTCTGACACACAGTGCTGCAGGCGCACGCGCTGTGGTCTGCCAGTCAGGTAGTCCACAATCCAGGACACAAGGGGGGCATCCACCTGCATCGCTGCCAGCTTCTCCCCCAGCAGGGCAGGCCGGATGGTGTTGAAAGCACTGGAGAAGTCAAAAAACATGATCCTCACCGTGCTTGCCGGCCTGTCCAGGTGGGTGTGGATGCTGTTAAGCAGGAAGATGATGGCGTCCTCAACTCCCAGCCGGGGCTGGTAGGCGAACTGAAGGGGGTCCAGGAGGGGTCTGACCATGGGCCGCAGCTGTTCCAGCACTAGTCTCTCCAGGGTCCTCATTATGTGGGAGGTCAGTGCCACCGGTCTGTAGTCCTTGGAGCCACTGGGGCGTGGCGTCTTCGGCACAGGAACGAGGCAAGATGTCTTCCACAGAATGGGGACCCTTTGAAGACTCAGGCTCAGGTTGAAGACATGCTGATGCACTTCCATACATACTGTATAAGAAGTACATAGATTTAAAATATCAGGAAGAGGGGGATTTAGTCTGGAAGTAAGTGATTGGAAATAGTCTGCCACTACATTTACTATTACTACCTCTACTGCTATTGCTAAAACTACTACTATTACTTCTACTACTAATATCACTGCTATTATTACTTCAACCATACTACTACTGTTAGTAATACTTGTACTAGTACTGGTATTGCTGCTGCTGGTACTAATACAACTGATACATCCACTGTTCACTTCTTCTACTGGTATTCTGTACCCTATACACTGCTATTTGCAGGTATGTTGTTTCAGTTCAGCAGTAGTTGAATAGATTTGTGTTTGTATGTTTAGGACTGCAGTGGAGCTCAGTTTGTGGTACAGGGAGACCTGTTGCAGTGTGGACTGACAGAGAGTGAAACCTGCCTCAAGTCCGTTACCTTGGGTTTGTCTGGAGGGGCTAATGTGAGTATGATACACACACACACACAGACACTCACACAGACAACAATATTTATTTTACTGTTTTAACTGGAAAAAATCTGAAATTATAGCTCCATTATTTTCAGAACATAATCCTTAAAGATAATAGATGATGTTTTACGGATGATCCTGAATCCAAATACAATATTACAGATTTAATAATGTGTTTTATGAAAAAATATTTTTTCCTTCAAAATCTATTCAGCATTTTTTGCATTACTTTTGAAAGGAAATGAGGAAAACATAAAAATTGTCTTGAAATACCAAAACTGTGTTTGTACCTATCATTTTCCAAAGCATACAAAAGAGTTGGAGATTGTTGTAAATGTTTTTCTTACATTTCAGACAGCCCTTGGTATCTATATTTATTTTATTATGCAGTGAAAATAATCTTGCAATTAGGGAGTTAGGTAATCCATCACAGTGAATATCATGTCCACTTTTATTATTTGTCAAATTTGAATGCATTGCTGCATGGTAATGCACTGCAAGCAGGATTTTATTTTTCATTACACCATCATTGAACACATACCCAGAATGTAAAGATTTCAATAATAACATTTTGTTTCCTTTCATATAAAGGTGATCACTATCCAGCCCAATGGCAAGGTTTTTGTGAATGGCATTTACGCTCAGTTACCCTTTTCTGCTGGTGAGAGACACTTCCCTCTGGAAAAATATACACAATATGGACACATTATAAGCTACAGTACATTTCTCTATGTAATGTATACCACAAACTGATTAGCTGAATGACTGAGGAGTTCAGTTGCTGTCAGGCTGTTCCTGAATATTTAATTGTGAGGCCCAAACTATGATATCTAATCTCTTCCTTTACTCTATCATCATCTAAATATTGTCTTAAATTTGTCCTCATGTTGGTGTATATAATACATAATTAAAGCTGGTTTCTGTATTCCATAGTTATTTAATTATGTAAAGTGAAATACCATAAAACACAAAATCTGGCAATTGCAGTTGAACTGCCCTTGCCCTATTATAGAAATCAGTAGGGGCAAAAACCAAGTGAGGAGATGTGTAGTTCAATTCCTGGCAGCAGTACCTCAGCCTTGATCATGAATTCCAGTATATTTTATATGGAAAAAATATTACAAAAAATGGGTCATAAAATGAATAAAAAATGATCAATAAAAAAATAAATGAATTAAAAAAACCCCCAGAAATAAACAGAAATTTGGCCCATGTAGATGGGCAGACAAATAATATTTCATTCTGTCTCCACCCTTACATCCTTTTAACAACTCCCATTCCCAACCTTTCTCTTAACCCTTAGCTGGTATCTCCGCCTTCAGAGCGTCCTCTTTCTACCTGCTGGTCCAGACGTCTGTTGGTGTTCTGTTGGAGGTGCAGCTCCAGCCAGTCATGCAGCTCTACATCACAGTGACCACTGACTACCAGTCCAAAATCTGTGGTTTGTACACTAAAATGATCTGTATGTGCTCTCTGTATATATGAATAAAAATAAGAGAAAATAGGGGTTGTGTAAACAAACACAAGTAACAATTCCAGCACCAAGGCATACCATCATTATTAGGGAAGCTAATTTGAAAGCATAGCTTTGCAAGCTACCAATTACTTCACACTGGAAGAAGTTGAACTACAGCAAAGCTACGCTAGGGAGAAATCTAGTTTGGTCAACTAAAGCTTCTTAGAAAAATAAGTTTAAATTACTTTGTAAAAATTATAACAACATATTATGCAAAAAAGTCATATGCCAGCAAAAAATGCCACTCAAATTAGTTCATTGCAAAAAGTGGCCACTTGTTCACAGGTCATACATAAACCAAAGAAATTAAATATCCCACTTTTCATGGGAAAGTGCAAGGGATGCCAGCTTTGAATTACAGTAGAGAAGCAATAGTTAAATAAAAATAAGTAAAAGTAATTTAACTACTTGAATCACTATGCAAATATGAATGTAGTTGAACTACCAGCAAGCTACTGCAAAATATAGTTAAACTACTAGTTTTACATTTACATGTACATGTACTCCCCGACACTGCATGCCATGAACTTGTTTAAATTAAATTGTAAAAGAAAGTCAGTATTACAACATAAACAGCATGTAAAATAGCATCAAACGTAGAGGCAGAAAGTAGAAATACTGAGACTGAAAAAAGTCAAAATATGCTCATTTTGATTAGGGAAATTCTAAGATTTATGCAATATACAGTATAACCACGAGTGCTAGAAAGGATTATGACATAAATACAGGTTATCCAACAATGTAGTACCGGTTGCCTTAATATCTTTATTTAGTAATTCTTTAGAAGCCAGAGGTGTTTATTCACTGTTTAAAATGGTAATATCAAGCTACCTTAGAACAACAGGCGTGTGCAAACATTACATTTTAATATTTCATGTATTCCAATTTTCAAAGTTTGATTCATTTTCAAACCATATAGAAGATGTACTTGTCCACATCTACGGAGGTACTGACATTTGATTAACTGTAGAAAGTTTTGATTAGTTTTATGGTTTTTAA
The DNA here is from genome assembly GCA_027580175.1 of Siniperca scherzeri. NCBI lineage: Eukaryota > Metazoa > Chordata > Actinopteri > Centrarchiformes > Sinipercidae > Siniperca > Siniperca scherzeri. Next base: position 34,466,890 of record CM050855.1, on the reverse strand, counting down.
AAATCTTATTGATGGACTTCATGATTTGCACTATGCTGTAATGAATAAAAGAATACCTTTTACCTGAATTTTTGTGAAAGTTGAAAAACCCTAGCACATACAGCTGATTTCTTGGAAATGTAGACAAGTAGTACTTGCTATAGTGCCACGATATGGCTAGTTTTCCCCATATTGAATATTTATAGTTTGGAACCAGACTGGACTGCTGTATAAAATGTTCTTCTGTGTTGTGCATTTATTTTATTTTTTATCAGCCTGTTTTAGTATGAAAGAAGAAGAGAGATATACGGACAGAAAGACAGAAAGATGATGAAGCCGTAGTGTCAACATTATAAAAATGATTTGTGCAGTGATGATTACTCACAGAATCAATCCAATTTACCTCTAAAATAAAGGCTTAGGTATTGTTATTAACATGACTTATTATTATTTTTTATTGAATGATCTACTGTATATCATTTTTTTAGTAGTATAAAGGGAACTACAACACTAAATCTCATTATACAACCCTGTGATGTAAAATGAATAAATATATCTTGTATTTTGTATCTTGTGTCTGCCTGCAGGTCTGTGTGGGAACTTCAACAGTAACCAAGCTGATGACTTTCTTAAGCTCAGCGGTGTTCCAGATGCCACAGCAGCTGGTTTTGTCAACAGCTGGAAAACACATGCTGGTTGCCCTGATGTTAAGAGCAACTTTGAGAACCCCTGCAGTCTTAGTCTGGACAATGGTAGGTCTGACTCATTTAGATTCTCTCTTATCACTGTGGGTTCTTCAGAATGACTCATGTTGGTCACTTGTGTGTCACTGACAGAGAAGTATGCTCAGCACTGGTGCTCCATGCTGAGTGACCCTCAGGGAGTGTTCGCCTCCTGTCACTCAGAGATCAGCCCTGACTCTTACAAAGAGGTAAGTCTCATAGCTACAACTTTTACATATTTCATTTCTGTGGACTGGACCTGGACCAGACTCCAGACCTGTGATATGACCTCACAAAGTTTTTTTTTATTTTGATTCCTCATAGAACTGTATGTATGACAGCTGTAACTGTGAGAAAAGCGAGGACTGCATGTGTGCTGCAGTCTCCTCCTATGTCCATGCCTGTGCAGCTACAGGAATCCAGATCAGCAGCTGGAGGAAGACCATCTGTGGTGAGTAGTGAGGAATTGTGAAACAGAAGAGTGTTATGCATATGACATGGAAGACTCCACAGCATTCACTTGTCCAAATCATAAAAACATACGTCATAATCTACTTCGATATGCACATATCAGTTGTAAGTTTGATAAAGCATTAGATAAATCCTTCAGAGAAATCTTTGTTTTAAACGACTTTTGGAACCTCTAAACCTGTGTTTTTTACTACGACTCCCTAGCACTTAGAGTAGTGATGGGAGAAACAAAGCTTTCTAAAGCACTGACTCACCATGAAGCAATTGTGTTGAAAATGGTTCACTGTTTCAAAGCATTTGATATAATCAAAAATGGTATGTTTTAAATCTGAAACCATGATGAAACAGTTTGTCAGAATACAAGTGGTTTTTACTGCTTTCATTATTGTTATTTTGTTCAATAAAACTTGTATTAAACAGATCATATTTAGTCTACTGGAACTGTTCTAGCCTGTTCTATTGTTCTAGCCTTTCATTTACATTTTTTAACTCAGCACTGTAGTCATGGACGTGGACTGGTCGGAATCATATTTGCGTGCTGCAAACAATAACACAATACAAATTGTGCTTTTTCTACCCGCTCAGTTTCCACTTGCTTTGCATCTGGTCGTGGTCTTGTTAATTTAATGTACACTTAAATTGAGGATTGTACGTCCCAGGGCTTTAGCCAGGGGCTTGTCCTTTAATATTTTAGTCTCTGCTTTTTTTATAAGCTCACTGAGTATTCTAACATCTTTCTCGATTAAAGGTGTTAGTTTGAACAGGGAAATAGATGTTTATTTATTTAGCTCCGGGAATAGGAGCAGTTCAATAGCTTAGTTTACCATGTCTTAAAGTGTAAGTAAACCCCCCAACCACTTTTTTCATCTAAAAACCAATGTATGTGGGTATTTAGTAGTGTTGTTGATGGATTCAGGTCCAGATCTTAACATTTTAGTGCAAAGTATTTGAACCCCTTAGACCCCTAATTAAAACCAGCAGCTGCCTGGAAGGTAGGAAAAATGCATTCAACAACCTAAAACACTACAGCAAAACTACAAACAAAATCTTGCTGTAATATTGTAGCAAATGGGCTAAATTGTGCAAAAACATTGGTATAGGCCTTTAAACATCTTCATGTGGCATGATTGCAGTGCAACAGTTATTCACTGATTCTGTGGTCTGACCGCCTCAGGGAAATATGTCAGCTCCTGCCCTAGTAGCATGGTCTACTCCTACAACATCACATCCAGTAGTCGCACCTGCCGCTGCATTGGTACCACAGATCTCAGCTGTCACTTCACCTTCCCGCCCATCGACGGTTGTATCTGTGCAGAGGGCACCTATCTGGATGACTCTGGGAAGTGTGTCCCACCTCAGGCTTGTCCCTGTTATGACAAAGGCTCAGTGGTGCTTCCTGGACAGGTCATCAACAAGGAAGGGATCATGTGGTATGAAAATTATATATTACAAAAGTTTTTGATTGTGTTATTGCACAACTGAGTGTACATTATACCTCATATCGTAGCCTTAAAGCCCTAATCTGTAATGTTTTTTAGCACTAAAAAAGTACTCTATCTATCTATCTATCTATCTATCTATCTATCTATCTATCTATCTATCTATCTATCTATCTATCTATCTATCTATCTATCTATCTATCTATCTATCTATCTATCTATCTATCTATCTATCTATCTATCTATCTATCTATCTATAAAATTAAAGACGTTAATTCATAAATGGCACTAAGTGTGTTTCTAAGCTGATCATAATTAAAAGTACTGACTCAGCGTAGTCCATGTGTTCAAAGACCTGTCAATTAATGCAAGAGTGACAGCAGTTGACAGGCTTTTTCTCTTTTTGTTTACATTTGGATTGCGAGCTTTTAGAATAACAAGTGAATATTTGTTCTTTGACTTATTTGTGACATACTGAAAATACCACACATGTTTAAACAGTGTACTGCAAGGTTATATATGTATATTAATGTGTTTTTTATATTTCCCCACTAGCACGTGTAAGAAGGGCAAACTCAGCTGCATTGGAGAGTTTATTATACAGCCATGTAAGTTACATAATATAGAATCACCTTTAGCAGCCTTATAGTGAGTGATATATTACTTCCTGACAGTACCTTATATAACTCAAATAGCAGAGAATGTTTTTATGGTATTCAACAGCTGTACTCAGTTACTGGAAAATAGTGTCCATGAATGCTGTGGAATATGAAAGAGTAGGCCCTAATAGATTTGAGCTACATGTCCAGCTGTGACAGACTTCTCTACTTCGAAGCCAGATCTGTCAGATTCAGAGTCTTGGACAGTTGTTGGCTGTCCACATAGCTAAAATAGTTGGCGGCATTATTTCTATTAGTTTTGTATTTGAAATTATGAGAGTGAGATGTTTAGATTTGGTTTGGATACCGATCTAATGTATGTGTGTTAAGTACGGACCTGGAGTCAGGCCATGGTTTAAGACCTGAACACGAGGGGAAACGCTAGCTTGGCTCTGTTTAAAAATACACCGACCAACACTTCTTAAGCTGATATGTTAAATCTGTACAAAAACAGTTTTAGATGTGTTGGCTTCAGCTCAGTACTTAATACACAGACAGGATGGATGAAAATACAATAACAAGCATCAATAATATGAAAGTCCAGGTGAAATTAACCTATAAATATACAACTTGCAGCAGAAGCACTGTAATTTGACAATGTGTAGATTAGAGACTTTGGCACAGAATCAGAAGCAACTACATTTTCTTCCATTTTTTCTACTTTCTATACTAGAAGCATTTTCTGAGCTGATTTTTCAGAAGGAAATAATTTTCTGTAACCTGTAGTGATCAGTGTGCTTTTACAACAGGAAACAGCATTGTAGTGTATGGGGACATAAAATCAAGGTGAAAATCAGTTTAAACCAACATGCTCCTTTTAAAAGATTGAGGTATTTGGGTATGGGTGAAAATTTGTAAAAAATAAAATAAAAATGATGATCCCTAGATATTTCAAACATTCAAGCACATCAATTAGACCACCAGACCACCTCCTTGCTTCAGCCTTTAGCCCCGAAAGCTGTGGTGTTCCCTGCTGCCAGGGGGCGACGTTTACCACAGTTCACAGTAAACATGGTCCTCTGGAGGCTAGGAATATGCCTCTAGTATCACGGGAATAAAAAGTGAAGAGAAAAATTGTCAGAAAAAGCAACAGAGCAGCTGACTCTCCTGCATCATTTAAATATGATATAACAAATTAAAATTACAGAATGTTTGTTCTGCATATTGTATGTATTACTGTGATTCTCAGGCTTCAGATTCATGGGGCTTGTTTCCTTGTCAAAGAAATAAAATTAGTAAATGTCTTATAATATAAAAAAATCTGTGCTCTGAGCTCCATTAATTAAGGCACAAACTGTACTTTCTTGAATGTTACATTAAATCAGGACAACATTGGTGTAAAATTAGCGACCTATATTTATTTTAGAAATACAGTAAAGTAATTTTAGACATGTCTTTTCTAAGCAGCCTGTGCTCCTCCCATGGTGTTCTTCAACTGCTCTACTAATGGTCCAGCTGCAAAAGGAACTGAGTGTGAGAAGAGCTGCAACACATTAGACATGGCCTGTGTGAGTCACCTCTTCCCCAAAATAAAGGAAAATTTACATGCAAATACAGATTATTAGTTTATATCTAGAAGAAATATTTGGATAATTTGAGCTCTCAGGTAAAGTTAAACATTTTCTCTGCTGGAGCAGAAATTAGGCCTATAACTGTGAGTTGGAAGTTTGATCTTCTCTCCAGGTGACCACAGGGTGCATTTCTGGCTGTATGTGTCCATCTGGGATGGTATCCGATGGTAAAGGAGGCTGCATCAAGCCAGAGACCTGTTCCTGTGTTCACAACGGCATCTCCTTCCAGCCTGGACAGACCACCAAGGTAGACTGCAACACCTGGTAAGTGAATCCCAAGTGGAATGAAATGTTGTAAAGCTAGAAATATGCTAGGTACTTAATTATTTTGGTTACACCTCTATCTGTGACTGACATGTACAAACAAAAAGGCATGTCTTTTATTATAAGCCTGATGTCATCTAAGCTGTATCTGTTTACAGCACTTGTAAAGACAGAAAATGGCAGTGCACTACCAACCAGTGTGATGCAACCTGCTCTGTCTATGGTGATGGACACTACATGACTTTTGATCAGAAGCGCTTCACTTTTGATGGCAGCTGTGAATACATACTCACTCAGGTATGAATGCACACAAAAACCGAATAGAGTGTTTTCGATAATGACAGTCTCAACATGCTTTGTGAAACTTACAAGAATGAGCCATCCCAGACAATATCATTGGGGGATTCAAAATAGTAAAACCTAACTCACTAAATCTAACCCTGTCCTGCTAAACGTTTGGGTATGATGCACAAAATTTAAAGGGATACCATACTCTTGAATGTCCTTGTTTACATTTGTGCATCATGAGTTGTTGCATGCAAGTAGAGACAGGCACTTAATATACTATAATATACAATATACAATTTCATTAAACATGATTATTGTGTACAATTTCTTAATATTATGATTGGCCAATGGTGTGTAACAGGCATGCTCGGTGAGAAACGTCCTTTCATCATTTTCTACATATGCATAGTCCTGCTAGAGGCTGGTATAGTACTGGCTTGTAACAGAGTTACATTCTCCATGAAAGGATGAATATCAGTAATATAGAAATCATATAATACTTTAGAATTCATTCCCTGTTTGTCACCAACTGTGACCTCAGTGCTTCAGTAACAGTATCTTTTAATTTATATAAATACCAATATCCCATTTTTCTGTCAAATGAGAGAGTTGAGAACCAGCAAGTCAAGAGTCAAGCAGAGCCACTAATATTGATTATTTGCTTGTGTGTGTGTGTGTGTGTGTGTGTGTGTGTGTGTGTGTGTGTGTGTGTGTGTGTACCCTTCCTCAGGACTACTGTGGCAGTGCTCAGAGTAATGGAACCTTCAGAGTGATCACTGAGAATGTTCCGTGTGGAACCACAGGAACCACCTGCTCTAAGACCATCAAGATCTTCCTGGGGGTAAACAGTCAATATAACACCTTTTCAAAAAAACAACTGCATTGTCTGACTCAATGTGAACTGCTGGCACAAAGCTGAAATTCAAGATAGATTCACACAAATAAACTGATTTGGTGTATCTAGAAGTGCTAAGTCAAAGGCAACTGGACATGCCTCTCATCCAAAAGACTTCTTCAGTTCTAACTTGACATTTTACACAAAAATCTTGAAAACAAAAAATGTCAATATGCATGCATATACACACAGCTGCAAAAAAGTTAAACAATTGTGGACACTGATTTAATGGCTCCAGTGACATGATGATGAGTGAAATTGGCAGTATATACAGTATATATAGGTGAAATTGACCAACAAACACATTTTTGACCAACAATCTGTTTCTTTTTTTCTGTTTAGAGTGCAGAACTGATTCTAACAGAGGGAAACTACCAGCTGCTTTCAAGTGGAAATGAAGAAACAGTTCCATTCCGTTACAGTACTATGGGCATCTACCTGGTAATTGAAGCCAACAATGGACTCATTCTCATGTGGGACAAGAAGACCAGCTTGTTCATCAAGCTCAACCCAAAATATAAGGTAACCCTGCAATATCTGAATGAAAGTTTTGGTTTTAATGTGAGTACAATTGATTTGTTCAGACAACAAAAGACAAGCTTTCTTTTGATATTTAAGTTGAACAACATGATATAAGGAGCTTTACTTTTTCAGGGTCGTGTTTGTGGGCTGTGTGGCAACTATGATGACAATTCAAATAATGACTTCACTACAAGATGCCATGCTGTGGTGGTCAACCCACTAGTGTTTGGGAACAGCTGGAAGGATTTACCAAGCTGCCCCAATGCTCAAAGCATCACCAGCCCCTGCACATCCAACCCTTACAGACAGTCCTGGGCTCAGAAACAGTGCAGCATTATACAGAGTGATGTCTTCTCTGCCTGCCATTCCATTGTAGGTTGTTGTTGAAGTTTTTCTTGTTTTCTTTTTACCCTGCAAGCATGGCCTAATGATGGGGATGTTAGCCATTTTGTCAGTTTTTCTGCCTCCAACACAGATCCAGAATAAGATATGTCAACTGCTGGACAGAGTAACCCTTCACTTTACATTCAGCACCACTGTCAGGTATAAGTCCAGGACCGATGGACATGCAATAGATGTCCTGGGTACAGAATAGACCAACATAATGAAATTACAGTATGGACAATCATGATGACAAAATTATAAATATATTGTAATATATACTTTATCTTCATATGTGATCCTGCATACAGTGTGTACAGTCATAAATTCAGTGGTGGAAGAAGTATTCAAATCCTTTACTTAAGTAAAAGTAGCAGGGCCACACTATAGAAATACTCATTCACAATAAAAAGTCCCGCATTCAAAATCTTACTTAAGTAAAAGTACAGAGTAAAAGTACTATTATATAGTACTCATTATGCAGCAGAATGGCCCCTCCAGAATGTTAAACTATTATGTATTACAGTATATTATTTGATAATTATTATCAATACATTAACATTTATGCAGCATTTTAATGTTGTTGTTAATGAAGTAAAAAAAACCTATTTTATACTTTTGGGTAGTTTAATCTCTAACAATGTATCATATTCTATAAACTGTTCATATGTTCTGTAGTAAAATCTTAATTTGCAAAGTAAATAGTAACTGTAGCTGTCAGATAAATGTAGTGGAGTAAAGAGTACAATATTTGCCTCTTAGATGTAGTGAACTAGAAGTAGAAGTGCAGCAGTGCCTTTCCTGCATAAAACATGTTGTGTTGTGGAGTTGCTCTTTCATACCCATTTAACTCATTACTGTATCACTTGTCTGTAGGTGGATCCTGCTCCATACTATGAAGCATGTGTGTTTGACTCATGTGCTTGTGACACTGGTGGAGACTGTGAGTGTTTCTGCACTGCCGTGGCCGCTTATGCTGAATCCTGTAATCAAGCTGGCGTCTGTATACGATGGAGAACCCCAAAGATCTGCCGTGAGTAACCAGGATGACACATTCCTTGTTGAAAAGCTACATTCAGCATGCGGTTCATACAGTTCTTATGAGCTAAACTAATTTTTATGAGAAAGGAAGAGATGAGTCTATCAGGGTTGCTTAAGGTAAAGCAAAAATAACCACTTTTTTTTAGCTAAATACCTATCAGTATTGTAATATTGCTGTAATATCAAATGTTTAATAACAAATTACTCAATGACTAATCAATTCTAAAAATTTCATCAGTAATAGCTACATTTTTGCCCTTGTTCTTTTAAAGTTTAAATTTTAAATACGGTTGATTCATTTTGGTCCCATATTTATCAAAGTTCTGAGAACTACAATTAAAAATGCTCTAAAGAACAAACTTAGGAGTAAAAATAAATAAATATAAAACCTAAGAATAAGACACATTTATCATGCAATTTACTCCCACCTACAAAGAGGTGTCATACTAATCTTTCAGAGATCCCAGTTCTCAAGTGTTTATTTACAGCCACCTCTATACTTACTAAACTTCACAGGATCAGTAACATCATAAAGAATTTGCTGAATGTCATGTAATTTTCTCAGTGAAATGGTATTAAACAAAAGCCTTTATGATTTCAATGACGTTTTCTTTTAATAGAAATCACATAGGCTTATATATATATCATATATATCATTGAGTAAAATTACATGATATTCAGCAAAAGCCTTTATGATTTCATTTTTTAAAATCATTTGTGTGAATTATTGATTATTTTCAGCAGCAATTAAAACATGAAATTAACAACAAGCTACCTCCAACCATTTCAATAGGAACAAAATAATAGGAAATTGGCTGAAATGGAAACAACAGCAACTACTAAAAATAAAAGTTCCAAAATATACCTACCAACACCTATAAAACTCACTAATTAACACATTGTATCTATTTTGTTTAATTCCTACATAAATAGAAATGTAAAAATGACTGTTTGTGGTTTTAGGGGGAGTTAGTGGTGAACAATAATAGGGCACAGTTTGGTACCATAATACCTGTAGAGAGACCTATACCTGAACTGTTGTTTGTCCAGAAACAACAACATTTTACTCCCCCTAAAACCACAAATTGTTGTTTTTACAGCAGGGTGCTTTCCCCTTCCTAATTACCTCCCTAAAAAAGAGAGCACAGCTTTCAGCAATATAAATTTGCCACCTGGACTTGTACATTTGAATTTGAATTATGCCTTTATATGAGTTAATTTCTAATTAAAATGAATAGCTATTCATTGAAAATTGCTTTGTTCAAGGTCATTTTCATCATCATTGCAATGCTCTGGCTTCTGGCCAAGGTACCATGTCTGCTTAGTATAAAGGTAAAAATAATAATAAACTTTATTTGTATAGCACTTTTCAAAACACAGTTACAAAGTGCTTTACAGAACAAAATAAAATAATACACATAGTCAAGATAAAAACAACAAAATCATAAATAACAATATAGAACTTAAGACCTGAATAAAACAGTGTGTGTAATAATAACAGGTTAAATACAAGTGATAAAAGGGATAGACAAACAACGGTTTCACTGTAAAAAAAAAAAAAAGCCTTCCTATAAAAATAAGTTTTGAGAAGAGATTTAAAAGGAGGTACTGAGTTTGCTAACCTAAGTTCTTCCACAGCAATTTAACATCTGTGAGGCTCTAACGGAAAATGCCTGGTTTCCTTTTGTAACGAGGCGAGCTGTGAAAACAGTTGGGATGGGAGTGATATGGTCTTGTCTCTTAGAATTTGTTAAAAGTCTGGCAGCTGAGTTTTGAACGAGCTCAAGATGGCATATGGCCTTTTTGCTGAGCCCCGAATACAAAATAAAAATAAGGCTATGTACAACCACATGTCTAAAATCATCAGTATGCTCTGTGATTAGTCCAGTCTGGAACATGCCTATACTAAATAAGTATTATTTTTCCAGCTCTCTTCTGTGATTACTACAATCCCCCTGGTGAATGTGAATGGCACTACATGCCATGTGGATCTCCTTGCTTGAAAACCTGCAGGAGCCCCTCAGGCAGCTGCTCTACACAGATACCTCCTCTAGAAGGTACAAGATTAGGATTTTATGACTTACTCTTATCTGCTAATGAAATTAAATTATAGATTCAAGATTGAACAGATCAATTGTCTTTTTTACATTGGCTATATATTTTATAGTTGTGTTTAAAAAGTGGCATAATAATATCACTCATTCAACCACAATGTCAGGTGAACACAAAAAAAGTTATCACTTTCATCTGGTGGTACCAGTGGTTTTAATAATGCCAACAAGTATTAAAGAACCCACTGCATGCCCTCGGTGTGTGAGTGTGTGTGAATGATTAGTTTCTTTCAACTGATGCAGCAGTTGGCACCTGCCATCAGTGTATGAATGTGTGTGAATGGGGTGAGTGTTATATGTAGTTAAAGCGCTTTGAGTAGTCAGAAAGACTAGAAAGGTGCTATATAAGTACAGTCCATTTACCATTTACCATTGCTTACAGTGAATGAACAGCTGTTTGTTTTCAATTAGGTTGCTATCCAAAATGTCCACCTGCTCAGCCATACTTTGATGAGGATACAATGACATGTGTTTTAAAAGAACAATGTGGCTGCTACGATAAAGAGGGGAGACACTATAATAATGATAACAAAGTGCCAACAACCGAAAACTGTCATACATGGTAGGTCCTGCATATATTACATGTGCTAATCACATGTGTGGTGAGTTCAAATTAGCTGAAAATAAATCAAAACTGACAATATTTTTCATGTTCTCTCTCTTGAAGTACATGCAGTTCAATGACCATCCAATGCCATTACGATGCCCAAGGTATGCAAAGATTTGGAGAGATTGTGAGTATTAAAAATACATAGGCCTACTTATTTAAAGTTAATATGTTAATAATAGATCTCCTTTCTTTACAGCCTGTACTTGCACATATCATGGAAACAAATATCCCCCTGGCAATACCATCTACAACACAACAGATGGACATGGTAACTGCATCACAGCAGTGTGTGGGAAGAATGGTACCATTGACAAGAGGTCATACCCATGCCCAGTACCTACAACACCGACAACACGTATGCCCACTACAACCACTACTACAGCCAGCCAGTCTCCAACCACCTTTGTTTTTACATCAACCACACCAGGTATGTGCAAGGTATTTATTTTGGAAACTGAAGACATATTCACTTGTATAATGTAAGATTTGCTACATAACCAACACCTGTATTATGTGTGTCCACAGAGCCAGTCACAGTCACATGTAATCCTTGTGAATGGTCGCCATGGTATGATACCAGCTTCCCCACACTGGGAACTCCAGGAGGAGACAGTGAAACTTACAAAAAGATTAGAGGGGCAGGGCACAAGATATGTGAAAAGCCAAGTCAGATCCAATGCAGAGCTGAGAAATTCCCTAATGTCACCATTGACAATGTGGGACAAGTTGTGCAATGTAATCTGGCAAAAGGGCTGATATGCAGAAATGAAGACCAGTCAGGACCACTGGCCTTGTGCTTTAACTACCAAGTCAGAGTTCTGTGTTGTGACTATAGCGCGTGCCCAACAAAACCTACTCCTTCTACAACACCTCCAAGCTCATCCGTAAAACCTCCAACAACAGAACATTTTACTGAAACACCTTGTCGGGAAACATTATGCTACTGGTCAAAGTGGATAAATTCAGACTACCCTGAATATGGTCCTGGAGGTGGGGACAATGAAACCATCAAACATATCATCCAAACAGGATATAACATCTGTGAGAATCCAGTGGCAGTGGAGTGTCAGGGTGTGCACTATCCAGGGGTTCCCCTAAAACAATTGGGACAAGAAGTAACATGTAATAATCAAGAAGGACTCCTGTGTAAAAACAGCTTACAATATCCCCCCATATGTTTAAATTATGAAATAAAGGTAAAGTGTTGCAAGACAGTGCAATGCAGCACAACACCAAAACCTACAACCATTACTTTCACAACCAAACCAACTACACCACCTCCTACTACAACCACTACACCTTCTACCACAACTAAAACAACTGCGCTTCAGCCACCAACAACTACAACTACTACACCTTCTACCACAACTGAAACAACAACTAAAACTGAACCACCTACAACTACTAACACAACCAATGCACCTTCTACAACAACTGAAACAGCAACTACTTCTCAGCCACCTACAACTACACCTTGCCCTGAGGGTCATGATGTGACATGTGGTTGGTCAGAATGGATCAATGTGGGAAAGCCCGCACCAGGCCCTGATGGTGGAGAAGATGAATCCATCCAGAAGATAATCTCTGCTGGTCATCTTGTTTGCTCAGCCCCAGAAGAAGTCCATTGCAGAGCTGTTCTTTACCCAGGTCTTTCCATGTCACAGGTAGGACAAGCTGTGACTTGCAATAAAAATGTGGGTCTCATATGCAACAACAAACAGCAAGGGCTTCAGCAAGAGTGCTTTGATTACGAGATTAAATTGAAATGCTGTGGGTGTCCAACACCTTCAGCTCCTTCTACTAGAGTTCCAACTGCAGCACCTTCAACTACTACACCCACTACACCTTCTACCACAACTGAAACGACAAGTACACCTCGGCCACCTACAACTACAAACAGAACCACTAGACCCTCTACCACAACTGAAACAACTATAACTCAGATACAGACAACTACATCCACTGCACCTTCTACCACAACTGAAACAGCAACTACACCTCAGCCACTGACAACTACAACTAATACACCTTCTACCACAACTGAAACAGCAACTACACTTCAGCCACCTACAACTTCTACCACAACTGAAACAACTACAACTCAGCCACCAACAACAACTACTGCCACACCTTCTACCACAACTGAAACAACAACTACTACTCAGCCACCTACAACTACGCCTTGCCCTGGGGGACATGATGTGACATGTGGTTGGTCAGAATGGATCAATGTGGGAAAGCCCACACCAGGCCCTGATGGTGGAGAAGATGAATCCATCCAGAAGATAATCTCTGCTGGTCATCTTGTTTGCTCAGCCCCAGAAGAAGTCCATTGCAGAGCTGTTCTTTACCCAGGTCTTTCCATGTCACAGGTAGGACAAGCTGTGACTTGCAATAAAAATGTGGGTCTCATATGCAACAACAAACAGCAAGGGCTTCAGCAAGAGTGCTTTGATTATGAGATTAAATTGAAATGCTGTGGGTGTCCAACACCTTCAGCTCCTTCTACTAGAGTTCCAACTGCAGCACCTTCAACTACTACACCCACTACACCTTCTACCACAACTGAAACGACAAGTACACCTCGGCCACCTACAACTACAAACAGAACCACTAGACCCTCTACCACAACTGAAACAACTATAACTCAGATACAGACAACTACATCCACTGCACCTTCTACCACAACTGAAACAACAACTTCAACTCAGCCACATACAACTACACCTCAGCCACTGACAACTACAACTACTACTACAACTACAACTACAACTACACCTCAGCCACCAACAACTACAACTACAACTACAACTACTACTACAACTACACCTCAGCCACCAACAACAACTACTGCCACACCTTCTACAACAACTGAAACAACAACTACTACTCAGCCACCTACAACTACGCCTTGCCCTGGGGACATGATGTGACATGTGGTTGGTCAGAATGGATCAATGTGGGAAAGCCCACACCAGGCCCTGATGGTGGAGAAGATGAATCCATCCAGAAGATAATCTCTGCTGGTCATCTTGTTTGCTCAGCCCCAGAAGAAGTCCATTGCAGAGCTGTTCTTTACCCAGGTCTTTCCATGTCACAGGTAGGACAAGCTGTGACTTGCAAAAAATGTGGGTCTCATATGCAACAACAAACAGCAAGGGCTTCAGCAAGAGTGCTTTGATTATGAGATTAAATTGAAATGCTGTGGTTGTTCAACACCATCAGCTCCTTCTACTACAGTTTCAACTACTACATCTTCAACTAGTAGAACCACTACACCCTCTACCACAACTAAAACAACTACACCTCAGCCACCGACAACTACAACTATTACACCTTCGACCACAACTGAAACAGCAACCACACCTCAGCCACCAACAACTACAACTACTACACCTTCTACCACAACTGAAACAACAACTTCAACTCAGCCACCTACAACTACTACTACAACTAATACACCTTCTACCACAACTGAAACAGCAACTACACTTCAGCCACCTACAACTTCTACCACAACTGAAACAACTACAACTCAGCCACCAACAATAACTACTGCCACACCTTCTACAACAACTGAAACAACAGCTACAACTCAGCCACATACAACTACACCTTGCCCTGGGGGACATGATGTGACATGTGGTTGGTCAGAATGGATCAATGTGGGAAAGCCCACACCAGGCCCTGATGGTGGAGACGATGAATCCATCCAGAAGATAATCTCTGCTGGTCATCTTGTTTGCTCAGCCCCAGAAGAAGTCCATTGCAGAGCTGTTCTTTACCCAGGTCTTTCCATGTCACAGGTAGGACAAGCTGTGACTTGCAATAAAGATGTAGGTCTCATATGCAACAACAAACAGCAAGGGCTTCAGCAAGAGTGCTTTGATTATGAGATTAAATTGAAATGCTGTGGGTGTCCAACACCTTCAGCTCCTTCTACTACAGTTCCAACTACAACATCTTCAACTAGTAGAACCACTACACCCTCTACCACAACTAAAACAACTACACCTCAGCCACCGACAACTACAACTACTACATTTTCGACCACAACTGAAACAACGACTTCAACTCAGCCACCTACAACTACTACTACAACTAATACACCTTCTACCACAACTGAAACAGCAACTTCAACTCAGCCACCTACTACTACAACTACAACCACTGCACCTTCTTCCACAACTGAAACAGCAACTACTTCTCAGCCACCTACAACTACACCTTGCCCTGGGGGACATGATGTGACATGTGGTTGGTCAGAATGGATAAATGTGGGAAAGCCCGCACCAGGCCCTGATGGTGGAGAAGATGAATCCATCCAGAAGATAATCTCTGCTGGTCATCTTGTTTGCTCAGCCCCAGAAGAAGTCCATTGCAGAGCTGTTCTTTACCCAGGTCTTTCCATGTCACAGGTAGGACAAGCTGTGACTTGCAATAAAAATGTGGGTCTCATATGCAACAACAAACAGCAAGGGCTTCAGCAAGAGTGCTTTGATTATGAGATTAAATTGAAATGCTGTGGGTGTCCAACACCTTCAGCTCCTTCTACTACAGTTCCATCTACAACATCTTCAACTAGTAGAACCACTACACCCTCTACCACAACTAAAACAACTACACCTCAGCCACCGACAACTACAACTACTACACCTTCTACCACAACTGAAACAACAACTTCAACTCAGCCACCTACAACTACTACTACAACTAATACACCTTCTACCACAACTGAAATAGCAACTACACCTCAGCCACTGACAACTACAACTACTACACCTTCTACCACAACTGAAACAACAACTTCAACTCAGCCACCTGCTACTACTACTACAACCACTGCACCTTCTACCACAACTGAAACAGCAACTACTTCTCAGCCACCTACAACCACACCTTGTCCTGGGGGACATGATGTGACATGTGGTTGGTCAGAATGGATCAATGTGGGAAAGCCCACACCAGGCCCTGCTGGTGGAGAAGATGAATCCATCCAGAAGATAATCTCTGCTGGTCATCTTGTTTGCTCAGCCCCAGAAGAAGTCCATTGCAGAGCTGTTCTTTACCCAGGTCTTTCCATGTCACAGGTAGGACAAGCTGTGACTTGCAATAAAAATGTGGGTCTCATATGCAACAACAAACAGCAAGGACTTCAGCAAGAGTGCTTTGATTATGAGATTAAATTGAAATGCTGTGGGTGTCCAACACCTTCAGCTCCTTCTACTACAGTTCCAACTACAACATCTTCAACTAGTACAACCACTACACCCTCTACCACAACTAAAACAACTACACCTCAAACACCGACAACTACAACTACTACACCTTCTTCCACAACTGAAACAGCAACTACTTCTCAGCCACCTACAACTACACCTTGCCCTGGGGGACATGATGTGACATGTGGTTGGTCAGAATGGATCAATGTGGGAAAGCCCACACCAGGCCCTGCTGGTGGAGAAGATGAATCCATCCAGAAGATAATCTCTGCTGGTCATCTTGTTTGCTCAGCCCCAGAAGAAGTCCATTGCAGAGCTGTTCTTTACCCAGGTCTTTCCATGTCACAGGTAGGACAAGCTGTGACTTGCAATAAAAATGTGGGTCTCATATGCAACAACAAACAGCAAGGGCTTCAGCAAGAGTGCTTTGATTATGAGATTAAATTGAAATGCTGTGGGTGTCCAACACCTTCAGCTCCTTCTACTACAGTTCCATCTACAACATCTTCAACTAGTAGAACCACTACACCCTCTACCACAACTAAAACAACTACACCTCAGCCACCGACAACTACAACTACTACACCTTCTACCACAACTGAAACAACAACTTCAACTCAGCCACCTACAACTACTACTACAACTAATACACCTTCTACCACAACTGAAATAGCAACTACACCTCAGCCACTGACAACTACAACTACTACACCTTCTACCACAACTGAAACAACAACTTCAACTCAGCCACCTACTACAACTACTACAACCACTGCACTTTCTACAACAACTGAAACAACAACTACAACTCAGCCACCGACAACTACGCCCTGCCCTGGGGGACATGATGTGACATGTGGTTGGTCAGAATGGATCAATGTGGGAAAGCCCGCACCAGGCCCTGATGGTGGAGAAGATGAATCCATCCAGAAGATAATCTCTGCTGGTCATCTTGTTTGCTCAGCCCCAGAAGAAGTCCATTGCAGAGCTGTTCTTTACCCAGGTCTTTCCATGTCACAGGTAGGACAAGCTGTGACTTGCAATAAAAATGTGGGTCTCATATGCAACAACAAACAGCAAGGGCTTCAGCAAGAGTGCTTTGATTATGAGATTAAATTGAAATGCTGTGGGTGTCCAACACCTTCAGCTCCTTCTACTACAGTTCCATCTACAACATCTTCAACTAGTAGAACCACTACACCCTCTACCACAACTAAAACAACTACACCTCAGCCACCGACAACTACAACTACTACACCTTCTACCACAACTGAAACAACAACTTCAACTCAGCCACCTACAACTACTACTACAACTAATACACCTTCTACCACAACTGAAATAGCAACTACACCTCAGCCACTGACAACTACAACTACTACACCTTCTACCACAACTGAAACAACAACTTCAACTCAGCCACCTGCTACTACTACAACCACTGCACCTTCTACCACAACTGAAACAGCAACTACTTCTCAGCCACCTACAACCACACCTTGTCCTGGGGACATGATGTGACATGTGGTTGGTCAGAATGGATCAATGTGGAAAGCCCACACCAGGCCCTGCTGGTGGAGAAGATGAATCCATCCAGAAGATAATCTCTGCTGGTCATCTTGTTTGCTCAGCCCCAGAAGAAGTCCATTGCAGAGCTGTTCTTTACCCAGGTCTTTCCATGTCACAGGTAGGACAAGCTGTGACTTGCAATAAAAATGTGGGTCTCATATGCAACAACAAACAGCAAGGACTTCAGCAAGAGTGCTTTGATTATGAGATTAAATTGAAATGCTGTGGGTGTCCAACACCTTCAGCTCCTTCTACTACAGTTCCAACTACAACATCTTCAACTAGTACAACCACTACACCCTCTACCACAACTAAAACAACTACACCTCAAACACCGACAACTACAACTACTACACCTTCTTCCACAACTGAAACAGCAACTACTTCTCAGCCACCTACAACTACACCTTGCCCTGGGGGACATGATGTGACATGTGGTTGGTCAGAATGGATCAATGTGGGAAAGCCCACACCAGGCCCTGCTGGTGGAGAAGATGAATCCATCCAGAAGATAATCTCTGCTGGTCATCTTGTTTGCTCAGCCCCAGAAGAAGTCCATTGCAGAGCTGTTCTTTACCCAGGTCTTTCCATGTCACAGGTAGGACAAGCTGTGACTTGCAATAAAAATGTGGGTCTCATATGCAACAACAAACAGCAAGGGCTTCAGCAAGAGTGCTTTGATTATGAGATTAAATTGAAATGCTGTGGGTGTCCAACACCTTCAGCTCCTTCTACTACAGTTCCATCTACAACATCTTCAACTAGTAGAACCACTACACCCTCTACCACAACTAAAACAACTACACCTCAGCCACCGACAACTACAACTACTACACCTTCTACCACAACTGAAACAACAACTTCAACTCAGCCACCTACAACTACTACTACAACTAATACACCTTCTACCACAACTGAAACAGCAACTACACTTCAGCCACCTACAACTTCTACCACAACTGAAACAACTACAACTCAGCCACCAACAGCAACTACTGCCACACCTTCTAATACAACTGAAACAACAGCTACAACTCAGCCACATACAACTACACCTTGCCCTGGGGGACATGATGTGACATGTGGTTGGTCAGAATGGATCAATGTGGGAAAGCCCACACCAGGCCCTGATGGTGGAGACGATGAATCCATCCAGAAGATAATCTCTGCTGGTCATCTTGTTTGCTCAGCCCCAGAAGAAGTCCATTGCAGAGCTGTTCTTTACCCAGGTCTTTCTATGTCACAGGTAGGACAAGCTGTGACTTGCAATAAAGATGTAGGTCTCATATGCAACAACAAACAGCAAGGGCTTCAGCAAGAGTGCTTTGATTATGAGATTAAATTGAAATGCTGTGGGTGTCCAACACCTTCAGCTCCTTCTACTACAGTTCCAACTACAACATCTTCAACTAGTAGAACCACTACACCCTCTACCACAACTAAAACAACTACACCTCAGCCACCGACAACTACAACTACTACACCTTCAACCACAACTGAAACAACGACTTCAACTCAGCCACCCACAACTACTACTACAACTAATACACCTTCTACCACAACTGAAACAGCAACTTCAACTCAGCCACCTACTACTACAACTACAACCACTGCACCTTCTTCCACAACTGAAACAGCAACTACTTCTCAGCCACCTACAACTACACCATGCCCTGGGGGACATGATGTGACATGTGGTTGGTCAGAATGGATCAATGTGGGAAAGCCCACACCAGGCCCTGCTGGTGGAGAAGATGAATCCATCCAGAAGATAATCTCTGCTGGTCATCTTGTTTGCTCAGCCCCAGAAGAAGTCCATTGTAGAGCTGTTCTTTACCCAGGTCTTTCCATGTCACAGGTAGGACAAGCTGTGACTTGCAATAAAGATGTAGGCCTCATATGCAACAACAAACAGCAAGGGCTTCAGCAAGAGTGCTTTGATTATGAGATTAAATTGAAATGCTGTGGGTGTCCAAC
The DNA here is from genome assembly GCA_027580175.1 of Siniperca scherzeri. NCBI lineage: Eukaryota > Metazoa > Chordata > Actinopteri > Centrarchiformes > Sinipercidae > Siniperca > Siniperca scherzeri. The sequence continues at coordinate 34,447,169 of CM050855.1, read as the reverse complement.
ACCATCAGCTCCTTCTACTACAGTTCCAACTACAACATCTTCAACTAGTACAACCACTACACCCTCTACCACAACTAAAACAACTACACCTCAGCCACCGACAACTACATCTACTACACCTTCGACCACAACTGAAACAACGACTTCAACTCAGCCACCTACAACTACTACTACAACTAATACACCTTCTACCACAACTGAAACAACAACTTCAACTCAGCCACCTACTACTACTACTACAACCACTGCACCTTCTACCACAACTGAAACAACAACTTCAACTCAGCCACCTACAACTACTACTACAACTAATACACCTTCTACCACAACTGAAACAGCAACTACACTTCAGCCACCTACAACTTCTACCACAACTGAATCAACTACAACTCAGCCACCAACAACAACTACTGCCACACCTTCTACAACAACTGAAACAACAGCTACAACTCAGCCACATACAACTACATCTTGCCCTGGGGGACATGATGTGACATGTGGTTGGTCAGAATGGATCAATGTGGGAAAGCCCACACCAGGCCCTGCTGGTGGAGAAGATGAATCCATCCAGAAGATAATCTCTGCTGGTCATCTTGTTTGCTCAGCCCCAGAAGAAGTCCATTGCAGAGCTGTTCTTTACCCAGGTCTTTCCATGTCACAGGTAGGACAAGCTGTGACTTGCAATAAAAATGTGGGTCTCATATGCAACAACAAACAGCAAGGGCTTCAGCAAGAGTGCTTTGATTATGAGATTAAATTGAAATGCTGTGGGTGTCCAACACCTTCAGCTCCTTCTACTACAGTTCCATCTACAACATCTTCAACTAGTAGAACCACTACACCCTCTACCACAACTAAAACAACTACACCTCAGCCACCGACAACTACAACTACTACACCTTCTACCACAACTGAAACAACAACTTCAACTCAGCCACCTACAACTACTACTACAACTAATACACCTTCTACCACAACTGAAACAGCAACTACATCTCAGCCACTGACAACTACAACTACTACACCTTCTACCACAACTGTAACAACAACTTCAACTCAGCCACCTACTACTACTACTACAACCACTGCACCTTCTACCACAACGGAAACAGCAACTACTTCTCAGCCACCTACAACCACAACTTGCCCTGGGGGACATGATGTGACATGTGGTTGGTCAGAATGGATCAATGTGGGAAAGCCCACACCAGGCCCTGCTGGTGGAGAAGATGAATCCATCCAGAAGATAATCTCTGCTGGTCATCTTGTTTGCTCAGCCCCAGAAGAAGTCCATTGCAGAGCTGTTCTTTACCCAGGTCTTTCCATGTCACAGGTAGGACAAGCTGTGACTTGCAATAAAAATGTGGGTCTCATATGCAACAACAAACAGCAAGGGCTTCAGCAAGAGTGCTTTGATTATGAGATTAAGTTGAAATGCTGTGGGTGTCCAACACCTTCAGCTCCTTCTACTACAGTTCCAACTACAACATCTTCAACTAGTACAACCACTACACCCTCTACCACAACTAAAACAACTACACCTCAGCCACCGACAATTACAACTACTACACCTTCAACCACAACTGAAACAACAACTTCAACTCAGCCACCTACAACTACTACTACAACTGAAACAACTACAACTCAGCCACCAACAACAACTACTACACCTTCTACAACAACTGAAACAACTACAACTATTACACCTTCTTCCACAACTGAAATGAAAACTACAACTCAGCCACCTACAACTACTAGCACAATCACTACACCTACCTCAACTGAGTTACTTCCAGTGACAGGAGGAACCTCTCAACCAGTTACTAGGCCACAGGTTTGCCATTGCCTTCATAATGGTAAAAAGTTTCCCTCTGGTAAGTTCTGATTAATAAAGTCAACCATCATCTTGCACTTTATTCACATCTATGGCAGACACCATTTTGATTGTCCATTTCAAACTGTGGTTTATTGCTCTTCTTTTCCCTTGCTCAGTTTTCGGAGCATAACTAAAATAAGCCTATAACAGTCTTGTGCTCTGAAGTAATAGTAACAAATATCCCTATTAAAAAGTACAGAGCAAAAGAATATTGGAATTTGAGAAGACAAAATATACACTATGTTGGAAAACTGTTTTCCTGTGCAATTAGGTTTTATTTTCAGGTTTTCACTTTTGATTTTACATCCAAATAAACATTTTTGGGTGATCTGGAAAAACCATTAAGTTGCTTACAACTGGTGTCATCCTCTGACTACTTGTGTTTCTTGCCTGGTTTGACCAATTTTTTTGTTTTGTCCTGTTCTTAGTTCTCATATACAAGTCTACCTATATTTATGGGATATACAGTATATAGTGTATACATCTGTGTGATATGTGATAGACTCTGTAATACATGACATCATGGATGTGATATGTGACAGACTCATTTTCAACAATCTTCCTGTGCCTCATTTTCAGGCTCCATTGTCTACAATGAGACGGACTATGATGGCTACTGTTACATAGGGTACTGCAATGAGAGCTGTCATGTAGTGCTCAAACATCACCAGTGTGCTATACCTGGAAAAGAGTGTGTTGATGTAAATCCTCCAAGAAAGGTACGTCTTTGTTCCTATATGCAATTAACAATACTGCTCAATCCTTAAAATGCTATCATTAAATTTGCTATAGTTTTCTTAATACGGTATTTTATGGCAATACCAACCCCCTCTTTTTTTCTTAAATTCCAATCTGTGATTCCCCTCATAGGATGGTGAAAGTTGGAAGGAAAATAACTGTCGTGTAGGAACATGTGATAATGGCACAGTGACATATAATCACACACACTGTCCAACTCTGAAGCCTATAGTGTGCACAAATAACTTCCCTGCTATTGAAGTGAAGGATGATGATGAATGCTGCGCCCACTATGAATGCCAATGTAAGTCTAACCTACTAAAATGTTGCTTGGTCACAAAATCCTCATGTTAAGATATGTAAAAGCATTATAGCAATGTTTTGTTTTGTGTTTTCATATAACTTATATTTTATTTGACTTATATTATCTATTTTTATCCCCCCAAAAATATCTGTATTGTATGAAGGTATCTGCTACGGATGGGGAGACCCCCATTATGTCACCTTCGATGGAACCTACTATGGTTTTCAAGGCAACTGTTCCTACTGGCTGGTGAAAGAGATATTGCCCAAATACAACTTCAGTGTTATGATCGATAACTACTACTGTGGTGCAGCTGATGGCTTGTCCTGTCCTCAGTCCATCACTGTCTTCTACAAAAGCTACAAGATCTTTATTACCCAGAAGGATATCAATGGCATTTTCACAAACCAGGTAAATAAATGGCACTATTAACTTTCTCCATTTTTAATTCACGCTCTAGTCATTATCCTAGCAGCAACCCCCCCCCCCCTTTTTGCCTTCAGTGCAAATGCAACCACTGGTTTTGACTTACAGTATATACAAGATACAAGATAGATTTATTCGTCATTTTACAACACAGGGTTGTATAATGAGATTTTGTTTTTGTTGTTCCCTTTATACATACCTGACCTGCTCCTAATTTGTAAAACTTTCCAAAGAAGGGCTTTCGTACCACCACTGTAGATGCATTGAGCCTTACATATAAGTTTGTAAAGGACTATCTCTGACATTTAAAACATAATTCTTTTTGTTTTAGATTTCTGTGAATGACAAACTTGTAAGTCCTGCATACCAGAATGGGGACTTGCGTATAATCACCACCGGTATTGATACAGTGCTCGTCATCCCTAAAATCCATGCCAAGATCACCTTCTCAGGGCTCATATTCAGTATCTACCTGCCCTACAGTGAATTTGGCAACAACACCCAGGGACAGTGTGGTGAGTTCTGTAGTAGAAATTAATAGCATCTTACTGTATGTAGAGTTTGAAGTTGAATATTTGTGGACAGTGCAGGACTGACTTGAGTTGTGTCATGGTTTTACTAATGATGAGGGTTTCTCTAGGCACGTGTGACAACAACCGAACAGATGACTGCATGTTGCCCAGTGGCAAAATTGATCTTTCATGTCCTAATATGGCACACGAGTGGCATGTTAACAACAGTCACTGTGAACATCCAATCCAACCTACACCAACACCTACACCTAATACCTGCAATACAACCATCTGTGAGATCATCAAGAGCAGGTACTGTAGAAGGAAAAGGGGAAAATGTCAAAAATGGCACCAGTTATCTGTAACATCAGGTTCAAATATTGGTCAGTTTATAATTTTTTTATTGCATTTATTTTAATTTTACCAGTAGTTAGGGACAGTCTTTATAGTAATCTGTAGGGACACCGCACATTAGCTTGACTAAATTTCATCTGCAAGTTCTTGCCAGAATAATAAATGGTCCTACCTGCAGAGATTCTCTATTCACTCACAATTCATTATTGACTAAAGCCCCTTTCAGACATGCTTCTCATAACACTTCCAACACAGCTCAAGTCTGAATTAAATGCTGTCACATTAACATAAAGGTCACATCAGCACAAGGAGATGAGATTAAATACAGGTCTTGTTTTAATCTCTTAAGATCACTGTAATACATTTCTCAACAACTAAACAAAATTAGTTTATATACAAAAGGAAACACTGTGAATTAGCCAATTTTAAGTTGTAGGAGAGATTCTTCTCATGTCAGATCAGTCTATAAAAAGGATTTTTCCTTTTTCCCTCACTGTGTGGGGCAAAAGATATTTAAAAAAATGTATTTATCCCTCATACAACCTAAATAATAATCAGATCTGCAGTCTCCTTCCTTATATTTTCAACTTTTGTCCATGCCATCTCCATGGATGAAACTAAAAACCTTACATACAGCATGTGAGCAAATAGAGTTTAAATGAGAGTTCAAACTTAACATCTTGTCATGCTTGTGCAATGCCAGACATTAAAATAGGCAGCAGAATTCTCTAGTAAATGATAAAATTTAGAGGATTCACTAGAGATAAGTGGGGCTAGCATCAGTCACGCTCACAATGGCCATTAATCAAGGCTTCAATTGCAAAATAATCTAAAATCCATCAGTGATGCAGCCTGTGAGGGAACGGAAAACACTCCTCTTCCATCATATCAGTGCTTTTCAACTCAATGATGTTCTCTAAATATCATGCGAGCGTTGTGACTCTTTCCATAACTGTCCTGTCATGTCTAAATAAAGCCATAACAAACATTTAGATAACAGACATGACTGTCTGAATGACAAATTATATTCCAGTTTTGAAACACACCTGGCAAGCAACACATTACTGGTTTATTTACTTGTCTGAGCTTGATACTGTGTAATAATGCATTCCGTTTGTGTCCTGTGTCCATACTGACTATAAATCCTATTTTCCCCAGTGTGTTTGAAGCTTGCCACAAAATCATTGACTACAATCCATTTGTTGTGGCCTGTGAGTTTGATGTTTGCCACATGCACATTAATCACATTGGCTGCACCAGTTTGCAAACCTATGCTGATGCCTGTGCTGAGGCTGGAGTGTGTATTGACTGGAGGAGGGCCACCAAAGGAATCTGTGGTATGCAACTAGAATATGTAATGTCAATGTCAAGCACTACTACATATTCATAATTTCACAACTCACCAACAACATCTCAGCAATGACCTCTACTAAAAAACATGATGTTTATTCTCTCTTCATCTCTTAATAGAATATAGATGTCCAAGTCCCAAAGTGTATCAGGCCTGTGGCCCTCTGGTGGAGCCTACCTGTGATTCCTGGTACAGCACTTCACCAACACAGTGTTGTTGCTCATCACAGTCAATCAAAAAATTTTCATTAATTTATGCTTTGACTCACATGCAACAACAAGGTGTGGCAACAAGTATGCTGTTTTTTCTGCAGGTACAACCAGAAATTTATCTACACCATCAATGAGTTCAGCACCATGACAAATGTGAAGCTGGAGGGTTGCTACTGCCCAAATGATACCTTCCTCCTCTCTTCCAACTCAAATGAATGTGTGCCCACCTGTGGTAAGAGCAGACAGCACTACTGTATGGTAACAGCTATGTTGGATTTAAGAATGCCCTGCACTTTTTGATCCTATTTGTTATTCTATCACCTCATCTTAGACCAACAATTAATGTTTTAACCATGACACCAATGTATCCCTTTGACCTGTTTTAGTCTCTTTTAGTCTATTTATGTAAACAAAACATATCTAGCTTTAGATGGAGCTAGACTAGCAGTGATTTAAGAAAGCTGAGACTCAAGCCATGAAAGCTGTAGCTGTAGCTGGAGTCTGACTCTGTTTTAGCCAATTAAAAGAACAAACATGCAATCTGACTATCCGCAGCTGAGGAAGTACAGCAGCCCTTGGCTACCACACAACTCAGTGCCTTAGCAATGGGTTAAGGACTGTTAATCCAGTTTTAATGGTAAACCAATGTTTAAAATATGAAGTGGTAAAATAACAAAAAGGAATTGTTTTAAAAAATCATAAAAAAACATTTTTAAACATGATTTGAGAGAGGATATGTTCAGCATTTACTAGCATTAGCTCTTGAGGCAGGCTAACAAAAGCCCTAATGAATGGAAATTAGTTAATGCTTTATATTTTTTTCCTAATAGAAATTTGTCGGCTGGCAAATGGAAAATGGACAAAGGTAAATTATTTGTCAATGCCAGTCCCATTTTATGTAACCTTTTGACGAGCCAGTAACAGCTGATAATGCCATGCCTCCTGCCATAATTCTACAATAAACATTGTGTCCTCAGGCCAATGCAACATGGACAGAAGGCTGTGAGGAGTGTATATGTGAGGAGGATACACTGCAGGTCACCTGCCGTCACGTGTCCTGTCCAACACAACCACCCCTCAGCTGTGACCAAGAAGGTCAGGTCAAGGTCACTAACACTGTGGGCTGCTGTCAAAAGGAGAAGTGTGGTAAGTGAGCACCAAGGAGGTAGCAACTCCTAATACTGAAGTCAATACACACTGAATTTATATATTTAACACAGTGCGTAATCCATCCATTTTCGACACTTGTGTTCAGGATCACGAGGAGTCTTGAGCCTATCCCAGTAATCATTGAGTGAAACATCCTGAGCAGTACTTTATATCATAGCCACTGAGAATTTCTCGATCCTGATAGGCTGGCAGGTGTCCATTAACTTCTAGGACCAGACAGTATAACAGGACACCTCTGATGCAGGTTTTGTAAAAAAAAATGCTCCAATTAAATTAATTTCTGCTATCAGCTGTTTTGTATACCAGTAATGCAAGAAGCCGGAATTCTAATATGCAGGAACTCTGTCTGTCAATATTTATAACCACAAAGATAGATCAAAAATGGTATATGATAGTAAAAAAAATGTTTTATGTTTTTAATTAGATTACATATGGCAGGTTGTTTGCAGGAGGCCATGGTAAAAGTGGTATAAAACCCTGGGACATTGTATGTACCATATTTGTAATGGACGACACAGAGGCAACAAACCAAAAATGTTCACAACATGCTCTTTTCTTGCCTGTTGTGAAAACCAAGGCCCTTTTGAGTAAGGACTTGTTTCTCACTGAAAGAGCTTCTCAGTTGCCATTTGCTGTCCTTCATTCATCCATCTGTGTCTTTGAACAGAGTGTGATGTGAAGCAGTGCTATGGTTTTGTGCCGTCTTGTCCCGTTGGTTTTACTCTAAACACCACTATGGGAGGCTGCTGTTTCAAATACTCCTGCGGTGAGTGTGCTTGTGTGTGCATATTACTGTACCTGCATAACCAGGTTTCATTTTTGCCACTGTGATTGTTGCAACACATTTAAAATGCATTCAGTGATTAGTCTGTTTCCTTCACAGTGCCTAAAAAGGATGTGTGTGTTTTCAACAACCATGAATATCAGGTGAGATCTCACATCTACCTCCTCCATGTGAAACTGATGTGAAGTGACTACAATACAATACAAAAGAGTACGGTCTAGACCTGCTCTATAGTAAAAGTGCAATGAAATACCTTCTGTTATGAAACTGGCGCTATATAAATAAAATTGAATTGAACTGAACTGAAAAGAATACAGGAGGGCTTTGTTTAACACAAACTGTGGGATTGTGTCATTTTTCTACAACCAAAAAACGTATGTCATCAGAAAGATTTTAAATCACATAACATTTCTAGACATAATAACTGGTGGTAATGGTGAACAGTTATGCCATAGTTTTTAGAGGTTGCCTAAATCTTGTCTGGGAATAATAGGCTTTGTACAGGAAGACAATTTGGCCACAACTCAGACTATGTCACTTCTGACAGAATGACACAGTCTCCCTTTTACAAATCAAAAGTTGAATTCATAAGTCATAAAAAATCCACGTGGAGCCAGTTAATATTTTAATCCTCTTTCCATCCCTACACAGGTTTTTTATGAACATACACTCAGTAGCCATTTTGCTAGTTACACCTGTAAAACCTAATGCAATCCAATACAAAAGCTCAGCCATAAATTCTCCCTTTATCAAGATAATAATCAGTTTCTGAGTAACACTGTCAGAGGTATTCATTCCGCTATGTGTTTACCTTCTCACCCTGTCCATCCAGATTGGAGACCTGGTTCCCATGAAGCAATGTGACAAATGCAGTTGCAGTAATCAGACAGATGCCAGCAGCAATCTGCACACAATAGAATGTCAGCCTATACCATGTAACACACACTGTCCTCTGGTAAGACTTGTCTCTCTCTCTGTACGTCCCTCTCACTTACTTACTTTCTCACTCAGACACACACACTTTTACACACATTTTTTAAAATATATTTTAAGTTAATTCTCGCATACATTCTCTATGACTTTAGTAATGAGCACAGTCATTGACCACATTATCTCCCAAACATTTGTGGATTTTTTAAAACATTTTTAAACACTGGTGTCATTGTAACACTGACCTCTGACAGATTTGCCATGCTCTTTTTCCATTCTGCTTTTATTGTCTTTTAAAGTTTTCCTTCCTTACTTGATATTTGCTGTCAGGAATGAGCAAATAATAGCAAAATACGTGGATTTAGATCATCTGTATACAGTGCAGTACAGTACATAGAGAAACAAAATTGTAAATGCTGTTGAGCCTTCTTTGTCAGGGAGGTGCAGTTACGTGACCAGCTGAAGTCATCAGCAATGTGCACACAAAGAAACTTGGTGCTCCTGACTTGCTCCATGCAGGATACAATGATGAGAAGAGGGTGCTGGGAAGTGTGAGCCTCCCTGAAGTCAATTGTCATCTCTTTCATCTTATTGATGTTGAGAGACAAGTTGTTTTCTTGACACCAGAGTACCAGCCACTCCACCTCACCTCTGTATGCTGTCTCATCATTGTTGCTGATAAGGCCCACCTGTATTGTGTCATCCGCAAACTTGATAGTATGATTGGAGTCATATTTGGCAGAGCAGTCGTGGGTCATTAGTGTGAACAGCAGTGGGCTGAGCGCACATCCCTGTTAGTGAGGTGATGTTCCCGATGCATACTGTCTGGGGTCTCTGAGAAAGTCCAGAATCCAGTTACAAAGGGAGGTGTTCAGACCCAGGGCGCACAACTTCCATACCAACTTCTGGGGAATGATTGTGTTGAATTCTGAACTGAAATCAATAAACAGCATTCCCAAGTGGGTGTTTTTTTATCCAGGTGTGACAGGACTACGTGGCGGGCAGTTTGATACGATATGCAAACTGGAGTGAGGTTTGGACACAGGATTTGGTGTGACCCATAACTAGCATCTCAAAGCACTTCATTGTGATTGGTGTGAGTGCTATATGCAGAACACTTTTGGACCTGGGATGATGATGGTGGTCTTGAAGCAGGAAGGGACAACTGCCTGGCTCAGGGAGATGTAGAAGATGTCGATGAGCACATCTACCAGCTGGTCTGAGCACTCCGTAAGCACTCGTCCACGCACAAATGGTTTTCTGAGGGGGGTGCAGTCTTCCTGGTGGGAGTGTTGTTCGTCTTCGAACCATGCATAAAAGTCATTCAGTCAGGTGATGTTCATGGAGTCAGTTAGTCACATCATCTGTGCACTTACTGATGTAGCCCGTCAAAGATGATGCATACTGTTGCAGGTAAGGTACGTTTTCATAGGTGGCAGCTTCCTTGAACAGGTTCCAGTCTGTGCAGTGGAAACAGTCTTGTAGGGCTGAAGTAGCTACAGTTGGCCACACGCTGATCATCTTCAAAAGCAGTTTAACCTGTTAAACAATTGGTCTGTTAACAGGAATTAGCATCACAGAGATGTGGTCTGAGTAGCCAAGGTGTCACAACTGCTCTGAAGGTGCTGGTTTTACGATGCGGGAGCTGTCCACGGCACTCCGTATTTGACTCCTTCTCATTACAGATTGTGGCAGAGTGCAGGATTTCATTATCAAAATTATTGTAAAAAGCCCACCTGCCCACTCAACTAAGATTGGTACACAAACCTGCTGTGAATATAGATAGAACAAGCTTTTCCTTTAAAGGTCCAGTATTTAGGATTTAGTGGTATCTAGCAGTGAAATTGCAGTTTGCAACCATGTGAATACCGCTCAACTCACCCTGTCATTCCAAGCATGTAGAAGAGACTACGGTGGCCAGTGACTGGTTTGTCCGTTCTGGGCTACTGTAGAAACATGGCGGTGCAACATCTGTTTTCTTACAGCACGTTTATTTTCTATACTCAGGGTAGCCAGCCCCGACAGTCTCTCTTGTGCCGTGGTGCTTCTCAGATATGTTTTAATTAGTTTCAGTTTTGACCATGGACACAGGAAGTAGTGGTGCTGAGGGGGATGCAGCACCCCCTAAAACCAGGCATTTTATAAAGCATCAATTGATAAAAAAAAGTGTGACGAAGACTCGCAGCCGAGAGAGAGAGAAAGAGAGCTCGTGGACGAGTGAAAGAGAGGGAGCATGCAAATATCGACAGAAGTGTCGACATGATATACCGGTAAAAACTTTCTTTCATCATTAAGCCTAATGTTACTATACAATTCTGTGGTTTATCAGTGTATGAACTACGCTACAGACTGGAGTCTGTTAGTGACAAACAGATCTGCGTTATATACGCTCGTCTCCTTTATGAAACATCTGTATCCTCACTGCACTGCATTATTATAAACTATGATGAACTGGTCGTGGGTCATATCTCTCAATGGTAAAGTCGGCAATGTTCGCAATGTCAGACGGTCGTAGAAACATAAAACCAAACGTTATATTTTTAAATTGTGTATGGAAATCAATTGAGCAAAACTATCAGCTATAAAAGCACAAAACAAATTTAAACTGGGATCATTTTACAAGTAATGTTACAAGTCCAGATCTGAGCGTGTACACCAACAGATTTTTGTAAGTGCAAACAAGATTTTGAGAGTGAGAGAATGGTGAGTGTGATCAACATGTCTCTAGAGTTGTGTCCATGGATTTGCAGCATTACTACCTTTTTAGTCACTATTCAAAGCTTAAAGGGACAGTTCACCCCAAAATATAAACAAAAATACATATTTTCCCTCTTACCTGTAGTGCTATTTATACATCTAGATTGTTTTGGTTTGAGTTGCTGAGTTTTGGCGATGTCGGCAGTAGAGATGTCTGCCTTTTTTTAATAAAATGAGACTATATGGCACTCGGCTTGTGGAGCTCAAAGTGCCAAAAACTACATTTGAAAAACTCAACAGCAATGTTTCTTTCCAGAAATCATGACCCGAGTTACTCAAGATAATCCACACACCTTGTTGTGAGCAGTTTCATGCAGGCATTATCTGTAGAAAGAAAATAGTTCCTACATAAACTAGTCACAACACATCTGTGGATTATCTTGAGGAGGGTTGGGATTTTTTCAGTTAGATACTTTCAAATTCTAGCTGTCTCTTGCTAGTTTAATGTTGAATTTGGTTTGTGCTCACCCAATATTAGGTCATTTAAACATTTCCACAGGCCTAAGCCTAGGTTTTTTGAGCACTAGTGCTTGAAATTTGTCTTTCGACCACAAACAGTATTAATCAAAGACTGTCTGAGACGTTTTGTGTTCTGTATTTGCCTCAACTTTAACTGCCACTGGAAATAACTAATAGAGGTAATGAAAATATGTGAATGTTCTATTCATAGTTACATGTTTGATAAAGCCATACTGTAAACCAACCAGAATACTAATGTCAACCCTAAATCCAAATCCTGACATTGAACAGCCTCATCCAGCCTGATATTATGCTGGATTTGTTTATATGCTAAGTTTTTCTTTGTGTCGCTATTCAGGGTTATGAGTACCAGATCATCTCTAGCCATTGCTGTGGGAAGTGTGTCCAAACAAGCTGCGTTGTCACACTGTCGAACAACTCCACACACACAATAAAGGTTAGTATATGTGTGTGTGCATACAGTGTGTGTTTGTTTGGATAGAGAAAACAATAAGAGGAGGAGATAAGATTTTATATATCATAAGGTCACTAAGGTCTCTAACATCTCTATTGTCTTAAATACAATAATGATGCTACCAGATCACATTGTGTTCATTTGTACAGGCACCAATTTTTTTTTGCTATTTCAGCATAAGATAACATATGTCACACATATGATGGCAGTTCAAAATAAAATAGGCCACTGGATGTGCAGTTGAAGACATCCACCAGGAGGTGTGGCAACACCACAGGATAAACGAGAGAATGAAACAGTATTACATCATTAGAATTATATAGAATTTCTGCTTTTATTGTTTTGAAATGTACAGTATGTTAAGGCACTACAGGCTTTTCAAATCAGTCTGAAGATGACATGATGTATTAGCTTTCTTAATCAAGTTTTAAATCTGAGAAATGAAATCTGAGTGAAATTATTATCCACCAAAGGTAACCTGAAATGGAGGCAAACCTAATTCAACAATCTCGACTTTTGGAAAACGTTTAGCAATAAACTATGTGTGATGTGTAGAAAATGTACTAAAACATACAAAACCTCTGGTATGTCCCTTTAAGTTTCTTCAAGTTTAACTTACCATGTCACTAGAATCAGCACAAATCAACAGGAGGTGGGTCAAGTGCATCTTCATTTCATGATACTAACAATGAGAAAGCTATATCAGACAAAGGCAACAGAGAGGCAAAATGGCTCAGAGTCAAAGGATATAAAAGCCGGCAAAAGAATAGTCCACATATGTTTTTATTGAGTTGATAGGTACTCTGATGCAGTACTGTTCCAAAATTCTGTTGTTATTCTTCAGCCTGGCACCATTTGGACACCCGCTGGGAACCCCTGTGTGAAGTTTGAGTGTGTGAAGATCGCTAATCAGTTCATCACCGTCGAGGCCAAGAGCATCTGTCCTCTCTACGATCCTAATGAATGCATACCGGTAGACTGCATGCACACACATACACACACTCACTCACACACACAAACCATTGTCAATGTAGCTTCTTATTGTTGGAAGATTTGAGTCCTTCAGGTTGGAATATAAAACATGCACACGATGTTCATATTTCAGGAAAGGAGGTAGAGCCACAGGAAAACAGTGGCAGTGGTCTGAGCATACTGCCACCTACTTTCTAATGTGAAACTCTACAAAATGAATCATGACCCAACAGAATACTGATGTGAATGTGTGTTTGTATCCTGCAGGGAACAGAGACTATAGCTCCAGATGGATGCTGCCATGTCTGTATGTATTGCTTCCATGAGTTTTTCATACCTGCATATTATTTACACTCTGGTTACACAAAAGCCCCATGATGTCCATTAGAGCTTCTAACCTTTCATGCAAAATGAGCAGAACCATTGTGATCAGTTACTATACCTGGCCTTATTAAGTCATATACTCATGATGCCTTATGACTGCTCATATAAGACACAATTATGCATTATGAAAATTTATAGTAACTCTTAGAATGTATTATGAAGGTATCTGTAATACATTAGATCTATGGGCCTCAGAGAAATTATTACCAAATATCTTATGGTTAACTAGATGAGACAGATCCTCCATTCAAGGCATCATTGATGTATTGGGCCACTTCATATATAATTTGTTCATGTGTTCGGCTATGGCTGTGTTCATGGAGGCGGCTGTGGCTTAGTAGTAGAGTGGGTCGTCCACCAAGGTTGACAGAAGGTCGGCTTCCCCCAGCCCACATGCCAAAGTGTCCTTGGGCAAGACACTGAACCCCAAATTGCTCCTGAGGGCTGTGCCTTCGTGTGTGTGTGTGTGTGTGTGTGTGATTAGTTAGTTTCTTTGGACTGATGAGCAGTTAGCATCTGCCATCAGTGTATGAATGTGTGTGAATGGAGTGAATGTGATATGTAGTGTGTGAAGCGCTTTGAATGGTCAGAAGAATAGAAAGGCGCTGTACAAGTATAGTCCATTTACCATTCTCAGCCGGTTTATTGGTATTGATCCAGAGTAGTTAACTGAGAACAAAGAGCTTAAATAGCTTCTTCAAGCTTAGTTAAATTGCAATTAGATTAGTTTTACTTCTCAAAACAAACACAAAGATGCAAAGTCAACTCTTCTGTCGTGGTTTGCACCCAAGAAAACCAAGTGTAGTTGTGCTTGCACCATAATCATCAGTAGTACTAACCATTTTTGTCCACAGATGCTATGATCATTAAATCCTGTCAAATGAGATGTTATGCCCTTTTCAACATGTTTCTCCTGCCTGCCTCAGGTATTCCGAAGGGTCAGCCATGCAGTGTATCCACCACTACTGTGTACCTGGAGAGCCAGGGCTGCCACTCCAAAGAATTAGTCAATGTCACATCCTGTAGTGGTGCATGTGGTACCTTCACCTTGTGAGTCCCCTTCATGTCATTTTCCTTCATCAGCATTGTCAAAAGAAAAGAAAAAAAGTCTGTTGTCCTTTTCATCATGTTAAAGGGGCATTTCCATTAGAGGTAAACTTCTGTATTTTTCAACCTGGACCCTATTTTCCCATGTTTTTGTGTGCAAGTGACTAATAGGGACAACACGTTTTGAAATTGGTCCAGTATTACCACTGTTAGGCTCAAATTGGTATTCTAAGTGTCTGACAACATTATGGAAAGGGTCCCTACAGAGATAGACCTTTTTGTTAAAGAGTAACATCCTTTTGTTTAACTAGAAACAGCTGATATATGGCTCTCCTCAAAGCCACCAGACTCCATTGACAAATACAAGCCTTTTACCTTGCAGATCATCGTAACACTTAATTCAAGGACGATTACGTTGCAGCCCGTTTCGCAGCTGCTGGCTGCAGCCCTCTCGCTCAATACTGGACCACGAATTGTCGTCCCCACTAGTCACTTAGACACAAAAACATGGGAAAATAGGGTCCAGGTTGAATAATACACAAGTTTCCCTTTAAGTTAGGGGAATTGTAAGAGATAGATTCAAAAAAGAATGCTCAAAATCTGTGCAGCAGAGACCTGAGTTATCCTGACTTTTATAAAATTTCATAATATTGGTAAAGTTTAAAAAATGGTGGATCCTACACTTCCCATAATGCAACTCCATACTGTCTATTTATTAGACCCTCCTGGTCTGTTAAGTGACCACATATTTTATAATTCACAACCACAGACTGTATCTCAGGATTTGTGCTATAAATTTAAAACCTCCAAGATGATATTATGCAACTGTTTTCAAAGGCTCAGTAGTGCTAACCATGAGTAGTAAACTGATCTTGATGTGTAAAATTGTTGGAGTGCCTCTTTAATCATCTACATCATAAATGATTAAAATTGAAATTGTAGACTGAAAAAAGTTTAGCTCAATTCTGTATAAATGTGACTTAAAGGGTATATATCAGATAATGACCTTATTGAGGAGCTTTTTAAACTTTGTAGCTCTGTAGTCTTAAATTAGAATTTACTTGAACTGAAATTAATATCTCCCAATTTCTTTTTTCTTTCTCATCTCCCTCTTTTCCCTTTCTTCACAACGCCCTTTCTCTCTTCTCTCAGCTATTCTACCAAAATGAGATCCTTGCAGCATACCTGCTCCTGCTGCCAGGAGTTGGCCACATCTGTGCAGCAGATCCAGCTCTCCTGCCCTGACAACACAGAGATCACCTATACCTACACCCACATCAACGCCTGCGGGTGCCTCAAGACAGAGTGCTCTGTGCTTGGCCACAGTGAAATGGCAACCACTCCCTCCAGCGTCAAGTCACGCCGACGCAGGAGATAAGGCAAAGTGAATCAGTGTCAACTTCATCTGCATACATAATTCCTCTATTTATGTCTTATGTATTAGCATACTTAGTTTTAGCTTGATAAGATTGTAAACCCACAAAGATCTCATTAATAAAAATCATACTGTAGCTGCAGGCTGAGCATGTCTGTTTTTGTCCAGGAGTGTGAGTGTGTATGTGTTAGATTGTGTAACTATCCAAATTTGACTAATTAAACTCTTTTCTTTTAAAAATAATCCAATTTAGAGCCAAATAAATACATAAAATAAATACATTTAAAATGCATTAATGAGTGAAGGACTGTTATGTCAGCTATGGAGGTAGAACTTACTCCCAGGCTGTGTGATACCCTGATGATTCAATTTAATGTAGTGCCTCACATGTTTACTGTGTGTTCATCAGTAGTTGAAGGTTCATTACAGCACAATTTTTCACACTTGGCAACTTGGAAGAAAACAGGTTGAGCAGAGAGATGTTCTTCCCTGAGCACATAAAAAAAAAATGTTGTTTTTGTTGAGATTATTCTTCTTCTACTTGCAATGCATTTTTGAGTGCCTTGGGATGCTTGAAAACTCACGAAAATTGGCACACATGTCAGAACTGGCAAGTTCTGCAGTGATTAGGCGTGGGCATGGCCAGATAGTGCACCCAAACGCACGCCAGGGTTGGGATAAAGTTGCTCTGATGTTCACGAAATGATTGGTGGGATCACTGGTCTTTGGATTTTGTGCGTGAATCGGAACTTTCTAAATAGGTCGATTGTGAAAGCAGCTTATTATGACCCATATTTACGTTTAGTGTTAGGCCGTGACCTCTAGTGGCCATAGTAATTATGAGAGGAGCAAAGGAGGAAGTCAGGTGACGTATAAAGAACGACAAAGTCCATGCTGGGAGGAGGTTGATGGGTCAAACAAACACAGGACTTTCGTCCAGGAGACCGGGGTTTGTGTCCGGTGTGAAACCAAGTCGACATTGACTTATTAACAGTTTTCAGTTAAATAATGTTACGTTGTTGACTTACGTCACGTACGTAAAGTCACGTGACTTACGTTACATCCCATGACCTACATAACTTACGTAACTTATCTTAACTCAAACCATGGTCTTTTCCTAAACCTAATCAGGTAGTTTTGTTGCCTAAACCTAACCAAACTTGTGTTTAATGTCATGTGATTTACATCACGTGAATTACGTAACGTTCTTAAGTGGTACACCTGTCTCTGGTACTTTGCACCAGTCATATGTCGTTTTGGTGAATGGTTGTATATGTATTTGACAATCGACCTATTCTGTCGTTTAGGTATGAGGACATGCTTGATAAGAGTCCAGGCCTGAAGACATGTACATGCATATACATCATATATTTTAGACCTTTATGTCACAGTTCTAATAGGTAAAGCTGAAATTATTTCAAAATTTTCTGTTGTGATACAAATTCCATATGTAGTAGTAGAGAGGAGAGATTTTATACTGTAACCAAGCACACAGGTGTAATTCTTTGAGAAGCAACATTCCTTTCACCCCAAGAAATCCCAAATCCAACACTGCGTGGGTTATGGGCTCAGAGCAATCTTACATATCAGAAGTGGGTGGTGCTCAATTTTATGGGTCCAATTTACTAATGATTCCTAATTACAGTTTAGTTAGTGGTATTGAGTTCAAAAGCAGTCGTTGGTTTCCAGAGAAAAAACTGCTCCATTTAATCCCAAGTGAATATTGATTTATTATTCATTTATGATCTGAAACTTTATTCTTCATATATGTTGAATTATGTTTCCCATTATTTCATGTTCAGCTGACCTGATGTGTACTGACTAAAAGACTGTCTAGGTTATGCTACAATTTATTTTTAATTAATCATAATATACAAAAAAATTCTCTGTAATTAACACCAAATTACTTTTTTTTCAGGAA
This sequence comes from Siniperca scherzeri, assembly GCA_027580175.1. Lineage (NCBI taxonomy): Eukaryota > Metazoa > Chordata > Actinopteri > Centrarchiformes > Sinipercidae > Siniperca > Siniperca scherzeri. Next base: position 34,429,122 of record CM050855.1, on the reverse strand, counting down.
CCTTTCTAAGGATTCAAAGTCACATATAAATTCCTTTCTAGGAAATTATATATTACCTGTAAAATAAAGCATTACCTTAAAATGCTGTTCAATAGAACTCTAGCTATGCACTGTTTGTTTTTACAGCATATTCTAGCTTGAAGGACTAAGACCTCTGGTTGCAACTGGAAGTCTTATAGTCCTGGAATTGGAATTGGGCTCAGCCTTGGACACATTAAAGCCTTTAACCCAACTTCTATTGACTTTTCTTGCTAAATCATCTCCAGTAAAACAGAATACAATACCATGTTTGTTAGGATTACAATGTACAATTTTTACTGACAGGTGTTGATTCAACTCTGTATAGTTTGTGCTGTTGCGAAGGATATTGTCTCAGTTCTCTCATCACTACTGGGAAACTGTGAGCACAATAGATGCAGATTTCTGAGGACATGGATGTTATTCAAAATCAAATTGTGTGTGTGTGTGTGTGTGTGTGTGTGTGTGTGTGTGTGTGTGTGTGTGTCAACCTGCCTCCACCTTGACCTGTGGTAACACTCCATATTCAGCTGTAGCCCATCAATCAAGCAGCTGTGTGAGAAGCCTATCAACTCCATACATGCAGACTGTGGCCACATCCTGCTTCCAGTTTGCTTCCCAACCCTGAGTATTTGCCCAGGACATGTGAGATAAAAGTCTCACAGAAAGATCATGGCAAAGCTGTGATGACAGAGCAGCCAAACACAGCACCTGGAAGCAGAGGGCTACACACAGAGGGACAGACAAACACTCCCAGTATGACACAATGCCTTTGTGCAAGGCGGTACCACACAGCACACATCCCCAAGTCAGATCTTTCACAGGTTAATGGGTGGAGAGAACAAGTATTCATAGGAGGCTTGGTAAACAAGGATGTTTACTTAATTTAACATTTATCTAACTAGATAGGTCAATGAAAGCAAATTATCATGACTTACCTCTTAACACCACCATGATTTAAAGACACATGCAATTAGAGTGCATAAGTAACAGTGTGTAGTTGTGAAAGACTTAATCAGTACACATAAACATACATAAAAAGTTACATAAAAAGTTACATAAAAAATCCCACATTACCTGAAAAGGAGTCAGATAAGCAATTTTCTACTTGAGGCATTTTTAAGCTAAGTTGTTGAGAGCAATATATGATGATGATGAAGTTATGCACTGTAAATCATCCGTTTACAAATAAGATATGGTTGATATATCTTGCCAAAACAACTGAGCTCTAAGCTCAACTTGGCCCATATGACAGGGAAATTGCAGAGAAGATATGTTGTGTTAGAGTAACACATTCAAGCATGTGGATGTGTTCAGGAGTAACTACACTGACGAATTACAAGCAGTTACATTTTCCAAGCATGCACATTTTTGTGACACCTTAATTCTGTGGTTTGAGTATTTTACAAGCTTTTTTGTCCAGCACTTGCCAAACAGGCTTCTTGAACTCTTCTGCCTATAAATCACCTCACGTCAGGCATGTTTAACCACTGCCCTGAGTGGATCAAAGTTAGAGAGCTGATCTTAAAACTAGTACTAACTCAGTTAGTTAATAATAATAATACCCTGCTGACCTTCCTGTATCTTGAATTTAATTCTTCTGATGGAATGGAAAAAATAAGTCATTGCCATTTAATTTTAACTAAACATTTGATCCTGACTTATGTAATGTAAAGTAAGCAGCTGGTTTGGGCTCTGAAAAATAGTGGCCCTATGCTCTGCCTACTAGGATGACATTAATTCTGCAACAAGAGCAGCTTTGTCTCCTAGACATGTTTGTGGAACTAAAATGTTAATCGGCTGAATGTGATAAATAAACGAACAATATATCCAGGATCTTTCAGACTACCCAAAAACCTGAATGTATGTTAGTATGTTTTTTTGCAGCCTGCAACATAAGGTACATGTTGGACTTTCGGACACACAGACAAAATGCTTCATAACAATCAGACTTACATGACTTAAATATTGAAAAGTCTTAATCAACATATAAACTGTTATTGTAAAATGGTGATATCCTACTGTTGATAAATAAGAAAGAGCACAGAGCACTGTAAACAAAATCTACCTGAATCATCCTTTTAAGATAATCATGAGTCAAAAGTGAACTAGAAGACTAGACTGGTTTGCTTATACTGCACTGTTAAGCGATAAGGCTGGTGTCTTCTATATTTTTCAGCTACAAATCAGAATCAGAATCAAAAATATTTTATTGATCCCCGAAGGGAAACTCTTTGTTACAGCAGCTCACCTTTACATCAGTGCACACAGGAAAAAGTACTAGCAAAAAATATAAAACAATACACTATAAAACTGTAAAATCTAATCTTTCAGGACAAAAAGACACTTCCTTCTCTGTTGTCTGTCTGGTGCAGAGTGAGGTGTAAATTAATTGGAAGAATGTGGGAGGGTAGGCAGAGCTTGCGTGAACCAATGGGAGCGCAGCAGGCAGGGTTAGTGTTAGCCAATGGGAAAATAGATTAAGAGTTGCTTGCGTGAGGCAATGATTTGTAAAAATGTGAACTAAAAAATAAATGATGAAAGTTTTGAAGATGAATAAATGTCCAGATATCTATTGATGAATGTCAATGTGCGGCATCCCTTACAGCTCCTGTGCAGACTGTGATCTGTGGCTAGCATTAGCCTGCATGAGCAGCATCTCTTGCAGCTTTTGTGCAGATTGTGTGAAGGCAGACTTTGGAATGAGGGTATATCAGACTTCCCCCGTAATACCATTTTAAAGACCTTAAAGGTCAGCCATCTGTGAAGGCAGTTTGAAATTGCCGTGTGAAACTCCTCACACAGGGTAAATAAAACTATAAGGGGTGCCCACGGCATTTCTCAATCATCAGTATATCCTGTGTCTCTAAAAGGTCAAAGTTTGCTGCTCTTTCTGAAGGCAGATTGTGTGACTGAGGAATGTCTCTTTTATGGCTTTAAGACATACTGAATGCGTGTCAGCCGGACAACACTTTCATACACACTCCCTATAGAACAGCGGGGGCTAAGCTTGTGTTTACCTTGTGTTTACTTCGTCGAGCATGCGCTGAGCTCAATTTGCAGGAGGGTTCGTGTCGGTTTAGCAATGATGACAGGGCATTGACCGGTGTCTGGGTCACTCTTGAATTTAACAAGGCTTTGGAGATGGGCTATCGGATAGCTGAAATAACTGAGGTATGGCACTTTGATAGACAGAGCGATTCTATATTTGTCAACTAAATGCACACTTTTCTGAAAGGTAAACAGGAAACTTCAGGTTACCTGTCCGACGCTGTAGATCAGAAAAGCAGAGAAAAGTACATCAGTGACTGTCATGCAAACCAAGAGATTTTGCTGGAGGCTGATAAAATCAAACCAAGCCCTGCTAAAAGGCAAGTGTCTAAATTATGTCTGAACTCCTTTGGGGGTAAGTTCGCACAGAGATGCAACCAAACACATCATTCTAAAAAATGTTCAGAGTTTTATATGATAAGTGACGGCTGCTGAGTCAAACACTGCCTTTTGGTTAATGAGGAGAAAATGTTTTCATCTGAAGAAATTGACTTTGACCCCAGACTGAAAGTGCCTTTTTCTTGTCTGGTCACAGGACCGAGTGGCTGTGGCAAGACTTATTTTGTCTAAGTCTGTTTTGGAAAACTATAATCATGGATTTTTACATAGTTTCAACCGTTGTATGCTGAACTGCAAAAGAAGAATAAAAAGATAAAATTTGTTGAGGGTCTCCTTCTCCTGCCTCCTTCTTTTGATGATGAAAACCTGTTTCTCCCTGATCAAAATCATTTGATTATTTTGGACGATGTCATTTTCTAGGCCTCTGACCATCCCAATGTAGTCAGAATCTTTACAAAATATTGACATCACAAGAACATGTCCGTCAGTTTAATCTGTAATTATCTGGTACTGTTTAAAAACCCTCAAGACAGATTACAGATGAATATATTGGCTCAACAAATGTTTCCCGGACGAAAAGTCTTTTTATTAGAAAGTTTTGAAGATGCTACCAAAGATCCTCACGGGTATTTAATCATCGATCTCACACCCAGCTGCCCAAAATAATACAGAATATGGGCGGGAATACTCCCCCATCAGTGGCCCATCTTCTTTCTACCCACAGTAAATCCAAGTCCTGATCCAGCAGTCGGCGCGTTTAAAAAGAAACGCGCCTTTACTACATGCTTTATGTCACACCACGCCTCGGAAACATAAAGATATTCTCAGCCATTGTTCATCAGACTTTCTTCAGTTTCTATGTGAGCGCTCCTTAAACCTCTTGAAAGGAAACATTCCCCTGACCTTGGCTCAATATAAAAAACTCAGAAAACAAAAGAAAATGATCAGGTTGTTGGCCAATAAAAAAATCCAAACATCAGGCTCTGAGAAAGTTGAGAGGTTTTCTTTTTCCTTTGCTGTCAGCGGTGGTGCCGATGTTTGGAGAGCTGCTTGGAGGGTTTATTAGAAGATAAGTCATGAGTCAAAAGATGTTTTTGATTTCGCCTCAACAGCGAGAAGACAAACAAGTAACTCTGGATGAACTCCTAGTGTTGAAGAAGGGGAAAAAACAGACGCCCTTAGTACCGCGTTGGGACAATGAGATGGAAACATCACCCCCGCCGTTAAGATCAGGAAAACGAAAAAACATATACCTTTATCCCCTAGCTGGCTTTATTTGAATAAAAAATTAATCAAACAAATTTAATCGTCTCCAGATCCATCTTTATTTATAAGTTGTAACAATCTTTAAACATTTGTAAAGACATTTGTGGTGAAAAGATCCGGCTCTTTGCAGCCTCATACACAGTTGTTATTTTTTCACAAATTTTGATACCATAGCATCATCCATTGAATCCATTGATACCATTTCATCACATCATCTTGATACAAAGACAGCACATTTTCAAAAGATAGGCATGCTCTGTGGCATAAATAATAAACACAATGCTGACCACACGCCGTAGACAGAACGTGTTGAAGCTGATGGTTGTGGTATAAAATAGATTCACAACGGTTTTCTAAAAATTGTAAGATGCTTTTAGGGTAATGTGAAAAATCCGGGAAGAATCTGAAAGAATCAAAAAACCTGCCTTTTTTGCCTTCCTCGAGAGTAGGGGCCAACCAGTGCTCTCCTGGTAATAAAGGTAACTGATCCACGGCCCACACTCCACAAAAGGCATCTCCTAGTAAATGACGTAGTAATCCGTCCAATTGATGATTGTTCATATTGTCTCAGTAATAGTCCACAAGCACCTGTCATTTGGAATTGATCTCCAAAATAAACTCACAACAAGCATAAATGATGAGAGTGGTAGTATGGGGCAAAGGTTCTCTGAATCTCATTTCCAGTCTTAAACTTCCGTTGGAAACGCACGACAAAGCATCGACATCTTTGCAGGTGTTGAGATTAAAAACGAACAAAAAGTGACCCCCCTGAATGCGTTCAGCAAATGCTTTGTGGGCTTTGTAGATGATTGGCAGACTTTTTGGGGAAGACCTGGTCTGATTAGGAGAGACGGCATTCATCCCACTTTGGATGGAGAAGCTCTCATATCCAGTAATCTGGCTGAGTTTATTAGTGGACCAAAACCATGACAACTCAGAGTTCAGACCAGGAGGCAGAGTTGCAGTCCTACACGCTCTTCTCTGCGCTTCCAGAGCAATTACCCACCCATAATTCCTTAGTGACGGTGTCTGCCCCCTGACCACTTAAATTAATAAAATCTAAAGTTAACAGAAGAGGAGTTATAAATGAAAACCTAAACAAAAATGCTGAAATAGCACAACAAAATAGGAGAATTAAATGTGGACTCTTAAACATTAGATCTCTGTCATCTAAAGCTGTACTAGTGAATGATTTAATATCAGAGTATCATATTGACTTGTTTTGTCTTACTGAAACCTGGCTGGGTTATGAAGAATATGTTAGCCTAAATTAATCTACTCCGCCCAGTCATATTAATAATCATATTCCTCGAGGCACCGGCCGAGGAGGTGGAGTTGCAGCCATCTTCGACTCAAGCCTATTAGTCAACCCTAAACCTAAACTAAATTATAACTCATTCGAAAGCCTTGTTCTTATTCTTTCTCACCCAACCTGGAAAATACAACAGCCAATTCTATTTGTTATAGTGTACCGCGCTCCTGGTCCTTATTCTGAGTTTTTATCTGAATTCTCAGAGTTTTTATCAAGTTTAGTCCTTAAAACAGATAAAGTGGTTATTGTAGGTGATTTCAATATTCACGTGGACGTTGAAAGTACTGCGTTTATCTCATTATTAGATTCAATTGGCTTTTGTCAGTGTACATGAAGCCACTCACTGTTTTAACCACACCCTTGACCTTGTTCTGGTATATGGCAATGAAATTTAATAGTCTTTCCACAGAATCCTTCTTTGTCGGACCATTATTTAATAACTTTTGAACTGCTATTACTGGACTACACACCATTAGCCAAAAACCAAAAATTCTTACTCTAGATGTCTATCTGATATTTCTGTGGCTAGATTCAAGGAAGCGATCCCATCAGCATTTAATTCAATGTTATGTCTCAATATAACAGAGGACTCCTATATTAATTTCAGCCCCTCCCAAATTGACCATCTAGTTGATAGCCCTGCAGGCTCACTGCGAACAGCACTCGATTCTATCGCTCCTCAAAAAAAGAAGATAATAAAACAAAGAAGGTTAGCTCCATGGTATAGCCCCCAAATCCGCGAATTAAAGCAAACATCACAAAAAACTTGAAAGGAAATGGCGTTCCAACAACCTGGACGAATCCCGTTTAGTCTGGCAAGATAGTCTTAAAACTTATAGGCCCTTATAAGAAAATTACAAATGACCTTTTAATTGCATCAGACAATGGACTTGTCTCTGTACTTGTCTTGTTAGATCTTAGTGCTGCGTTCGACACCATGGACCATCACATCCTATTACAGAGACTGGAACATGTAATTGGCATTAAAGGAACCGCACTAAGCTGGTTTAAATCTAAATCTATCAGATTGATCTCAGTTTGTACATGTTAACGGTGAGTCCTCCGTGCACGCCAAAGTTAGTCACGGAGTTCCACAAGGATCTGTGCTTGGACCGATTCTATTCACCTTATATATGCTTCCTCTAGGCAGTATTATTAGGAAGCACTCCATAAACTTTCATTGCTATGCAGATGATTTCCAATTATATCTATCGATCAAGTCAGATGAAACTAACCAGTTAACTAAACTTCAGACATGCCTTAAGAACATAAAGATGACCTGCAACTTTCTGATGTTAAACTCAGACAAAACTGAAGTTATTGTACTTGGTCCCACACACCTCCAAGACAAATTATCTAAAGATATAGGTACTCTAGATGGCATTACCCTGGCCTCCAGCAGCACCATAAGGAACCTTGGAGTTATATTTGATCAGGATTTATCCTTTAACTCCCACATAAAACAAGCTTCAAGGACTGCCTTTTTTCACCTACGTAATATTGCAAAAATCATGCACATCCATCTCAAAATGATGCCGAAAAATTAGTGCATGCATTTGTTACTTCTAGGCTGGACTACTGCGATTCCTTATTATCCGGCTGCCTGAATAAGTCCCTTAAGACTCTCCAGTTGATCCAGAATGCTGCGGCACGTGTACTGACAAAAACTAGGAAAAGAGATCATATCTCTCCAATATTAGCATCTCTGCACTGGGTCCCTGTAAAATTTAGAATAGAATTTAAAATCCTTCTCCTCACCTACAAAGCTCCATCGTATCTTAAAGATCTCATAACACCATATTGTCCGACTAGAACACTGCACTCCCAGGTTGCAGGGTTACTTGTGATTCCTGGAGTCTCCAAACGTAGAATGGGAGCCAGAGCCTTCAGTTATCAAGCTCCTCTTCTGTGGAATCAGGTCCCAGTTTGGGTTCGGGAGGCAGACACCATCTCCACATTTAAGAGTAGGCTAAAGACTCTCTTTGATAAAGCTTATAATTAGGGCTGGTTGGGTGAGTTCTGAACCTTCCCTTAGTTATGCTGCTATAGGCCTAGACTGCCGGGAGATTTCACATGATGCGCCTCTTTCCTCTCTCCCTCTCCATCTATATGCATTTTTATCCCATTACTGCATGTTACTAACTCAACATCTTCTCTCGCCCATAGTTCTGTGCTTTCTCGTTTCTCTCCTCTCTCCTTCTGTTGCTTTCAGCAGGTATTTCTGCCTCCGGAGCTGCAGAGTCTGGATCTGTGGTTATGGGCCACCTGCTGCCCCTGTGTTCCTGCTCGACAACTGCTACTACAGTTGTTGTTATTGGCTCTGTTACTAATACTGACATTACTCTTCCTATAGCTGTCATTCCTGTTATTACTAATGAATTAATATTAACACTACAATTACTATTCTACTATATAAACATTTAAAAAAATTCTATGTGGTCGTTGCATTGTGCCTCCTTAACCCTATCCCCTTCCCTCCAAACCCCTCCCCTCTCTCTCTCTCTCTCGCTCTCTCTCTCTCGCTCTCTCTCAAAACCTAACACGCCCACCATTGAGTCTGGTTCTGTCCAAGGTTTCTGCCTGTTAGAAGGAAGGTTTTTCTTGCCACTGTCGCCAAATGCTTGCACATTGTGGGATTTGTTGGGTCTCTGTAATTAATATTATAAAGACTACGGTCTAGACCTGCTCTATAGGAAAAGCGCAATGAGATAACTTCTGTTATGAATTGGTGCTATATAAATAAAACTGAATTGAATTGAATTGAATAAAGTGTAGAGAGCGTTGCCCCTCATTAAAGCCGACGCGTGACCTAAACTCACGGAAACGGTGACTTTCTTGACAAACAACGAGGCCCCCAGTATTTTTAAACGGAAAGTGCTGGCGGCAGTGCCCATGAGACAGAAGGCATCGTAAGCTCTGGTCAGCTTAATTCTCAAATCCACAGAGTTCAAGAGAAGCCTCTTGCAGAAAAATATGTCTACTTGAAGAGGACCTAGCAGGTGTAAGTCTTTAGATTCTGAGATGAACCGAGCTATCTAATTTAACCTCCTGTTTTGACCGTGATTTGGTACTATAGAATCCATAGCAAATAACCCGGCAGTGAACTGACTTTTTAGCGTATCATCTGAATAGTTGAGGAGGGTCTCTATCATCGCTCTGTAAGGGTGAGTTGCACTGGATTGTGAAGTCAACCTATCCCCCAGAATAACGTCGCACTGGTTAAAAATTGTTTTCAGAGGATAATTGATGAGACCCACTGCTGCATTCTACGGCAGGTTTGATTCATCTGTGTTGGTAATTTTCACATGAAGATGAATCAAAGTATCATTCAGCTCCATATATTTTCCCCCATCTACAGGGATAAAAAATTTGATAGGACCTCCGTCAGTAATGGCTGACAAAGGCAGGACTTCTGTGTCGATAGACAGTTGTGTCATGGGTGCTGAAAATAAATCCAACTCGCCCAATATTATAAAGAGTATGGTCTAGACCTGCTCTATAGGAAAAGTGCAATGAGATAACTTCTGTTATGAATTGGCGCTATATAAATAAAATTGAATTGAATTGAATTGAATAGTGCATTTGGCCGATTTGTGATGTAAAAGAGCCATATTTGTTTTCTAAAATATATCTTTCTCTTTTTTGACCTACGCTCTTTCACTCACTGCCCGGGAGGTCTCTTCCTCAGTCTTCTGGTTAAAACCATCATACCGTCTCCGAGGCAATGTTTTTTGCGGCTGATTTAAGATGAGGCTTAGCAATAGCAAATCCTTTTTTCACCAAAGGCGGTACAAAACTAAATATTTTAGAAAAAATCGAACAGATTCCTCTCCTGTACATAACAGGTGTCCTGTAAAAACCAGGGAGAGTGCCCCCTACTTGGTTTTCAAAATAACTCACAAAACGGTGAGGATCCAGCTCCTCTGATGCATCATTTTTTGTCACAGAGGATTTTTTTTGGAAGGTCTAAAATTGAGTTTCACGATAGTCTTCCCAAAGGTTAAATATACAGGGTTATTTTGATCCGTCTTTATTTCAATGTAAATGTTTTCGATGTGTCACTTGACCACCGGTAGGTAGCAGGGTGGATTAAAATACTGCGTGATGACGTCCCTGTCTGTCCCTTGTATAGCAATCGTTCTCAAGAGCGTCACCAACCAGTTGATGCCATACCACATTACTATAACAATACATGTGATAAAAACCTCCCTTTATATCGGCCGGATAGGTAGCCAACTTTTGATTGAAAACAAGCCATTTTACCGGCTTAACCCCCAACATGTAAGCCACAGGGGATGAACTCGTAGATGATATTGACCGCCTGCCTGAAAATCAAATCTCTTTTGAATGGCACTAAACCTAAATAAATATCGGAGTCAATTTTTCTAAGAAAGGTGTTCAGCTCTGTCTTGAGCTGGTCCAGGTTGTGATAATAACCTTCCCTAAACCTCTGACGGGTGAACAACTCTCTCTGACGCTTCATCTTTGGGTTTCTTCATCCATTCAAAGTAGGTTTCCTCATTAGAAATGTTATACCAGGTGTGGGGGTATGAAATCTCTGTCAGAGCTACCTCCCACGGGCCTTCTAAATCAATATGCTGAGCTAAATCGACTTCGTAGCTGGAGCTCGTGTTATTTTTAAATACACTGAGACTCCCATATGGTAAATATCATCGTGCAATGTTCTCAGTTCATTCCAGGTATTCAGATATATGTTGTTTTGTACACAATAACTCACAACGTCTAAAAATAAAGTGTAAAGAGTAAACAGATGAGACATTTTCATGCAAGAATCTTTACTCATCTCTTTTATGATTTTACAAAAGGTATCAGACACCGAGCATTTGTTTAATGCTAGCAATGTAGCTTACAATCTGATCCCAATTTTCAACATTTCGAACAACAACCAAAATCTTTTCTAGTCTAGCAACTTTGTCTCTACAGAAAAAAACATCGTTATCGTCTTGACCGATCAGTGTGTCGTACATCTTCTCCATTTTCTCTCCGATGCGTTTTGTCATTTTAAGGTTATGAAGAAAGGCCTGAGAAGCGCCGTGGAGCCTATATGCAGACACCTTTATGGATATGGCATGCCTGAAGCACCTGTTGAATGGGTCTAATAAAACGATCCGTCCCTACGATCATTGTAGTGCCGTTGGAAGAAATAATCCGGCATCTCAAACAGACATTCGTGCTGTAGCTGACTCGGGTGATCAATTTGACAGCCGTTACAGATTTCAGATATGTATGTCGTCAGAACCTTGCTCAACAGACGAACCACCACGGATCTCGCCGTGTTCAGAAATAGGTCAGAGAGCACCCCGTCAGGTTCGTCCTCTTTCTTGGGAGAGGGGGGTGGTGAGGCACTTGGAGCTGAGGATACTGAAGAAGAAGAGGGCCAGTCAGGGGAGGGAGATGGTGTAGGAGGAGGTAGAATCCAGTCAGGGGTTCCCGGCGGTGAAGGTGGGGGTGTCGTATTGAGGGTAGTGGTGCTGCTGCTTCAGGAACCGTATCAAGCTCCTGCGGCGCTGCTGCAGGGTTCTCCTCTGGGATCACATCCATGGTCCTCCTCCTGACAGCGAGGTGGTGGAGAAGGGATCGTCGCATTCCCACCCTCCTCTTGGAGCCTGCACCAGCAGCTAGGTTCTTGATACATAGCAAAACATGTTGGTTGTATCCTAAGAGGGGTCTCGACCTCCAATGGTTCAGTTCAATTCAATTCAATTTCATTTATATAGTACCAGTTCATAACAGAAGTTATCTCATTGCACTTTTCCTTTAGAGCCATGGCATTCCTGGAGAGACATGGCTTTTCTCAGAGTTGGAGATGATTCTGTGCTTTCTGGTTGTGGTAGAAAAGGAAGAGACATGCTTTTTCTCAGAGCTTTTTCTCAGAGTCTGAAGTTGCCTGGGTACCCATTTTAAGCGGAAGTGTCTGACTCCTTAGGAAGAGATCCTTCAGTTTTTCTGCTTTTTCAACCATCATCACTCCCATTCACTCCTGCTAATCATGCATTGGTCCACGCATAGCACCACCCACTTCCGGAGGGAGGGAGGATCAAGAGGTCAAGGGGGCCGGGTTTAATTCATGTTTAATCAAAGGTCAAAGGTCACCATCCATCACCCGTTGATTAAAAAGTGACAGAAAGTGTTGCATATCATTCTCTCTTATTACCCCATTAGAACACTACACTTCCAGAATGCAGGCTTACTTATGGTTCCTAGAGTGTCCAAAAGTAGAATGGGAGCCAGAGCCTTCAGCTATCCAGCTCCTCTCCTGTGGAATCAGATCCCAGTTTGGGTTCACATTTTAAGAGTAGGTTAAAGACTTTCCGCTTTGATAAAGCTTATAGTTAGGGCTAGCTTGGGTGAGTCCTTAACCATCCCTTAATTTTGCTGCTATAGGCCTAGACTATCAGGGGACTTCCCATGTTGCACTGAGCTCCTCTCTCCTCCTCTCCTCCTCTCCATCTGTATGCATTTTTATCCCATTAATGCATGTTACAAACTCTACATCTTCTCTCCCGTAGTTTTGTGCTTTCTCATCTCTCTCCTCTCTCCTCTCTCCTTCTGTCGCTTTCAGCAGGGGGGGCCACCTGCTGCCCCTGTGTTCCTGGTCGACAACTGCTACTCCAATTGTTATTATTGGCCTTATTACTATTATTATCATTATTATTCCTATCACTATCATTCCTGTTATTATTACTTTAATTAATATTAATATTACCACTACCATTACATTAGTATTGTTTTTTTAAAACATTGTGCTCCCCCCCCCAACCCAACCAGCAGCAGCCACCCTGAGTCTGGTTCTGCCTAAGGTTTCTACCTCTTAAAGGAAGTTTTTCCTTGCCACTGTTGCGAAGTACTTGCTCATGGTGGGATTTGTTGGTTCTCTGTAAATAATAATATAAAGAGTACGGTCTAGACTAAACCTGCTCTATAGGAAAAGTGCAATGAAATAAGTTCTGTTATGAACTGGCACTATATAAATGAAATTTAATTCAATTGAATAGATTGAAGAGATTTGAATATACTGTGTTATGAGGTTGAGGTTGAATGAGTAAAATTTGTTATTTTGTATTGGAAAATGGAGATTCAACTGGTTAACCAATGGGTTGAGATGAAACAACTAACAGTGAGCCTGGATATTTTAACTGGGCCTAGGTTGTAAGAGTTACAGACCAAAATAAACAGCAAGGAAATGTGTTTGCTGTAGCAGCCTTGTTTGATGAGTATGGGGTCACATGAGGCCATCTTCCAAATCCTGCTGCTCCAACACTGTCTTTGCTTGGAGCCCTGATTGGAGTGATGTCGCATCGGGGTCAATAAGTAGTACTATGGAGACAACTGGACCTGTACAAATGGAAACATTGTTTCAAATCTCGTTAACACTAAGTCTTGCAACTATACCAGCTACTAACAGGCTAAAACATATATATATATATATATATATATATATATATATATATATATATATATATATATATATATATATATACTGAGTGCCTTTGGTTACCAACGCCACAGGAAGGATGACCTGAACCTGGTGAGCTCGACTCACTTCCTGCAGTGTCGCCTCACTCGAGCTGGGTAATGTGAGCAGGGCCCAGTGTCCTCTGGTCCATCACCAACTGACTACTCACAGCTCAGCTGTGGTTTCAATTCACATAGATTAACAAAAACAGGAAAGGATTAATGAGAAGGTGCCTTCACACCTATCTGACCCTCTAGAAAGCAGAACAAAAAATAATTAAACCTGAAAGGAATAAACTGTATTAATCACAGTTGACAGTACAGACTACACATTCTGAACAGATGTCATTTCATAATATACTTGTGCAAAATATTTAAACTCTAAGTAGGAATCTGAATTATTTTGTAATATATTGCAACAACATGACATTTTCTGTTTTGGCAGAACATAAGTCTTTATTGACGCGAAACAAACACTCTAGTTAGTAAAACAGAGCAGAGTTTGTATCAAAGATGTACCACAGGATGCATATCCTGGACTGAGGGAACTGAGTCACTGTGGATTATTTACGCAGGCCTCTGACATCAACACAAGCCCAACAATCCTTCATCTCCTTACAGTAACACACGTCATGTTTTCACCTGAACAATGTCCCATATTGTGTTCAATTTCCATAGCCGACTAAGTAATGGGTGCGGACCGCTGCATATTGAGACTTCTTACGCACTGATTAAATATTCAGTGTCAAAATGCAACATGGGTTTGTTATTCATTTCTTCACTATATTTTTATTCAGACTGCTTCGTAGCTGCAAGTAATTTTTATTTATTAACATGTAGATTTTGATGTCTAATAGTAATTTAAAGCACAGCAGAGTCAACTATTCTATGTGACTGGAGGAAATATTGTTTCACAAAAGTCCCCTTTCCAACCGAGCACATCCGTAAACTCATGCATGTGTTAAGATGGCTTATTTTCTGTACATAATCAAAATGAACATGGACCATTCAGTAATCCAGCCATGTCTTCCAGCTGCAGTGGTTGCAGATACAATCCACATGGACAAAACTTTCCTATTCCTATATATGAAATCATATTAACTCTACTCACTCCTGCTAAACTGACCAGGACAAAATTAGTGGCAAGAAAATCACACACACACATCTAGCTGTTAAAGATAAAATTCAGACTAAGCTTGTCCTTATCTAAGTACAAGACCCAATCCTGAATCCTCACCATAGTTTGGATGTCACAGTGTGTCAGGAACCCTTAATGCTTCAGAAAGCTTCATTTTGCTATTACTATGAGCCAGCAGTTCTGAGAGGCTTGGAGCACCAACAATAAGAACATCAGTCCAGGAACTTGGTCCAGAGCTGTTATTTTTTCACAGTTTTTAAATGTTTAAATTAATTTAATATATACATACAGTGGTGCAACACCACAAGCAAATAAACACATGAAACTTACTGAATGACACAAATAAGCCCCAAAGACCTAATAACTGAAACAATAGCTTTAAATACTCTCTGGTCAAAACCACCTAGCTAATAGCAGGAGATAAGGAGATGAACAGACTATTAAAGCTTTCAAGGATGTTAGCAACTCATTTAGGCTTTAAACTGTACAAAATAATTTTACAACATAACTTGCAGGCTAGAGTTAATCTTACTAGGGCTGGAAAGAAAAAAAACAACTGTTGCTTCCTCCCTCCCACAGTCCAACTTGGTATGGTCCAGATTGCCCACCTGATGGAGCACGGGTCGTTCATGTCCGCACATTCATGAGAGCACCATCCTCATCCAGGAAGTGAATTTAGGAGAAATCAAGAAACCAAAGTAACAAATACTTTAATGAAAACATAGTAAATAAAGCAAATGTATTAACCAGCTAAACTGGAAAGTGTTCTAGATGTTAAATACATATATAACCAAAACTGAAGTACTGAATAAAAGAGCTTCTCACCTGATTGGTGAGGGAGTAAATGAAGCCCCGTCACACAGTCATGGCATTTGTTGGAGAGTAAATCCTGTGTGGGAATATTAGGGCTTTGTACAGGGATAATCCGTCCAAAATGTCAGGTTAGTCAAAGTTGGCTGTCGACCATTGGCTGTAGTATAAGTGACATGCATTTTTAACCTGGAAATTTGAACCAGGAAAGTTTCCTCCTACATCTCACAGTTAAGGTGTTTTGAGTAAAAATGTGTTTTATACAAGGATGTTTTCCTTGGCTCATGGCCACAAAAGACCTGGCCTGTGGCTCTGAAAGTTGTTTTTGAGACGTCAAACCAACAAACAAGACCAAAAACATAATCTCCTTAGCGGAGGAAACAGAGAAATAAATTATGTAACATGTACAGTACAATGCATCACTAATGCGACATTACCACTTACTTTCACCTCCATTCAAAGCATTTAACTCACAAGAGAAACTGCAGCAAGCAGTTAATTTTTTTCCCATTGAATATTTTCTGATTCATATCTCTTATTAAAGGGGGTAGAGGAGATATCTTTTCTTACTTCTGCGAGAAGTTGGTTTTGTCTCCAGAGCTTCACAAACATGGTGATGGAGGTGATAACATATTTGTAAACATGTTAGCAAACAAATAATAGCAACCTTGTGTGTCAGGTATATTTAACATGTAAATGTCACAGGTCAACCACGCTGAAGATATTTAGAGTGAAGGAAGGATAAGTAGTGGAGCCACTCTCTCTCTCTCTCACTCTCGCTCTTACCTGAAGGGCCTGGTGTAGCTCCACCTTAACTGGCAAGTTATAAAGGGATTCGTCCTCCAGGTGAGTACTCTGATAGTGGATCAGTCCTCAGGACCAACATGGGGACCACAGGACTCCAATCCATATTATGGTTCATCTACCTGACGCTGCTGGTTGGCTCAGTCACTCAGACTGGTGAGTGATGACCTGAAAACTGCTTACAGCTAAACACTCTTTTATGAGTTTTATGTATGAGTTTAAGATATCTACAATAGTTCCATTTGATTGAATAGTGTATGGCATCTTGGGTTTGATTATTTCACTCAGTGTAGGCATCATATAGCTTAAGTGAAGTGTCGGAATAAGCTGAGACAGAATATCTGATACATACTGTGGGAAAAGTTTTTTCTAAAATAAAAAATCATTATTTCTTCTCATTACTACAGTAAGCATCATTCCATCTCTAAACACACTGAGCCTGAATTCAGGTAACTGTGCAAATGCACAAAATAGATTTTTGCTCAACTCTTCATGTCAGAAAGAAAAGATGTTTTAATATGTTATTGTTGTTGCAGCTAATGCATCTCACATCGGCCGAGTGTGCACAACTTGGGGACACTATCACTGGAAGACCTTTGATGGAGATTTCTTCCAGCTGGCCTCCACCTGTAACCATGTCCTGGCCTCTCAGTGTAAGCAAAGCTATGAAAATTTCAACATCCAGATGAGACGCAAGACAGTCAACAACATCCCCACCATCAGCAACATTATCATGAAGCTGGACGGTTCTGTAGTGGAGCTCTCCAGAAACTCAGTGATTGTCAATGGCAAGAAGTAAGTTCAGTCCAGACCAGTCAACTGCATGTATCCCTGAGACACTATACCTCATATAGACACTATACCCACATTTGTTGATAGGATGTGAAAATGTACAATTTTAGTGCCTCCCAGTGGCAACATCAAAAAAAGACACAATAGCAGATTAGCTGCTCAAACAAGTCTGCGTAGATGGTAGGAAAGCATAGTCACGCTCTGGCTTACAAACAAACAGCTTAGAACCTCTCAGCCAATCTTTGTTTATTGTCATCATTTAAACCTGAATGAATCAGTATTTTTGATATTAACATTGAATTAAATGTCCCGGTGTAATTTAATAGGGGTCGCTAGTGCTGAGGGCATAAACACCCACCTCTGCTCTGCTGAGCTTTTTAACCTCTTTTAGCTCATTTGTTTGGTTTTACATTTACTGATTTATTATCATTAACACTTTGAAGGCAATCATTTGCTGATAAATCAACTGTATGCTACATGCAACAGCAAATGGCTGTTGCATGAGAGTTTTCACAGCCATTCACAGAAGACACTTATTTTGTATCTCATTGGGATATGATTTCCTGTGTCAGCTGCTGCTTTTTGTCTCATTTTCATACTAACTCTCTGTGCTTGCTTCAGGGTGTCTCTGCCACTTGTCAGATTCGGGGTGACTGTCAAGGGGACCACATCTAGTATCATTGTCGAAGCTAAGCTGGGAATTAGAGCTATCTGGAACCTGGATGACTCACTGGATGTATGAAGCACACCCTCACATATACACACATATCTGTCCTTAGTTTTGTGTTTAGGTGTATTTTCATGGGGTTTTAAACGCTCTGACAAATGTACACATTGTGAGTCTGCTGTAAACAATTCAACTGACTCTATGTAACTGCATAAGCCTGTTCCTGCACATGCTTGTTATGTGTGTATATGCATACAAAGAAACATGCAGAGTCTTAAGCCGTTTTAATTGTTTAAAGGATAAGGCAATGGCAACCAACAATGAACTTATCTTTCTAACAAGTACTTTCTGTGTCGCCACAGTCAGATAGAGCTTATCCCTCTTTGCCACAGAACTCTATTGTTGTCTAAAAGCCATTAAAACTATATACAAGAGCCATAGTGATGCACTTGGATGGTATATTTGACTGTGATGAGAACAGCCAGTGTAGTTTAGTCCTATCAGCTCATCAAATTAGTTCAATTCAATTCAATTCAATTTTATTTATATAGCGCCAATTCATAACAGAAGTTATTTCATTGCACTTTTCCTATAGAGCAGGTCTAGACCGTACTCTTTATAATATTATTTACAGAGACCCAACAAATCCCACCATGAGCAAGCATTAGTAACCTCATAGTTGTTCCCAAACCAACTGAATAAGTTGCAAGGTAGAAGGATAAGGTACAAGGTAATTTATTTATCATTTTACAACACAAGGTTGTATAATTAAATTAAAGTTTGTAGTCTCTTCATGCTACACACATAGAACATATAGTAAATTAATAAAATAATCTCAAAAATAAATAAATAAAGAATTGGAGCTGTTCCCTTTGGGGTGGAGTTATCTCCTCCTGGTTCAATACATTCAATACATTCAAACATTCCTTTTTACTATGATCTATTAAATTAATACATTTGATTTCTGTCAATAAATTAGAACCTTCTGTAGTTACTAGCACTGTAACACTGTAATACACTCTCTCTCTGATGGATAAAATGGATGAAATGTAAGAGCCATGACTACTGAGCTATGGGCATTCAAATGTATAATGTTGCTGTAGTGCATTTCATCTGTATTTTGACAGTTTATTATGGCAGTTTATGTCAAACAAGCTGGACTTCCAGGATTCAACGAAATGTGTCTACACGTCACAGTTTTGAGTGAAAATCTGATCTACTTTATAAATGACGACACTATCCACACCAAAATCAGTTCTTCCTTGACCCTTGGCCTAACTTCAAATCTCAATGAGATCTGTTTTGAGGCAGACAAACTAGGCTAAAAAAATAATCTCCATGGCTGAGGTAACAGGGAGAAGCCTGACAAATATTTATCAAGGCTCACTGCATAGCAGCAGCAAGTCACTGGGTGAGTTTGTGGGATATTTCCAGGAGAGATAAGCAAACAATATAAATAAGCCAAGCCTGAAAACCACAATGCAAATATAGCCGCTTTAAGTAAACATGTGAGTGCATTACTTGCACTGGATGGATGTGATTAAAGGATTTCCTCAGTAGAGATTGATATAATTTCAGTATTTTAACAAATATGTAAACAGAACTATATTTAATAAGGTTTGGTGGGAGCCATTTTTCTTTAGCTTACGCTGGGAAGGATGGCATTAGGCAGTGGTCACAATATTGGATCTTACAGATGATACTTGACATTACAAATATCTTCTCTTTATTTGCAGTCTAAATGACGATGCACCAGCTGGAAAACAAAAGCTTAACTACCCAAACCAACTACTGCTAAAGCTGAGAGTTTACTCATTTCAGAGTTCACACACAGCACATTGCACACTGAAGTTCCCCACATGATTAAGACCAGCTTCCCAACCCTTTCTGGCTCATGAGTCTTTGTTTAGAAAATTCCAATGATCTCAGAAAGAGTGCAGACAAATTGTGATGTGAATTTGAGCTTTGAATCATAGATGATCAATTACTAACTTGTGATTTTGCCAATGACTACTGTATGTTTGGGGTGTGTTCACAGATTGAAATAGATAACAAATACCAGAACGAGACATGTGGACTCTGTGGAAACTTTGACGGCATATCCAATGATTTCATGAAGGACGGTAAGATCCTTTTCAGTATTATAGAGGGATAATATACTGTAGATTGTAGTCATGTTTCCATTTAACACTGAAAAGAAACTGATACACAGCCTACAAGAACTAATTTCACATTGACACTACTCAGTGAGAAGTAAGAGGTTGTGTTTTTAAACCTCTTTAAACTCTTACTTTAAATTAAGGCCAATCATTATTCAGAAATAGGAAGTGATTTCAAAATCTAATTACCCACTGAACTGTAGTTGGAGAGTTGAAGATTTTTTTTACCAGTCATCAAAGAGACGTCATCAGTTCTGTTGACTTTTGGAAATTTCGGTGCGAGGAACTGGAAACATGCATTTGAAAAGAATGACAAAAAAATGTAATAAGTAGTTTGCATCTTGAAAATTGCCCTCATTAGTAACTGTACAACAGCTTGATACTGAAACTGTTCCCCCAGGAATTTGCAGGTTTACAACTTTGTGCTATTTCAGGCAAAACAAATATACCATAGGTTTAACCTGTATTATACTCAGCAATCCCTATCTAACTGTTTACCTAAACTGAACTATCTCTCACCTAATACCTTAGACTAACCCTTTGATTTATGCAGTTTGTTAAGAGCACTACACTGTGAGAAAAACTGCCTGAGAGTTCAGCCTAAGGGCACAAACACCCAAACAGGGTTCAAGTTCATAGAGCTAGTGACTATTGCAAGAATTTTTAGTAAATGCTGACTTTTACCTTACAAAAAAACCCCACTCTGCACTAAAACATTTGAAAATCATTTTTAATTTTTTTAACATTTTCCCCATTGACTTGAAATTGTTGAACATTACTGCAGTTTACTGCAAAAAAAGGGGACAAATTGCATTGCAAATGTTTACTTAACTGCAAGATACTGAGCTTAATAATCACAATGACCATTGTTGGGTGACTGACTGTATTGTACTGTAGGAGCTCTGCTGTCTGTGACAGACTATGCTGATACCTACAAGATGAACGGGCCGACAGAGAGCTGTGAGGAGCCTGAGCTCAACTCGGTCCTGAGCTGTGGCGAAAAGGTAACTCTTCACTCTTTATTATACTCCAAAGACATTTACATGAAACATCTCATGAAGTCACGTGTGTGAAGGATGAGATGCCGTATACTTTCTGTGTCAAGGTTAAAAAAAAGCACCTTGACTTAGAGCAAAGTTCCATGCAAAATACACAATTTAAATATTATATATTATATATATACTGTATATATATATTTAAAGACTTGATATTTGGTTGTTAAAAGTCCGACAGGTTCTACATTTTCATAATCTTTTCAATAATGCAAACGTGTTACAGCTGGAGGACATTTTACCTGGCTGTTCTCTGCTGACCACACTGTTGTTTGATGAGCTAAAACAGAACTGTAAGCTAATCAGAAATTACACCTTCCCCAAGGTAGATCAGTACAACACTTCATCAACAATCAAATACAGATAACAAATCTAATAACTATATTTTAATCTAATGATGAAAAGCAAGTACTTAACTGGCCATGTTTCAGTATATATCTAAACACAGAATATAATTTACAACACATAGCCATATATTACTAATTTGGAGTAAGTATGGTAGATAAGCAGGGTGTGTAAAGCAACACGCATGTTTTTAAAATCTGTCTGGAAAATGTAATCATTTAACAAAAATAATTATTACTCAATAATATCAGACATAATCTATATAAATGCAACCATTTACCATATGTAATCAGAAACAGAGTTCAGCAGGTTCAAGTTAAACACACATACTTCCTAATAAACAATCTCATCACTTGGCAGCTCACAGGATAACACATGGCAAGTTTAATACTCATGTTCAATAATATCCACTTCAATAGATTTCATATGTGTGTTCTTAATAACGAGCTTAAACCAAGTCTTCACCCTAAAATTTAATGATTTACGTTATGGGCACTTGCATTTTGTCCCCAAAAGGAAGGCAAGTGTGTAAACAGATTTCTGTCCCCACGACATGAGTAATACATGTCCAAACACACACACACACACACACATACACACAACACACACAGACCCATTTTTCCACAGTTTTTGGTACACTCAGGACACTCACACTACGCTCCACTCCACAGTCTCTCTGCTGGAATTTTGGACAGATTATATATATTTTGCTATATGTTGATATATTTTGTTATATATTATACTACACTTATTACTTATTATATATTATTCTATACTGTACTATAGTATACCCATACTATACCAAATTTGATTTGATATTCTATTCCATGTTATATTGCTGAACTATACTGTATATTATGTTCTACTATATTACTACATTTCACCTTATACTACTGTATATCTCATATCCCATGCTATATTATAATGTACCATTAATGACTTTTGCACTATATTATATATTATATTTCTATTATATGTCTATATTAATACAGACAAACACTGAGTACCATTACTTAATCATATCATATATTGGTCTGGTGTACACTGTTTACATAGACTTGCTGACTCTGCTGCTATTAATCATAATTACCTTGTAATTTTGTCTCCAAGTGTTCTTTTATAGTTTATTTTTATTATATTATTTATTCATTATTCTATTTATTCTTATTTTAGTTTTATATACCTCTTATTGCTTATTCTTTTGAATTTCTCTATTTATCGGTACTTATTGCTGTCCTTGTGCTGCTGCAATAACCGAATGAAGGTTTATATTATCTTATTTATTACTTAGCAGGACTATATTAAAAATATATTATTACTAACTGAGCATTATCTATCCAAGACATAAAGAGCAGTTTTCTGTACAAAAATGTAATTACTTCTAAAATCACTACAATATTTTAAAGCATTCCAGCAGAAACTCTAATAAGTGATTAGATTTATTTATCACTCAGTATTGTTGAATACCTTTTGACTTGATCTAACTTAATAATTAGTATTTCTTTATCATATAGTAACATTAGTTCTGAGTATAGTAACATAAGTTTATGTTTTGATTTATATACTAGCTTATCTTTGGCTGGCATTTGTCAGCTCAGTCTGTGCATCCTATCCAGAGGCTCTCCAAATAACTAGAGAGAGATTTGTTTGTCAGTTGGCTGTCAGAGTTGATTATGCAGTAGTCATAAGCTGAACACTATAGGCGGAATATTTGTAACATCAAGATCACCACACCCAGTGCAGCAGTGTGGACTTCCATTAAGATCAGTGTGAGAACATAATGCATACATTACATTCCACCACTATGAAAAGGCCATAGTGTGTAAAAAGACTATAGGCTCTTAATGATCATTTTACACGCATGCTCACCAAACATTTTCAGTTATCCTGCCTTCATCACCACCCTGAAGCTCACACTGGTCTGCTGCACCGCGCTGTGTATGCATCAAAGTTAGAAACAGTATGAGAGCAAAGAAATCATCTAGATATCTTAAAAATTGTTAGGCAGATGTATCATCTCTAGACAAAAAGCCTCTTGAAGCCATACCCAAAACCCAACAGGGAGTCAGCCATTTTGAATTTAACGTGCCATTTTTCGCCATTTACAGGCTCCATACTTTAATTCATCAGATCAACTTCAAATTTTATAACTGATTGACTGATTTTGTTTTTTTCAGCAATTCTGTGACCAGATATTTTCCAGTGCTCCATTCAGCAGTTGCCAAAATCTTCTAGATGTGGAATCATTCAGTAAAGCCTGTATGTCTGATATGTGCAACTCTAAAGACAACACTGACTCCGTCCTCTGCAAAACTGTCTCAGAGTTCTCCAGAGAGTGTGTCCATGCAGGTGGCAAGCCCCAACAATGGAGGAATGCAACTTTTTGCTGTAAGGATGCTAACATCTAAAGATGACTAAACTTATATGTAGTTCATTTGAATGTTCTGCCCTTGAATTTCAGACATCAGTTGCAGCGTTGTTTGCTTCATGTTTTGCAGAATTGTTTGATTGTCAAGTGTTTGTCTCCACAGACAAGAAATGTCCATACAACATGGAGTTCCTGGAGAGTAGCAGTTCATGTCCTGACAGCTGCTCCACCCCTCAGGCCAGCCAGACATGTGAAAGCCACAGTCATGATGGCTGCAGCTGCCCTGCCGGTATCCACACACAATTTACATTTCAGTATATATGCTATGTGCAAGCATACACAATTTCATTCATGTCTCATGCACAGACATAAAATATGACAGTAACGGTTATCTCTCCTCCCCTCCTCAGGAACGGTCTTTGATGACATCAGTAACACTGGCTGTGTTGCAGTGGATCAGTGTCCATGTATGCACAACAACAAAGTCTACAAATCAGGAGAGTCCTACTCTTACAACTGTATATCCTGGTAAGATAAACTTGGGTGCCTTTATTAAGGTGTCAAATACAAATAAATATAACTGTTGTGGAACTGGTTAATAATGATGTATGCTAGGGAGTGCCTTGGTAGCCACGGTCACAACGTCATGTCATACTCCTCTCTCTACTGTGTCCTGTCTGCCTCATCACTGTCTCTATCCAATAAAAGCAAAAAATGCCCCCCCAAACAGATAGTATTATATGCTATGAAAGTGCAATGTCAGCACTACTTTTTTATGATTAAGTTCAGTCGCACTTATAACAAATAAATACAAATTTTAAAAAGCATTCATGATTTGTGTAAACTTAATATATTGTTACTGTTTTGTTAGAATGGCATTACCAGCCCGTTCTCATTCCCAGGGCGTCGAATACTGACGTTTTGTCACGCCTCTCGATGTTCTATACAGACACACATGGTACCTTTTAGGGTTTGTATGGGACGCACAGGGCTGCCAGAAAGCCTTAAGGAAGTCTGGTGATGTAGCATAATGAGCGACATAAAGAGCGAAAAAGTACGGAGCTGGTAGGGTAGATGGATGGATAGGTCAAACGAACACAGGACTTTTACCCTGGAGAGCAGGGTTTGTGTCCCATGTGAAACCAAAAGTTAACATTACAAGTTATAAGTTACGTTACAAGTCACGTGACTTCGTACTACCTAACCAAGTAATTTATGAAGGCATCTCCTACAGACACTAACGAGTACCATTTGACGCTCTGGGAATGGAACGGGTTGGCATTCCGTTCGGTGAAGAGTGTGAGTTGTTTAGGACTCGAAACTCAAAGTTTAGGACTTAGGACTTGTCAGTCTTCACTTGGGACTTGACTCTGGACTTGCCTGTCTTGAATGAAGCCTGCTGTAATCTGGTCAAGGTCTGGACCTGACTGAAACCACTATTTAAGGATTAGCACTTAAAGACCAGCACTGCTAAAATACATAAATAAGTCTCCTCTGGTCTTCAGTTCCTCCAGCCTGCTCCAGAACTACTAATAAAGGCAAATGAAGGCAAACACTCCCAAGAGATATGTTTTGCCTGAGGAACTTTACTCATCTTTAGCGTTCTTATTTTAGCCACCAGCTTTTCCCCTCATGTTCATGTGTGTTCAGGGTGGAACAGTGAGGGAGGTGGGTCCTTCCTGGGGACTCTGCCTATTTAACCCTCCTCCCTCCTGCATACATGTGTTCTGACAACTAATGATACAATGAGTCAAGGCAGAATAATTTCCCTTGATAGATTTTGCACAAGTTAAATTCAAAGCACTGTAGGATAATCATGTTGAGATTATTGTAGTAATGTAGTTTTGATCATATCAATATTATCATTGATAATCAGTGTAATACATTACTTTTCCCCCAAAAACGACAGTGTAATTTGAACACTTGTTACACTGCTGCAAAAATAATTGATTCTGTGTGTGTGTGTGTGTGTGTGTGTGTGTGTGTGTGTGTGTGTGTGTGTGTGTGTGTGTGTGTGTGTGTGCACCGATAGTGTGTGTGAGACTGGTCGGTGGAAGTGTACAGAGGAGAACTGTCCAGGAACCTGCTCTGTGGAGGGAGGAGCTCACGTCAACTCCTTCGATGGAAAAGTCTACACCTTCCATGGGGACTGCTCCTACGTTCTGGCTAAGGTAGTACACATCATCATCTGCAACACTGCTAGTGTACCACCACATACACACCAGAGTTGTACCATTGCAAACCATCTGCATGGAGAATTACAGACATACCATGCTGCATGATGTAATGAATGTGCTGTATGATGGACCCATTTAGTATTTAATGAACAGAGATATTTGAGTTGTGTCCAAAACAGATCAGTGTTGTGGTTGGTGACATGAGTGTAATGTCTCTAATTTATTTTACTGTCACCAGTTTTCATTCTTTCAGTCATTATTAAGTTTTGTCCCAATGTGTGTTGCAGCAAAGTAATGGCTCCTTATACACTGTGTTGGTGGACCTGGTCAGGTGTGGCCTGGCGAACAGTAGGACCTGCCTCAGAGCTGTAACTCTGGCTTTATACAGCAATTCTGTGGTAAAGACGCACACACACACACACACACACACACACACACACACACACACACACACACACACACACACACACACACACACACATTTAGACTATTCACTATTCTGTCAGATAACTCACTGGTGGACAGATCCATGTCAAATGGAACATACTTTTATAGTTTTGCATTGATTACAATCTGTTTGGAGAGTGGTAATAGAGTTTTGTGGTTGATGGCTTACCTGATTATATCAAAGTTGTGCAATCCTCACCAACATGGTGCACCAAGCAGGTTTAAAGATTTTAAATAAACAATATTTTGGAAATACTGTTGGATTCCTGTTTAATCTAAAATGTGTCTTTCCACAAACTGACAGGTTATTAAAATTCAGGCATCTGGGCAGGTCTATGTGAACCAGATTCTTTCTCAGCTTCCACTGTTTACACGTGAGTTACTTCAAATGATATTACAGAGGACACACAGCATGTTATAGAAACAGCTGAAAATGCTTTTTAAGACCCTTGTTTTGGAGACATTAGTTACAGCCATAATCTATTAACTCAAGTGCAGAATAATAAAAATCCTAACATGTTTAGAGTTTTGAATTTTGTATTGATGCCATAGATGCACATAAATAAGACCGACATAAAGATCAGAAGATGAGCATGAGAATGGCTACAATCTAACATGCAGAGAAACTTCAAGCTCAGTACTTATACCTCAGGCAGGACAGAAAAAGAATGGAGAAGACCCAGTAATGTGTATATTTCCGTGACTGATTGCTGCAACATTGAGTTTTTCAATGTCTTTTGACTGCTGCAGCGGAGCTCAGTGCATTCAGGCCATCATCCTTCTACATCCTCATAAACATCAAGGTGGGAATAAAAGTGATGGTCCAACTGTCCCCCATGATGCAGGTCTTCATCTCAGCTGACACTTCACTCAAAGGAACCACTTCTGGTATGCCCCCACATTATTGTTTCAGTGTCTGGAAAACGCCTCCTCCACATTTTTATGTGTAGCTTAATCTTGCGTTTGCCAGTATTCACAAATTAATCAACCAGTTATATTCAGAAACAAAGATTTGATTTGTAATACTTCACACATTGTTAAACGTTTATATCTGTGTAAATGTGTGTCACCTTATCCAACAGGTCTGTGTGGAAACTTCAACGACATAATGAGTGATGACTTCAGGGTGATTAGTGGTCTGGTGGAGGGCACCGCTGCAGCGTTTGCCAACACATGGAAAACCAGAGCCAGCTGCCCCGACATCACAACACGCTTTGGACACCCCTGTAGCCAGGGCATCAGCAAGGGTACAGCTTGACTCTCTCCTCCAGTGTCTTGTCACGGAATGTAATGTAATGTAATGTTTGTCATGTCATATGAAAGCATTACCATATGAATGAAACTATACTATACCATACCAGATTTTAGAGGGCATATGATGTTTTGTAACCACTTAATTTCTGTATGTTTCTGTGTCTCAGAGAGTTATGCCCAGTACTGGTGCTCCAAACTAGCAGATCCCAAGGGAGTGTTTGCTCCTTGCCACTCTGTCATTAGCCCCAGCACATACAAAGATGTAAGTCTGCACACACAAATCTGTAATGAAAAATAAACTAAACTACTGTACCCTTGTTAATGTTTCCATACCCACTGTGTCTCCTTACAGAACTGCATGTATGACAGCTGTAACTGTGAGAAAAGTGAGGACTGCATGTGTGCTGCAGTTTCCTCGTATGTCTACGCCTGTTCAGCGGCAGGAATACAGCTCAGTGGCTGGAGGGCGACCATCTGTAGTGAGTAAAACACCAAGGACCATTTTGTTTTAATGAGGTAATAGAGAGAGGCTTTGTAACAAACAGCTGATTACATGCAATATAAACAAGAGCAGCATATTTAATTAGATTTTATGAAATTATTGGGTTGTTTATTACAGCAGTAAACAATAATGATTCAGTGAGGTAAAGGTTACAAAAGCTAAGCCTATCACATACAAAATTGTTTGTAATGTATTGAATCATATCTAGCTTGGAACAGGTAGAAACACCATCAAAATACTCTTGTAATTATCATTAAGTTTTAATGGAGGTCGTCTAAGACTTGCAGGACCGGGTGCAGTTGCACCCTTTGCACTCTCTGACCCTTTGCTATTGCCTGTCTGCAACAACAAACAATTTAAGTACATGAAAAATCTGTATGATACACTCTCATGTTACCACTCAACTCTTATCTCTCCCACTAGGCAAATTCAGTACATCGTGTCCAGCACAAACAGTGTATGACTACAACATGACCTCCTGCGGTCGTACCTGCCATTCCCTCAGCCAGGCTGACTACTCCTGCCAGGTCAGCTTCACCACAGTGGACGGTTGTGGCTGTGCTGAGGGAACCTACATGAACGAAGAGGAACAGTGTGTGTCCAATGCAAGCTGTCCCTGTTATGATAAAGACACCATTATTCCAGCTGGAGAGGTTGTCAGCAAAGACGGCACCACATGGTAAATACAGAGTGTAGGGATGTCAAGAGTTGGGCATTAAGGGGCTGGGTAATAAACATACAACAGTTTATAATGGTCTTTATAGTGTGCAGTAAACTAAGATTATGGACAGGACATTTTTGTTCCATTTTAGGGCATTACAGAGCATACATTTTACTCTTTGAATTCAGACACTCAAATAAAATGGGGGCAAGTAGGTAGACAACAGGGAGTTATTTCAGGATGAGCCATTATAATGGAAACAAGCCTCTACAGCTAGAAACTATTCTGTTTTTTGAGATACTAATGTTAGCATGGAAGCATGCTCACAATAACAACACAACATGCTGATAATTCATAGAATAATGTTTACCATCACCATCCTACATTTGCTAATTTGCACTAAACACAAAGTAGGACTATCAGGTTGCAGGTATTTAGTCATAAACCAAAGTATTGGACAAAGGGAAACTTTGACCTAATGATGGCGCTAGAGGAAAAGTCAGAGGATCACCAAAGTGATAACAACTTGTCCTGTGGGAAACTCGAATGTCTATACCAAATTTTAGTTGTTTGGACATTTTACTTTGAACCAAAAATATTAATCTTTGGGTGGCGCTAGATGAAAAGTCAGGGAATCACCAAAGTCATTAGGATACACCTTGAATGTCAAAACAAAACTGAATGGCAATCCATGCTAGCTGATGATGTTAATTGTTTCTCACGTCCCCTCATACCTGATCTCACAGTGTCTGCAGACAAGGTGCTCTCAGCTGCTCAGGAGGGACACAACTACAATGTAGGTTCACACATATGGACATATTCAAATTCCTGTAATTCTAATTACTATAAGCAGATTGAATACTATTGTGCTTAACTGCTGAATACAATTTGTGAATGATATAATGATTAATTGTTAAACCCCTTAAAATGTTCTGGTCTCTGTAAATAATATTACGGTCTAGACCTGTTCTATAGGAAAAGTGCAATATCGAGAGATGAGATAATAAAGAGATAACTGTTGTGAATTGGCGCTATATAAATAAAATTGAATTGAACTGAATTATTGCAGAGGCCTGTTGAGTGGCCAAGAATTTTAAATTTTCTGCCAGATCCAAGCTGAAAGAAAGTTGTTGATGCTGAATTACAGGGAATTATGCATGGAATTATGCATATGATGTCTGGAATTTTGACATGACCATAATACTCTTTATTATGAATTTGTTATTTATTACCCAGCCTCACCATCATGCATAGCCCCCATGGTTTACTTTGACTGCTCCACTGTTCAACCTGGGACCACTGGAACTGAGTGTCAGAAGAGCTGCAGCACTCTGGACATGGCTTGTGTAAGTGGAGCATACTGTAGCACTCACAGAAACCAAACACTTAGACATACAAGCACAGGCCCTGTTTGGCTCACCCCCTCTTTTCACCCTCCACTTTGGTTGGATTCAGATCAGTACAGGTTGTACATCAGGCTGCATGTGCCCTGCTGGCCTGGTGTCAGATGGAGCAGGAGGCTGCATCAACGAGACCAGCTGTCCATGTCTGCACAATGGACAGGTCTACCAGCCTGGACAGACACTGACTGTGGACTGCAACACCTGGTTTGTACAGTGCTTTACATACACACCAGTATATGCACATGCATGTAAATGCATATACTAAATATTCCTCTCTCAGAGGTTATCCTACACAATGATTTCAGATTGCATTTTATCTTGAAAAAATAAATAGACTGAAGAAACAATATTTGTAACAATACAAGCAACTTCAAAGAAGGCCTTTTATAAAAACATAAAGATAAGAAAGAAAAGAAACGACACCGGTCAAGACATAATATGTACAATATATATAAACAAACAAACAAGCAAAACAGGCAACACCATTTAGTTAAAGAAAAAACAAAAAGAAACAAACAAAAAACATACCTACATTAATACACATTCATTTGTAGATATAGCTATTATGTCTCATGTTCAGGCACATGTGTTTGTTTTTGATAATGAAACCAATTCCTCATCTTCTGTCATGTAATTCTAAATTCCCTCCTAACTTAAATGTGATTTGCTCCACGGTTTGAATTTTCCCTATTATTTCGCTCCAGTCATGGATACATGGACATGATTTCTTTAACTATAGTTAAACCTAAACCTTAAAATGTTAATAAATATACATCATTCTTACACAATTTCCGTTGGTATTCTACCAAGTAATTGGTAGAATCAAAAATAAGAGGCTTTGCAATGGCTTTGCAATAATTTTTACATTTTTTTCATTTTTCCCAGAATGTCTTTAATATTGGGCAAAACTAAAAGACGTGGTTTTCATCACATCCTCTCCGAAATTTTGATGACTCTGATAAATTCTATTTAGCTTTTTGAAATAGGTGTGATAAAATAACGCATCTGTATTTTCCATGCATATTCTCGCCAGAAACAGGGTGCTGTGTTTGTGTGTGTTGTTCTGCATATTCCCCTCATCGCTGATTATTCAAGCATATTCCTAGAACTTCTACCCCTCTCGTGTCTTGTCTTGTACATTATCATTTTGTCATTGTTCTAAAATTTTATATATGCTATTACTTCAAAACCTTCATTTTCACCCTTTTCCTTCTCCCATTACACATAAAAGAATTCAAAAGTGTATCCCATTTTTAAAATTATTTACAACTAATAGGTAAAGTCTGAAATAAAAACAAGAATCGTGGTAATATATTCATTCCTGAACCATTTTCTATTTATTGAGATCTTCTTTCATTTGTTTTTCCAGAGTTCAATAGATCCATTTATATAGGTGATTCAAATTCTTCGGGATTATTACTTCCCAAGTAACAATTTTTTTCTAGACCCCATTCCCATTTATACTTATCTTTTAAAGCAGGTGGTACTTTGCTGCCTAAATTTAAGCCTTCACATTTCTGTGTATATTTTATATCCTGCGACACTATTATATTCTTGTATGACTTCCATAAGAGCTGGTAATGATGCGGTTAAGTTCTGAGTGTATACCACTACATTGTACACATACTGCAGAGAGCAATATTACCATATTAATTCCTATTATATTTGTTTAATTTCATACAGTAGTAGCCAGGGATTCAATACAAAGATTTGAGCAGCACAGAGGGATTAGACTGGGTGATGCACTGGCACCTCTCTTTTCTTTTCATTGGATAGGGCACCAGGGTGTCTGAATACCCTATCACAGGCTTTTTCTGCATGTAATGTTAAAATTGAAGTTTCTGTATTTTATTATATTTATCATATGTCTTACATTCTCTGCTAGTTGTCTCTTTGCAAAAAAAACCTGTCTGGTCTTAGAATTTTAAGGAACTTTGAGCTGCTTTGATCGGAAACCCATTCTGTTAAATATATTCTGAAATAAGACGGTGTAGTCCCTCATTCGTCCAGGAGTGTTCTATCATAGAAACGTCTTGATTCTGAAAACAGTGTCCAGATGACTATGACTGAAACCTTTTCTATGATATATTCTGAAATGATTTTACACAAAAATACCCATATTTTTTAGTAGATGGTTTTTGCTGTGACTCAAGAACAATGTTCACTGTAACCAGGATCCTCTGCTGGTGAGGGCAAATTTACTTCTATAAACAGTGAGAGTGCATTTTGTATTCCAATTTAGACACAGATCTTTTAATTCTAAATTATAATGTAATTGTAATAATAATAATTACAGATAATTTTTCGGATGATTCTCTAATAATAATAAACACATGGGTATAAAATTTGCAGTTTAATGATTTTTCTAGGCAGATGATGATCTGCCAAACATGATTGAAAGTTTGTGTCTGGTGTGTGTCTCCCCAGCTACTGTAGTGAAAGGATGTTCACATGTACCACCAATGTGTGTGATGCAGTTTGCGGGATCTATGGCGACGGTCACTATGTCACGTTTGATGATAAGAGGTTTGACTTCAGTGGACAGTGTGAATACACACTCCTACAGGTAAAGGGGCAGATGAATTCAATTACATTTTTATTTTATTTATTTATATAGCGCCAATTCATAACAGAAGTGATCTCATTGCACTTTTCATATAGAGCCGGTTTAGACCGCATTCTTTATAATGTTATTTACAGAGACCCAACAATTCCCACCATGAGCAAGCACTTGTTGAAACCTTGAGTAGAACCTAGGATCAGGGTGGGCAGTGATCCTTCCGCAGGTTCACCTACGAAAACCTTGTTACAACTTTTACTTCCTCTAGATAGATTTTAGTTTAGTTTAGTTTTCTTGTCTTCTCAGCACTCCAAGAACAGTGATTAAAGTTGTAATCCTTAAGATCCTGGTCAATTTGGCAACAAGTCTGTGGCTATCATGGTAATAAAACAATGGTTGGGTCAATAATCTGCCTTCTTCTATCATGCCATGAACAACCATCATCTGATTTCATGCAGCACATGGCGTGGACACAGTAAAATTGGTTACCTTGCTGAGGAGTTGGGGGTGTGCAGCCTCTCATCTGTAGCTCTTCATCTTCAACAGCTCACTGTGGCTGCTCCTTCTAGTTCCATTACTCCCTGCAATATTTAAAACTGATCTGCTGGGCCCAAAATGACCCATGTCTTGTTTTGTCGATGCAGTAACTTAATACAGCTCTGATACGGCTGTACAAGAGTGAACAGTAAATAGTGAGGCAGATATCAATGACATGCTGCATCAATTCCTGTGAGGCCCTCATGCTTAGATAGTCAATCTGAATCCAGCGCAGAAATGGCAGACTCTGCCCCTACCAATAAAAACAACTATATAGAGAGGTATTTGCTGAATGTAAATACATTGAATGGCTATTGCAGAATGCTTACCAGTAATTGTATCAAGAAAGGGGTTTGATTTCATGATAACGTAAGGATCTCTCTGTCTGTGCCTTATTCAGGACTACTGTGGCACTGGTCAGAGCAATGGAAGCTTCAGAATTATCACTGAGAATGTTCCATGTGGAACCACAGGAACCACCTGCTCCAAGACCATCAAGATCTTCCTGGGGGTAAACAAAACACACTGTAACTCCACATGAATATCAAACTAATATTGATGTTAACAAAGTAAGCTTGGGCTAGGATTATGGCTCAGATGATAATCACTAAGGCTGGGACCTATTATTAATTTATTATTGATAAGCATTATAATGCCTTTGATAAGTTGGCAATATTAAAATGATTAATCAAATGGGGGGGACAAGCAAAATAGAGTCAAACTAAGCTGAAACCTAACATAACTTTTGCTACCATAATTGCAGGCATAAGGTTCAGTCTAAAAACCAAAAATAACAGAATTTCATCCCATGGTCGTGCTATGATGCCGATGACCACAATTTAGTAAATATATCCTGGACATGCAGGAGACTGCAGCCTGTGCGAACATTCACATTCAGTGACACTGCTAGCGAAATATGGCCTTCATATTGCCATGCAATCAACTTGTTTTTGTTCGTTTGTGAGGAGGGAGGCAGTTTCTTTCCAGCAATCAGGGAGTTTTTCACAAAATAGCACATAACTTTTCAGGTGAAAACTGAATGGGAAAAAACTTAGAAATTACTGATTTAGCAAGTGATTACTTGTTCCACCTCACTTAACTGGTGCAGTTATAAAATGCATGTTTATTTAATGTTGATACCCACAGGATAATGAATTCCAACTTAAAGATGAGAACTTCCAGGTGGTAAAGGGCAGCAACCAGGTGTTCCCTGCTCAGGTGCACAAGATGGGTAGTTACCTGGTGGTGATGATCAAGCCGGGACTTGTGCTCATGTGGGACCAGAA
Source organism: Siniperca scherzeri (assembly GCA_027580175.1). Classification (NCBI taxonomy): domain Eukaryota; kingdom Metazoa; phylum Chordata; class Actinopteri; order Centrarchiformes; family Sinipercidae; genus Siniperca; species Siniperca scherzeri. Next base: position 34,394,698 of record CM050855.1, on the reverse strand, counting down.
GACCAGTCTTTTCATTAAACTCAGCCCGCAGTTCCAGGTAAACAACCAAGTCTGCATGTTTTGATTGACAAGTGGCTTTTTCACAAAGCATAGTTATTGGTTAAGCCAAGTTCATTTCAGTCTGGCTTATAGCCATAATACACCTTGAGAATCTTCACAGACACATCAGGACATTTTGTACCACAAATCAATAATTTTGATTAACATGTTGACTGAGTAAAATGACTCAATGCAATGAAAAAGGGGTCACTCATAGTGCTGAAATCACAAATGCTGTGTTCAGACTACCGCCGACAGAGCAACATGACGACATGAAGCTACAAACTGCTGCCCAACACAGTCCGACACTGCCCGGGCGTGACGGGCTACAAATCAAAGTTTAGCTGGCCAGACCTTTTTTCAGCACCCCAATGACGCGGTGAAGCATTAACCAATCATGTTTTTGTTTCACCATTTCCGGTCCCCTTCTCTCTCCCTACAATTCCTGTTCTGTTCCGTCTAAAAACTGGAAGAAAAACTTCAATGTCAACAAGCACTTTAGCAGCGACTCTGCGACAATGTAGCTGGCCACGCTTTTGTAGCTTTGTCGCCAGTAGTCTGAACACAGCAAAAGAATTATCACACAACTCAGCAACCCTACTGAGCATTTTAGTCTCTTTTAGCTTATTGCTTTGTTTTATGGCCCACACATTTATAGTATGTCAGCTGCTCTCATCAACCCAGAAAAAGTTAGTGACTAGCTAGTGAACATTGCATCTAGCTTAAGAACAGGATTTCCTCAGGAGCTGGTGGAGACAAAACAGAGCTAAAAAGGAGAGTGAATGTTGGACTTCAATTTGTCTGGTAAATTAAAACATGATAGCATTCTCTTGCTGTACGCTAACACATTGACCATAACAATTTTATAAGTCAGGACCATGATGGTGGTTGTTTGGATGTTTTCCTGGAATCTAGAGAAAATTGATCAGTTCAGCTTTAATTACCATAAGTTACATTTGTCATGCAAATGTGGCTTAAAAATCAATTTTATGTTATGCTGCAATAATGTGCCACTTCTAAAGAACAGCACCAAGTTGAATGTGACATAGGGCTCATTGGTTTGGTAAATATTACATAAAAAGTATTAGTATTACACAAAGTATTAGTGCTTTATAAACCGTAAAGGCATCAAATGAAAATGCCAAACCTACGCTTGAGGGATGAAGTATATTTCAGTGACAACAAATAGGTGCTTTACTCTGTATCAATCATATCATATAGCAGTAAATTCTGTCATTGGGTTCATCCTTCTCAGGGTCAAGTCTGTGGTCTGTGTGGAAACTACGACAGCAACAGTTATAATGACTTCACCACACGCTCCCAGGAGACAGTGGCAGATGTTCTAGAATTTGGTAACAGTTGGAAGGTTTCATCCAGCTGCCCAAACGCCCAACTAATCACTGATCCTTGTACCTCCAACCGCTACCGGGCAGCCTGGTCCCAGAAACAGTGTAGCATCATCATCAGTGTAACCTTCCAGAGCTGTCATTCACAGGTAACTATGGTGATAGCAAACATACTCACATGGATACACACATAAATGTATAAATAAACACACATTATCAATAATTGCCATGGTATTTGGAAAATTATATAAATGTTATTGTTTCTCTTCATTTTTGACACTAACCGCTCATTACCTTGTGTGTTGAACAGTTGGGTGGTCTGCTCATCCATCTGTACAATCAAAACATTAGTCCAGAGCAAGATATCTTGAAAACTACTTACCAGACTGTCAAATATTTGGACTGGATATTCACAGTCCCCAGTAAGGGATTCCTTTTGATTTTGGCAACCGCTGGCTTCTAGTACCACCATCACCCCAATATTTCAACTATTAGCACTAAAAATAGTACAGCCTGTGTGATTACTACTATTGCTACCAATGCCACTGCTGGTACTACTACTACTAGCACAGGACAACATTTTTACCCTTTTACCCTCAACCTTTATTACTCTGCTAAACAGTACATTATTGTGTGTTCAAGGTTGACCCTGGTCCATACTTTGATTCTTGCGTGAGAGACTCTTGTGCTTGTGACACCGGTGGGGACTGTGAGTGTCTCTGCACTGCTGTGGCTGCCTATGCCAAAGCTTGTAATGAAGCTGGGGCCTGTGTTCAATGGAGAACTCCAAAGCTGTGCCGTAAGTTTGGTCACCATCACACCAGGAAAATCTGAGCTACAGGAATTGAACAAATTGCCCCTAGTGGGATTAATAAAGTTGTATAGTATTGTATTGTTGTACTGAGGATTTATTATCTTTAGCCAAAAGATTAAAATGTACTTGTCATATTAAGTAACACCCTGATTTTTGTAACAACCTAAGAAGTATTTATTTTGTCTCTTGCAGCTATTTTCTGTGACTACTATAACTCCCCTGGTGGCTGTGAGTGGCACTACAAGCCTTGTGGCGCTGACTGCATGAAGACATGCAGGAATCCATCAGGAAACTGTTCCAACCTCATCACTGCCCTGGAAGGTACATTAAACAGATCTTTTGGCATGTCATCTTCTTGACTAGTGGAATCTGTATTTTAAAGCCAGGCTTTAAGTGCATCTCAGGTAAAATGACTGATTGACCTTTCATCTGTTCAGACATAAAAGTGAGTGTTGATTAAATGTGCATTTGATCCAGTATTTAGGCATATTTAGGCATATCCACGCCCAGTGGAAAAACATTTAAAATAAACCCATTCTGGTCAATGTGAGGCTCACCCATACAGCAAACAGAAAAAATGCAAAGACAGAGACCTCATTCAAATTTGCTGCATTAGTGCTATAAATCAGATTCCTGTCTTTTCTCCGTCTGTCTTTCTCTCTCTCTCTCTCTCTCTCGCCCTTTCTCCGTCATTTTCTATTTTGAACTGAGGCTTATTTGTGTGTTGAAAGGATAAACAGAGAGCCTGAAGCAAAACTACTATGATAGGTGAACATGCATGTGAACCTACATACAGACCAGTAAACACCATTTAATGGTATCTTCCAGTCTGTAGACAAATGAGCAGTGGAGGACAATTACACTTGGCAATTATTGCTTCAAACAAAACATGGTTTTGGAATCCTAAGATTGGGAACTGTTTCTCTGAAATCCTGCCAGTTGTCAACTGATCACAGGGTTGGTGGTTCAATCCCCAGCTCGTCCTGTCCACATAAGTGACCTTGGGCTGAATTCCAAATGGCAGCTTAAGGCCATTGGTATGTGAGTGTGTGTGTGTGAATGGGCAAAGGAGAGGCAAATTGTAAAACGCTCTGAATAAATATAAATATGCTATATAAATGTAGTACTTTACCATTTTGCTATACTAGTATTTCTACTGAGGTTAATCAAAATGTTATAATGGTGTTGCAGGCTGCTATCCACAGTGTCCTCCAATACAGCCCTACTTTGATGAAGACACCATGAAGTGTGTCTCCTGGGACCAATGTGGCTGCTATGATGACAAAGGCACACATTACAACATCGAAGATAAGGTTCCATCGAACAACTGTTACACTTGGTATGTCTCATACAGAGGAGTCATCTTCACACTAAGGGCTTAGCACACATTAGGCAGTGTATTCCACATTTGGACACTCACGCTGGTGATATAAAATAAGTGAGTAGAAAATATACATTTTCTTTGAGTGATTGTAGCCTTACTTTGACTAATCAGCATAGGGCATATTGACAGACCAATGAAATAGCCACGGACCAATGAATCATTCCAGTATGCAATGCATGGATGAAAACCTGAATATGTGACACACAAGCAGCTGGAGAATTCTAAGCTCCTGTGCTCCTTGTAGTAATCTTTAATCAGGTTTTAATTTTGTTTTTCTTTCTAACTTTGCGATTGAAGTGTAAGAATGTCGGTGAACAAGAAACAACTTGCCTTCAGCATTTAAAAACAGCAGCAGAAGCTAACATTTTGCAGGCCCTAGCCCAGCAGCAAAAAATATCTGGAGATGACTGCAGCTAACGTAGTGAAAATGGCCATGATGTGTGTGCAAGAAGCCATTATCTCATTTCAAAAGGACATGACTGCCCATACATCAACCGTTTGAGATTTGGTTGGCCAGATGGACTGTGTACATTGGAGATGGATAAGCTAAAAGAAAAAACGGAGGGCTTGGAATATCGCAAAAGGCACAACAACTTTTGGCTGGTAAAATTTGGCCAACTACAACACCCACATGGCACAAAAAAGGAAGGTTCACAGCAGCGTACAGAGGAATCTGTGGTCCAATGGTACACCGGCAAACAGCAATCATTTGCAAGATGGCAGAGGATTTCAGACAATGGTTGACCAACAACACTGAGGCCGATAACACTTTTGCTGGCTGGACACTTTTAATTATGAGAGGAAGACAGTGGGTCATTTCATTTGAGTAATAGCCTCATAATAGCATCATTGCACTAAAAACTCTATTCCTATGATACCAATATGGACTGTAGGGTCGGGGTGAGCGCGCTAGTTATGGATATTGCACTTAGATCATAAACGTGAGTTTAACTAGCGTTAAACATTGTTTGTTTGGATGGCTGTTAAGGGCTTTATTAAAAATTTCACTTCTTCTTTTGCCTCCCATTTAAACAAAGCCAGGCTACTTAGAATGAATACTCTCAAGCAAAAATGTCTTAAAAAGAAATACAGTGCTTTGATTAAAAATAATCTTTTCGTAACTAGAGCAGTGCTAAATGATTTAATTTATTATTCAGAGTTAAAAAGAAATACTATTTCAATGGAAGCAGGCAAATCAAGCTTCTTCCCCTTAGGTTGTAACAATATGGAAATAGAACGCATATGTATAATTACCCTTAAAAGTTCTAGTCTCTGACCCAGTAGAAATTAATAATATTTTCAAAATGTATATACATCTGCTAACAACTTCCAAATGGATAGGTGTAAACTGTTTTTGAATTCCCTTGATCTTCCAAAATTAAGTGTTGTAGAGGCAATGGTTTTGTACTGCTTGATGGTGAAAAGGTGTTTGACAGGATTTGATGGGATTTTTTATGGTTAGTTTCAGATCAATTTGGTTTAGGGAGAAATTATCTTAATATGGTTACTATTATGTATTTGAATCCCTCTGCTATGGTCTCTATGAATGGTTTAACACTTCCATCAGCTCCCTGCAAAATCTGCATTACGATGCGTTACTCTTTCCCCACATCTCTATAATGTAGGTGGCAAGTGCAAAATTAGCATGACCCATAGAACATTGGAAATAGGCAAAGTTGAAATAAACCGGAATTATCCTTTTAACAATAATGCAAAACAGACTTATGTTCCCTTACTCATTCTAATAAAAATTTATTTGAATTATTTGTGGATAAATATGCTAACTTCCATGCATAACATGGTTAAAAACAATTATTGGAAGATATTCAAAGAAATTGTGCAAGACTTGTCCAGGAGGGCAAATATGCCCAATTCATTGCAGACCAGAACTGAAACAATCATAATTAATGTACAATATAACCACAAATTAATTTCATGAGTATGATGATTCCGCTACCTGCTCCTATTGATTACTGGAATTAATTACTTGGTAAATATCTATGGTAGAAAAAACATTCTATAATACATTTTACTACTCTGCAGCCTTTTAAAGTTGATGGGGGTCTTTCACTCCCTCATTTTCAGCTTTACCACCGATTTTTCCAGCTGTACCCAATAATTGCATGGTAATCAGCAGAGGAGGAATTAGCAGAGGGATCTTGTTTCTTCAGGATGTTTGTTCTCTAGTCCTGTATTTGTTTGACCCATCTATCCACTACAACCACCTCCTCATATGGACTTTTTCGCTCTTTATAATATGTCACCTGACTTTTATTTTTCTATGACATGACAGGTCTATCACCTGCCCGCAAAATTAGACTTTGGCTTATGCACTGCATGCACTTTGAAAGTGTAAAGTTGTGTTATTTGTACACAGATTGTAGAGAACGGGCTGTATAATTATGGTTGTTCATAGCATGAAAAACGTCTGTTATATTTGGACTAAATACAGAGATGGTAATGAAGAAATGTTATGGTATGGTATTTTTTTATTTGAAAACCATTGAAAATTTTATTTTGTGCGTCTCAAAACAATTTTCAAAAAAAAAATGCAAGAGGGAAATGACATGACCAAAATTTCCTTTTATTTCATAGCTCCTGTATAGACTCTGAAATAAAGTGCAGCTACAATGTGAACTGTAAGTATACATATGTGCTGATAGTGTATTTATTTATTCATTATATATATATATATACAAATATAATGTATATAAAAGAAAATGTAATAGATGACACTCTCAATCTGCAGCTTGTACATGCTACATTAATGGAAAAAACTACGAATATGGGGAAACCATCTACAACACCACGGATGGGCTAGGGAACTGCATCACAGCGAAGTGTGGGGCCAATGGGACAGTGACAAGGAACATGTACACATGCTTAACGACCACCACCCCTGGTCCTACAACAACACCCTTTACATTCAGCACAGTTGGAATAACGACTTCAGGTATGAAAATCTACACAGCAAAACCATTGATCCTGCTTTCATGTTCAAAATAACTGGTGAAAACGACAATTAAATATTTTATGGCGAAAAAAACGATATAAGAAACCATGAAATGCTTAAGTAGTGAAAAAATCTGTGTTAAATTTGTATGTTAAAATTTTTTTGCATTTATCACAGAATTTCTGAATTTGTCACAGCAGTTGTTGTAACTATGTCAATAAAACTTGTAGAAAAAACCACATCAGAAGCACCAACAGTAACGGTTGAGACAACAAAACCTCCTCAAGTCACCACTGGCCCAGTTACAACCTCTACCACAGCGGTTGTTGAAAGTACGACCTCAGTTCCAGGTGTCACAACAACAAGCCAAGAAACAACCGCTGTAACATCAACACCTTTTGTTGGTACCACAACTACTGAAGTACCGTCAACAACAACTGAGGGAACCACAGCCAAACCTATAGAAACAACCACATCAGAAGCACCAACAGTAACGGTTGAGACAACAAAACCTCCTCAAGTCACCACTGGCCCAATTACAATCTCTACCACAGCGGTTGTTGAAACTACGACCTTAGTTCCAGGTGTCACAACAACAAGCCAAGAAACAACCGCTGTAACATCAACACCTTTTGTTGGTACCACAACTACTGAAGTACCGTCAACAACAACTGAGGGAACCACAGCCAAACCTATAGAAACAACCACATCAGAAGCACCAACAGTAACGGTTGAGACAACAAAACCTCCTCAAGTCACCACTGGCCCAGTTACAATCTCTACCACAGCGGTTGTTGAAACTACGACCTCAGTTCCAGGTGCCACAACAACAAGCCAAGAAACAACCGCTGTAACATCAACACCTTTTGTTGGTACCACAACTACTGAAGTACCGTCAACAACAACTGAGGGAACTACAGCCAAACCTATAGAAACAACCACATCAGAAGCACCAACAGTAACGGTTGAGACAACAAAACCTCCTCAAGTCACCACTGGCCCAGTTACAACCTCTACCACAGCGGTTGTTGAAACTACGACCTCATTTCCAGGTGTCACAACAACAAGCCAAGAAACAACCGCTGTAACATCAACACCTTTTGTTGGTACCACAACTACTGAAGTACCGTCAACAACAACTGAGGGAACCACAGCCAAACCTATAGAAACAACCACATCAGAAGCACCAACAGTAACGGTTGAGACAACAAAACCTCCTCAAGTCACCACTGGCCCAGTTACAATCTCTACCACAGCGGTTGTTGAAACTACGACCTCAGTTCCAGGTGTCACAACAACAAGCCAAGAAACAACCGCTGTAACATCAACACCTTTTGTTGGTACCACAACTACTGAAGTACCGTCAAAAACAACTGAGGGAACCACAGCCAAACCTATAGAAACAACCACATCAGAAGCACCAACAGTAACGGTTGAGACAACAAAACCTCCTCAAGTCACCACTGGCCCAATTACAATCTCTACCACAGCGGTTGTTGAAACTACGACCTTAGTTCCAGGTGTCACAACAACAAGCCAAGAAACAACCGCTGTAACATCAACACCTTTTGTTGGTACCACAACTACTGAAGTACCGTCAACAACAACTGAGGGAACCACAGCCAAACCTATAGAAACAACCACATCAGAAGCACCAACAGTAACGGTTGAGACAACAAAACCTCCTCAAGTCACCACTGGCCCAGTTACAATCTCTACCACAGCGGTTGTTGAAACTACGACCTCAGTTCCAGGTGCCACAACAACAAGCCAAGAAACAACCGCTGTAACATCAACACCTTTTGTTGGTACCACAACTACTGAAGTACCGTCAACAACAACTGAGGGAACCACAGCCAAACCTATAGAAACAACCACATCAGAAGCACCAACAGTAACGGTTGAGACAACAAAACCACCTAAAGTTACCACTGGCCCAGTTACAACCTCTACCACAGCGGTTGTTGAAAGTACGACCTCAGTTCCAGGTGTCACAACAACAAGCCAAGAAACAACCGCTGTAACGCAAAAACCTTCTGTTGTTACCACAACTACTGAAGTACCATTAACGACAACTAAGGGAACTACAGCCAAACCTATTGAAACAACCACATCAGAAGCAACAACAGTGAAGGTTGAGACAACGAAACCACAGAAAGAAGTCACCACTGGCCCAGTTACAATCTCTACCACAGCGGTTGTTGAAACTACGACCTCAGTTCCAGGTGTCACAACAACAAGCCAAGAAACAACCGCTGTAACATCAACACCTTTTGTTGGTACCACAACTACTGAAGTACCGTCAACAACAACTGAGGGAACCACAGCCAAACCTATAGAAACAACCACATCAGAAGCACCAACAGTAACGGTTGAGACAACAAAACCTCCTCAAGTCACCACTGGCCCAATTACAATCTCTACCACAGCGGTTGTTGAAACTACGACCTTAGTTCCAGGTGTCACAACAACAAGCCAAGAAACAACCGCTGTAACATCAACACCTTTTGTTGGTACCACAACTACTGAAGTACCGTCAACAACAACTGAGGGAACCACAGCCAAACCTATAGAAACAACCACATCAGAAGCACCAACAGTAACGGTTGAGACAACAAAACCTCCTCAAGTCACCACTGGCCCAGTTACAATCTCTACCACAGCGGTTGTTGAAAGTACGACCTCAGTTCCAGGTGCCACAACAACAAGCCAAGAAACAACCGCTGTAACATCAACACCTTTTGTTGGTACCACAACTACTGAAGTACCGTCAACAACAACTGAGGGAACCACAGCCAAACCTATAGAAACAACCACATCAGAAGCACCAACAGTAACGGTTGAGACAACAAAACCTCCTCAAGTCACCACTGGCCCAGTTACAACCTCTACCACAGCGGTTGTTGAAACTACGACCTCAGTTCCAGGTGTCACAACAACAAGCCAAGAAACAACCGCTGTAACATCAACACCTTTTGTTGGTACCACAACTACTGAAGTACCATTAACGACAACTAAGGGAACTACAGCCAAACCTATTGAAACAACCACATCAGAAGCACCAACAGTAACGGTTAAGACAACAAAACCTCCTCAAGTCACCACTGGCCCAGTTACAATCTCTACCACAGCGGTTGTTGAAACTACGACCTCAGTTCCAGGTGTCACAACAACAAGCCAAGAAACAACCGCTGTAACGTCAAAACCTTCTGTTGTTGCCACAACTACTGAAGTACCATTAACGACAACTAAGGGAACTACAGCCAAACCTATTGAAACAACCACATCAGAAGCAACAACAGTGAAGGTTGAGACAACGAAACCACAGAAAGAAGTCACCACTGGCCCAGAAACAATCTCTACCACAGTTGTTGTTGAAAGTACAACCTCAGTTCCAGGTGTCACAACAACAAGCCAAGAAACAACTGCTGTAACGTCAAAACCTTCTGTTGTTACCACAACTACTGAAGTACCATTAACGATAACTAAGGGAACTACAGCCAAACCTATTGAAACAACCACATCAGAAGCAACAACAGTGAAGGTTGAGACAACAAAACCACAGAAAGAAGTCACCACTGGCCCAGTTACAATCTCTACCACAGCGGTTGTTGAAACTACGACCTCAGTTCCAGGTGTCACAACAACAAGCCAAGAAACAACCGCTGTAACATCAACACCTTTTGTTGGTACCACAACTACTGAAGTACCGTCAACAACAACTGAGGGAACCACAGCCAAACCTATAGAAACAACCACATCAGAAGCACCAACAGTAACGGTTGAGACAACAAAACCTCCTCAAGTCACCACTGGCCCAGTTACAATCTCTACCACAGCGGTTGTTGAAACTACGACCTCAGTTCCAGGTGTCACAACAACAAGCCAAGAAACAACCGCTGTAACATCAACACCTTTTGTTGGTACCACAACTACTGAAGTACCGTCAAAAACAACTGAGGGAACTACAGCCAAACCTATAGAAACAACCACATCAGAAGCACCAACAGTAACGGTTGAGACAACAAAACCTCCTCAAGTCACCACTGGCCCAATTACAATCTCTACCACAGCGGTTGTTGAAACTACGACATCAGTTCCAGGTGTCACAACAACAAGCCAAGAAACAACCGCTGTAACATCAACACCTTTTGTTGGTACCACAACTACTGAAGTACCGTCAACAACAACTGAGGGAACCACAGCCAAACCTATAGAAACAACCACATCAGAAGCAACAACAGTGAAGGTTGAGACAACAAAACCACAGAAAGAAGTAACCACTGGCCCAGTTACAACCTCTACCACAGCGGTTGTTGAAACTACGACCTCAGTTCCAGGTGTCACAACAACAAGCCAAGAAACAACCGCTGTAACATCAACACCTTTTGTTGGTACCACAACTACTGAAGTACCGTCAACAACAACTGAGGGAACCACAGCCAAACCTATAGAAACAACCACATCAGAAGCACCAACAGTAACGGTTGAGACAACAAAACCTCCTCAAGTCACCACTGGCCCAGTTACAATCTCTACCACAGCGGTTGTTGAAACTACGACCTCAGTTCCAGGTGTCACAACAACAAGCCAAGAAACAACCCCTGTAACATCAACACCTTTTATTGGTACCACAACTACTGAAGTACCGTCAACAACAACTGAGGGAACCACAGCCAAACCTATTGAAACAACCACATCAGAAGCACCAACAGTAACGGTTGAGACAACAAAACCTCCTCAAGTCACCACTGGCCCAATTACAATCTCTACCACAGCGGTTGTTGAAACTACGACCTCAGTTCCAGGTGTCACAACAACAAGCCAAGAAACAACCGCTGTAACATCAACACCTTTTGTTGGTACCACAACTACTAAAGTACCGTCAACAACAACTGAGGGAACCACAGCCAAACCTATAGAAACAACCACATCAGAAGCACCAACAGTAACGGTTGAGACAACAAAACCTCCTCAAGTCACCACTGGCCCAGTTACAACCTCTACCTCAGCGGTTGTTGAAACTACGACATCAGTTCCAGGTGTCACAACAACAAGCCAAGAAACAACCGCTGTAACATCAACAACTTTTGTTGGTACCACAACTACTGAAGTACCGTCAACAACAACTGAGGGAACCACAGCCAAACCTATAGAAACAACAACATCAGAAGCAACAACAGTGAAGGTTGAGACAACAAAACCACAGATAGAAGTCACCACTGGCCCAGTTACAATCTCTACCACAGCGGTTGTTGAAACTACGACCTCAGTTCCAGGTGTCACAACAACAAGCCAAGAAACAACCGCTGTAACATCAACACCTTTTGTTGGTACCACAACTACTGAAGTACCGTCAACAACAACTGAGGGAACCACAGCCAAACCTATAGAAACAACCACATCAGAAGCACCAACAGTAACGGTTGAGACAACAAAACCTCCTCAAGTCACCACTGGCCCAGTTACAACCTCTTCCACAGCGGTTGTTGAAACTACGACCTCAGTTCCAGGTGTCACAACAACAAGCCAAGAAACAACCGCTGTAACATCAACACCTTTTGTTGGTACCACAACTACTGAAGTACCGTCAACAACAACTGAGGAAACCACAGCCAAACCTATAGAAACAACCACATCAGAAGCAACAACAGTGAAGGTTGAGACAACAAAACCTCCTCAAGTCACCACTGGCCCAGTTACAACCTCTACCACAGCGGTTGTTGAAACTACGACATCAGTTCCAGGTGTCACAACAACAAGCCAAGAAACAACCGCTGTAACATCAACACCTTTTGTTGGTACCACAACTACTGAAGTACCATTAACGACAACTAAGGGAACTACAGCCAAACCTATAGAAACAACCACATCAGAAGCACCAACAGTGAAGATTGAAACAACAAAACCTCCTAAAGTCACCACTGGCCCAGTTACAATCTCTACCACAGCGGTTGTTGAAACTACGACCTCAGTTCCAGGTGTCACAACAACAAGCCAAGAAACAACTGCTGTAACGTCAAAACCTTCTGTTGTTACCACAACTACTGAAGTACCATTAACGACAACTAAGGGAACTACAGCCAAACCTATAGAAACAACATCAGAATCAACAACAGTTAAGGTTGAGACAACAAAACCACAGAAAGAAGTCACCACTCGTCCAGTTACAACCTCTACCACAGCTGTTGTTGAAACTACGACCTCAGTTCCAGGTGTCACAACAACAAGCCAAGTAACAACCGCTGTAACATCAACACCTTTTGTTGGTACCACAACTACTGAAGTACCGTCAACAACAACTGAGGAAACCACAGCCAAACCTATAGAAACAACCACATCAGAAGCACCAACAGTAACGGTTGAGACAACAAAACCTCCTCAAGTCACCACTGGCCCAGTTACAACCTCTTCCACAGCGGTTGTTGAAACTACGACATCAGTTCCAGGTGTCACAACAACAAGCCAAGAAACAACCGCTGTAACATCAACACCTTTTGTTGGTACCACAACTACTGAAGTACCGTCAACAACAACTGAGGAACCACAGCCAAACCTATAGAAACAACCACATCAGAAGCACCAACAGTAACGGTTGAGACAACAAAACCTCCTCAAGTCACCACTGGCCCAGTTACAACCTCTTCCACAGCGGTTGTTGAAACTACGACATCAGTTCCAGGTGTCACAACAACAAGCCAAGAAACAACCGCTGTAACATCAACACCTTTTGTTGGTACCACAACTACTGAAGTACCGTCAACAACAACTGAGGAACCACAGCCAAACCTATAGAAACAACCACATCAGAAGCACCAACAGTAACGGTTGAGACAACAAAGAAACAAGAAACAACAGTTGGTGAAATCACAGGAAACCACAAACAACAACTGAGGGAACTACAGCCAAACCTATTGAAACAACAAAACCTCCTCAAGTCACCACTGGCCCAGTTACAACCTCTACCACAGCGGTTGTTGAAACTACGACATCAGTTCCAGGTGTCACAACAACAAGCCAAGAAACAACCGCTGTAACATCAACACCTTTTGTTGGTACCACAACTACTGAAGTACCGTCAACAACAACTGAGGGAACCACAGCCAAACCTATAGAAACAACCACATCAGAAGCACCAACAGTAACGGTTGAGACAACAAAACCTCCTCAAGTCACCACTGGCCCAGTTACAATCTCTACCACAGCGGTTGTTGAAACTACGACCTTAGTTCCAGGTGTCACAACAACAAGCCAAGAAACAACCGCTGTAACATCAACACCTTCTGTTGGTACCACAACTACTGAAGTACCGTCAACAACAACTGAGGAAACCACAGCCAAACCTATAGAAACAACCACATCAGAAGCAACAACAGTGAAGATTGAAACAACAAAACCACCTCAAGTCACCACTGGCCCAGTTACACTCTCTACCACAGCTGTTGTTGAAACTACGACCTCAGTTCCAGGTGTCACAACAACAAGCCAAGAAACAACCGCTGTAACGTCAAAACCTTCTGTTGTTACCACAACTACTGAAGTACCATTAACGACAACTAAGGGAACTACAGCCAAACCTATTGAAACAACCACATCAGAAGCAACAACAGTGAAGGTTGAGACAACAAAACCACAGAAAGAAGTCACCACTGGCCCAGTTACACTCTCTACCACAGCTGTTGTTGAAACTACGACCTCAGTTCCAGGTGTCACAACAACAAGCCAAGAAACAACCGCTGTAACATCAACACCTTTTGTTGGTACCACAACTACTGAAGTACCGTCAACAACAACTGAGGGAACCACAGCCAAACCTATAGAAACAACCACATCAGAAGCACCAACAGTAACGGTTGAGACAACAAAACCTCCTCAAGTCACCACTGGCCCACTTACAATCTCTACCACAGTGGTTGTTGAAACTACGACCTTAGTTCCAGGTGTCACAACAACAAGCCAAGAAACAACCGCTGTAACATCAACACCTTTTGTTGGTACCACAACTACTGAAGTACCGTCAACAACAACTGAGGGAACCACAGCCAAACCTATTGAAACAACCACATCAGAAGCACCAACAGTAACGGTTGAGACAACAAAACCTCCTCAAGTCACCACTGGCCCAGTTACAACCTCTACCACAGCGGTTGTTGAAACTACGACCTCGGTTCCAGGTGTCACAACAACAAGCCAAGAAACAACCGCTGTAACATCAACACCTTTTGTTGGTACCACAACTACTGAAGTACCGTCAACAACAACTGAGGGAACCACAGCCAAACCTATAGAAACAACCACATCAGAAGCACCAACAGTAACGGTTGAGACAACAAAACCTCCTCAAGTCACCACTGGCCCAGTTACAACCTCTACCACAGCGGTTGTTGAAACTACGACCTCGGTTCCAGGTGTCACAACAACAAGCCAAGAAACAACCGCTGTAACATCAACACCTTTTGTTGGTACCACAACTACTGAAGTACCGTCAACAACAACTCAGGGAACCACAGCCAAACCTATAGAAACAACCACATCAGAAGCACCAACAGTAACGGTTGAGACAACAAAACCTCCTCAAGTCACCACTGGCCCATTTACAATCTCTACCACAGCGGTTGTTGAAACTACGACCTCAGTTCCAGGTGTCACAACAACAAGCCAAGAAACAACCCCTGTAACGTCAAAACCTTCTGTTGTTACCACAACTACTGAAGTACCATTAACGACAACTAAGGGAACTACAGCCAAACCTATAGAAACAACAACATCAGAAGCAACAACAGTGAAGGTTGAGACAACAAAACCACAGAAAGAAGTCACCACTGGCCCAGTTAAAATCTCTACCACAGCGGTTGTTGAAACTACGACCTCAGTTCCAGGTGTCACAACAACAAGCCAAGAAACAACCGCTGTAACGTCAAAACCTTCTGTTGTTACCACAACTACTGAAGTACCATTAACGACAACTAAGGGAACTACAGCCAAACCTATAGAAACAACAACATCAGAAGCAACAACAGTGAAGGTTGAGACAACAAAACCACAGAAAGAAGTCACCACTGGCCCAGTTACAACCTCTACCACAGCGGTTGTTGAAACTACGACCTCAGTTCCAGGTGTCACAACAACAAGCCAAGAAACAACCGCTGTAACATCAACACCTTTTGTTGGTACCACAACTACTGAAGTACCGTCAACAACAACTGAGGGAACCACAGCCAAACCTATAGAAACAACCACATCAGAAGCACCAACAGTAACGGTTGAGACAACAAAACCTCTTAAAGTCACCACTGGCCCAGTTACAATCTCTACCACAGCGGTTGCTGAAACTACGACATCAGTTCCAGGTGTCACAACAACAAGCCAAGAAACAACCCCTGTTACATCAACACCTTTTGTTGGTACCACAACTACTGAAGTACCGTCAACAACAACTGAGGGAACCACAGCCAAACCTATAGAAACAACCACATCAGAAGCACCAACAGTAACGGTTGAGACAACAAAACCTCCTCAAGTCACCACTGGCCCAATTACAATCTCTACCACAGCGGTTGTTGAAACTACGACCTTAGTTCCAGGTGTCACAACAACAAGCCAAGAAACAACCGCTGTAACATCAACACCTTTTGTTGGTACCACAACTACTGAAGTACCAACAACAACTGAGGAAACCACAGCCAAACCTATAGAAACAACCACATCAGAAGCACCAACAGTAACGGTTGAGACAACAAAACCTCCTCAAGTCACCACTGGCCCAGTTACAACCTCTACCACAGCGGTTGTTGAAACTACGACCTTAGTTCCAGGTGTCACAACAACAAGCCAAGAAACAACCGCTGTAACATCAACACCTTTTGTTGGTACCACAACTACTGAAGTACCGTCAACAACAACTGAGGAACCACAGCCAAACCTATAGAAACAACCACATCAGAAGCACCAACAGTAACGGTTGAGACAACAAAACCTCCTCAAGTCACCACTGGCCCAATTACAATCTCTACCACAGCGGTTGTTGAAACTACGACCTTAGTTCCAGGTGTCACAACAACAAGCCAAGAAACAACCGCTGTAACATCAACACCTTTTGTTGGTACCACAACTACTGAAGTACCGTCAACAACAACTGAGGAAACCACAGCCAAACCTATAGAAACAACCACATCAGAAGCACCAACAGTAACGGTTGAGACAACAAAACCTCCTCAAGTCACCACTGGCCCAGTTACAACCTCTACCACAGCGGTTGTTGAAACTACGACCTTAGTTCCAGGTGTCACAACAACAAGCCAAGAAACAACCGCTGTAACATCAACACCTTTTGTTGGTACCACAACTACTGAAGTACCGTCAACAACAACTGAGGGAACCACAGCCAAACCTATAGAAACAACCACATCAGAAGCAACAACAGTGAAGATTGAAACAACAAAACCTCCTAAAGTCACCACTGGCCCAGTTACAATCTCTACCACAGCGGTTGTTGAAACTACGACCTCAGTTCCAGGTGTCACAACAACAAGCCAAGAAACAACTGCTGTAACGTCAAAACCTTCTGTTGTTACCACAACTACTGAAGTACCATTAACGACAACTAAGGGAACTACAGCCAAACCTATAGAAACAACATCAGAATCAACAACAGTTAAGGTTGAGACAACAAAACCACAGAAAGAAGTCACCACTCGTCCAGTTACAACCTCTACCACAGCTGTTGTTGAAACTACGACCTCAGTTCCAGGTGTCACAACAACAAGCCAAGTAACAACCGCTGTAACATCAACACCTTTTGTTGGTACCACAACTACTGAAGTACCGTCAACAACAACTGAGGAACCACAGCCAAACCTATAGAAACAACCACATCAGAAGCACCAACAGTAACGGTTGAGACAACAAAACCTCCTCAAGTCACCACTGGCCCAGTTACAACCTCTTCCACAGCGGTTGTTGAAACTACGACATCAGTTCCAGGTGTCACAACAACAAGCCAAGAAACAACCGCTGTAACATCAACACCTTTTGTTGGTACCACAACTACTGAAGTACCGTCAACAACAACTGAGGGAACCACAGCCAAACCTATAGAAACAACCACATCAGAAGCACCAACAGTAACGGTTGAGACAACAAAACCTCCTCAAGTCACCACTGGCCCAGTTACAACCTCTTCCACAGCGGTTGTTGAAACTACGACATCAGTTCCAGGTGTCACAACAACAAGCCAAGAAACAACCGCTGTAACATCAACACCTTTTGTTGGTACCACAACTACTGAAGTACCGTCAACAACAACTGAGGAACCACAGCCAAACCTATAGAAACAACCACATCAGAAGCACCAACAGTAACGGTTGAGACAACAAAACCTCCTCAAGTCACCACTGGCCCAGTTACAACCTCTTCCACAGCGGTTGTTGAAACTACGACATCAGTTCCAGGTGTCACAACAACAAGCCAAGAAACAACCGCTGTAACATCAACACCTTTTGTTGGTACCACAACTACTGAAGTACCGTCAACAACAACTGAGGGAACCACAGCCAAACCTATAGAAACAACCACATCAGAAGCACCAACAGTAACGGTTGAGACAACAAAGAAACAAGAAACAACAGTTGGTGAAATCACAGGAAAACCACAAACAACAACTGTAATTACAAAACCTTCTGTTTTGAACACAACAACTATTGTGGCTTCAACTGTAATGACAGGAACAACAGGCAAAAGAACAACTTCTATTAGCCCGATAACAGAGACACTTACAGGCAGCACAACTTATTACACAACAGGTGCAACTACTATCGGTCCATCCAGAACCACAGTTGTTTCTACATTCTCGCTGTTTACCACTACTACAACATGTGTCTGCAATGTCAATGGAACTTCTTATCGTCCTGGTAGGTGATTCTTCGTTTTACATTTTCACATTCATCTTTTTTCTTTTATTAAGGGGTCTCATTACAGAAGGTGCAGGGATCTGTTTTCTGTCTTTCTTCTCTTTTTTTGCTCTTCAGATCACTATTTGTTCTTCTTTTTTGTCTTTAAAGGTCTAAAATATAATGATTATTATTAATAACTTTAGTTTGTAACACAAAATTGTGAGTATTTACTAAGGATGGAGTGAAGAACAAATCAGGAATGACCTGATAATTAGTGAGTTGTTAATAAATAGTTCCTGAACATATAGTAGATAATTAAGACTATATAGTAGCTAATGAGTTACTAGAGAACAGACTAGGAGATACTGTATCAATGAATCATTAGGTGTAATAATGATTAGTTCATAAATATCTTTGATTCAACATACTGACACTTTCTTCATGAGTCGTTCTTGATTAATTCTGAATCCACCAATTCATTAAATATTAATTACTTAATCATTAGTAACTCTTTTTGTATACCCTCAAGTGATACATCATACTGAGTAGTCATTAAGTAGTCCCTCATTATTTGATGATTATCTTACCATTACCTACCATTTTTGTGCACCCTCAAGCAAAATGATACCTCATACTGAGTAGTTACTAAGTAGTCCCTCATTACGACATTATTATCTTTCCATTACCTACCCTTTTTGTGCCCCCTCAAGTAAAGTAGTACATCATACTGAATAGTTACTAAGTAGTCCATGACATTACTTCATGATTATGACAAAAAGCCACTGGGGAATTCACAATTAGGACTTTAATAACAAAACAGATGTTTTTTGTCATTACTGCAAGATATGCAGAACAGACAGTCTTAACAGTATGATGACAACAACAACAATAATCAGAAGAAAGACATAACATAAATCCTGACACAACAATTATTTCTTATATCCTGAATAAAAACAAAGAAAAATTGAAAACAATAGAAAATAGAGACAATTTCTTAATATAATATAATATAATATCTATTGCATTTTATAGCTTTTCTGTTTTGTGAGTTTTTAACAAAGGTGAGGTACACACAGCTGATTGGACTGATCTGAACCACATCATGACATCACCTTGCAGTTATATACTGGGGTGGATAGACAACAGAACCAACTCAAGAATGTAGCAATAAAGGCAGCAACAAAAATATGTAACAATAATTAATAAGCCTCAAAGGGGCCCCAAATTATGGAGCTTTAACACATTAGGCTAACTGATATTGATAGACAATAGACAGACACATCAGAGTATCAGAAATAATCACTATTTATACTAATTAACAGAATTTTACCATGAATCATTAAATTCACCTTGGGGCACCACCCTTAAAACAATAGCCAATTAATTAATTCAGTCTCAATTCAGAGGTTGCTATTAAGTTATTGAGTTGTGTACAGTGATCATAATACTTCATAAACACAAACCACGTAATCAACTTCTTTATAAATTAAAGGTTTAATAAACAACTAACTACACACACAGCTAACAACTAGGCAACTAAACATAAACATGAGTGAATAGATGCAACCATGAATAAATGCAATGAATACAGCGATGAACAATTAAAAAATCAGAATCAGAATCAGAAATACTTTATTGATCCCCGAAGGGAAACTCTTTGTTACAGCAGCTCGCCTTTACGTCAGTGCACACAGGAGAAAGTACTAGCAAAAAATATAATACAATACACTATAAAAACACTATAAAAACAGGTCAGAAAATAAATTAAGTACCAGTTGGGTATAAGTATACGATGCCATAAGTGTGCCAAGTGGGTTTACCGGTTGATGATGATAATACAGTATAATAATACAATGTAATAATATAATGTAATAAGTAGTGGTGCATGTACTGTCGAGTTAAGTGTAGCTTATTGAGATTATTAAGATATTGCACAGCAGTAATGGAGGTATATAATATCAATACCAATAAATAGGAAAAACTAACATAGGAAAACTAATATTGCACGGGAGTAATACACAGAATATTGCACAGTTATTCAAGTATGGCAGAGATGTAATGATCAATGTCCAGTTTAGTGACCTAGGGTCATACAGACTAACACTTAGAGGGAGGAGTTAAAGAGTTTGATGGCCACAGGCAGGAATGACTTCCTGTGGCGCTCTGTGGTGCTTTTTGGTGGGATGAGTCTTCCGCTGAAGGTGTTCCTTTGCTTAACCAGCATGTCATGGAGCGGGTGGGAGACACTGTCCAAGATGGCATGTAGTTTGGCCAGCATCCTCCTCTCTGACACCACCGCCAGAGAGTCCAGCTCAACCCACACAATGTCACCGGCCTTACGGATCATTACGGAAAATCTTAACGGAAAATTAATAAGAGCCAATGTATAGATGCGAACAATTATTAGATTTAAAAAAAACATGTTTCTGCTAGTTGAAATGGTACATGTGTCTTCTGAGCAGTGAAGTACATTTATACACTGTGGTTTGACTGATCTGTACAGGGTATAGAATAATGCAGGTTTTTGATAAATGTCAGATGTTTGTCAAGCGGTTTATAGTAAGAGGAGACATAGTCAAAATAAAAACAACATTGCGCTTGCAATGGTAAATGTGCACCATTATTATTATTGGACAGTGCATTTTTGATGTGCAAATACAAACTTCGCCATTAAAAGTCGCTACAGAGCTGTGAAAGCCAACTGACAGCTAATCCAGAGACATCGTTTGAGATGTCAGAGGAAAGGATGTATTTTCTCTAAAAACGTGTTTCCTCAATTCCTCTCTCCTTGCATCTTTCCCTTGCATCTCTTGTCGAGTGTTAAGTGGGATGGAAGGAAAAGACGCAAGTGAGGGAAACGTGGATGCAATTAAGGGTATTGGGATGTACCCATTTCCCCCTTAGTTTTCCTTGATCCAGGACCCATTTGCGATATGCGAGTCTTTCTAAATTATTCTGAAGTTTTACTATACCATTAAAATGTGCATCTTGGGTAGATTTAGATTCATGTATGATTAATTTCCAGTTGTGAGCCACTTAGAAATTAAGTTGGTAAATCACGGAGGGAGGACTGACTGAAGGACCCCCAGAAATATATGTATTTCAATATACCATCATATGCTTACGAGTTAACATCTAGTCTAACATAGTATATGACGTAGATGTGAATTTTTTTGTAAAGATATATTTTTCGGCATTTCTGCTTTATTTGATAGTCACAATAGAGAGACAGGAAAGGTAGGGGAGAGAGAAAGGGCCCAGGCAGGCCTTAGTAAGCACTCAGCCTTAATTACATGGCAATTAACTACCAGGTGAGCTCTGGGGTGTCCATGGATGTGTGTAATGGTAAGATAATGGTAAAGTAATGAGGGACTACTTCATAACTACTCAGTATCATGTATTACTTTAGTATCATATATTAATTTAGTAATTTAGTAGTAAAAGTTTACTTGGGGGTGCACAAAAAGAGTAACTAATGTTTAAGTAATTAAATTAATTATTAGTAATTAAAACATTACTTTAATTAATTAATAACTTGTTATTTCTTACTGGTGCCACTCAGCGAGTGATTCAGAGATAAGTAGTCAGTATGTTGGTTCACAGATATTTATGAATTAATCATTACATAATGATTCATTAATATAGTATCTCTCCTCATTATCTACTTTATAGTCATCGATTCTGAGTTTTTCACTGTGAATTGATTGATCAGTCCTTAATGTCTGTGTTACAAACTCATGAAATAAACTCCAGTTTGTGCCTCTCATGTATTAGCACGTTTGAGTTACAGAGGTAACCATCACTCTCTCTAAAAGATAATTAACCGCCATTTACCAGGTGGTTAAGAGACACTTGCCATTATTCTGAAGGTATTTCCAGAATCCCCAAATAATCTTCTAACCATCTGGAATAAAAAAATACTCCATCCACTGAATGATAAAGATTTTTTTAACCCGTTTCCCAAGTTGTACCTGTGTTTCCGAATCAAAACAAAGATGGCAGCCCGACCCACTTTTCCTATAGAGCAGGTCTAGACCATACTCTTTAAAATCTGGTCAGGTCTAGACCGTACTCTTTAAAATCTGGTCAGTTATCTTCTAGAGAAATTGATGGTTACCTCTGTGAGCCGAATGTATCCTAATATAAATTACCCAGACTTGTCTGCTGGCATCACCTTGGAGTTGGCTTTACAAAACAGATTAATTCTAGTTCAGTTTCTCAGGCTCTTTCAATACAGACTTTTCACATTTGCCTTTTTTTTAACGCAGGGCTGTTTTTGGTCTGCACACCCACTAACTCTCTCTCATATTAAATCAATTTATGAATCAGTAATCCTTTAATTTTGTGGACTAAACTTTTATCTCCACTCTGATTTTTACAGGAAACTTGTTGTACAATGTCACTGATGGCTTAGGATGGTGTTACGTTGCATATTGCAATGCATCTTGTAAAGTTGAGATACAATCCAGTCCATGTCCCACAACACCGATACCCAGCACAACCGCACGTTCTACCCCTGCAGTGTTCAGCACCACTACAAAGGCGACAATTTCAAGCTCAGTAACACCCACCACAACTATTCCTCCCTCTACTTCCACTCCATCAACTACGCTGGACTGCTATGATGTGTATCCACCAAGAAAGGTGTGATATAGGTTTAAATGTGTTTTTATTCATGATTGTGTTTCAAAAATACTTCAAGCATTATATTTCACCGGCTTTGTGTCAAGGAACACACCTGCAGGGAAATTTCTGTTAAACTTAGCTCTATGGGCCACATTTTGGTGTTGGTACAATGAATTGCATTTTCCTGGAGCGAACTGAGGTTTTTTCCTCAACTGTGCCAGTTTCGTATCTTGGTGACTCACCATTATAATACAGACAGATGTGTGCCTGTGATGAGCAACATGATATGATAGAGATTGGTCAGGTTTAATTTTATTTTGGTGAGTTATTATAAAAATCCTACTTTATTTGTGCATCATTATCAGGATCAGATTTATATCGCAATGTGAAGGTTAAAGAGGCAACTATTTGTTCCCGAGATTGTCAGCAATTATTTTTGCATGTAAACCAGTTCAAATCTAACTGATTTAAACTTTAAAAATAATTTCAGAAATTAAAAAAGGGCAAAATGCAAAATACTAGACCACATTTTAAAATCTACTTTTATTTTATATATGCCACTGTGGTTATAGTTAACTGCAGATGGCTATTGTATGGATCACTGTGATGTCAAATAAAATTGTGCACTAGTAGACATGGAAAACATAGTGACTGCTGGATCATCAACATGTCAAGAAACATAAATTAAATTTTTAAAGAATCATCATCTGCCCTTGGCACTATATTTGAGCTGCTGTTTCATATTTGAAACTCTGCATGTCCCAGACTACAATAAGTTTCCTCTGAAGAAAACTCTCCACGGGATTTCCAAACTGTCTGTGCATCATAAGAGAGGGAGAGCCCTGTGTTTAAAGTAGAAAGTAGAGAATGTGGTTGGCCATGATTGTCACAGCTTCTAACGCAACCAACTATAATGTTTGATAATGTATTCTTTCTGGTCCCACCCCATGTCCAAGTGCACCATAGGTGCGCCAGACGAGCCTGGCACCAAAAATGCACGTCCCAACACACTGCAGAAAATAAAGCCCTGCATCTCGAAAAATTTATTGAATTACACTTTATTGTTTTACACATCCATGGTTTCCTGTATGACTTCTTCTTGACTTGATCCAGAATGGAGAGTCCTGGAAGGTTAGCAACTGCACTACAGCTACCTGCACCAATGGCAAGGTCACAGAGACACCTACTCCCTGTCCCACAGTACAACAACCCATCTGTGCTAATGGACGTAAAGTTTCCACGGTCTATGATGATAACGGATGCTGCTTCCACTATGAATGTGAATGTAAGTTAAAAATGTAACCTTTCAATACAGTTTACCACTTTTGAATTTTATATGCAGCCGAGAATCTCTTGTCAGGGTGCTGAGACCCTTGACAACAACACATTCCTTCTGCAAATGAATGACAATTCCACTAGTCCAAAACTAGAAAGCACCAAGGGCCGGATTTACTAAGAAAAATGGAGTTGCACAAATGTGCGCTGCGTTTTCAATGAATTTGCAGCCACAATCTGTGTATTCAGCGCCAGAGTTACTAAGGCAGCAGTTCATTGCGCAGTCAGATCCACGACTCATCCTGGGACAGCCCTCCAGACACATTCTGTGAGTGAAGGAGAGCTCATAATTCTATGAGATTGCCACACTCAGAAAATAACGTAGTGATCTTGATAACAAAACATTTACTTTGGCTGCTGTTCAACCCTATCTGAGAAAACCAATTAGGTTATTTCTCAAAATATTACTCATAAAATTTTGATATTGTAATCTTAAGCCTATATCTAATTATTTATACATTAGGAGGCAACATGTTCACGGACGGGGGCGACTGTGGCTTAGTTGTAGAGCGGGTCATCCACCAATCAGAAGGTTGGCGGTTCGATCCCACATGTCAAAGTGTCTTTGGGCAAGACACTGAACCCCTAGTTACTTTGATGAGCAGTTCTGCCATCACTGTGTGAATGTGATATGTAGTTGAAGTGCTTTGAGTAGTCATCTAGACTAGAAAGGCGCTATATAAGTAAGGTCCATTTATGGCGGAATTTGATTGATTCAAGTTTGATGAACACAAACCAAAATTTCCTGTCCACTCTTAAGGCCCTGACACACCAGGTTAGCTGGCTAACTAGCATCTTGAATCAGACTGTCAGTCCTGACAGGAGATCAGACATTTCAGATCGGACAGATCAGACAGGAAATCGGACATTTTCTCGATTAGAAGCTGTTTTATGAAACTGTCTGAGCAAGATCAGGCAAACCGAAATCCATGGGGCTGCTTTTGTTTGGGGTCTTCTGGTGTTCTTTTTTGAATGACGAACGCAGACTACCACTGTGCTGTTGTGTCACTTTTTGTCCAGGACACAGGCGACATGAGGCGACACAACAGTCGGCTTTTGTAGCCGTTAGTTCTTTGACATCAGTTTGGTGTGTCAGAGCCTTTAGTTTGCATTACACTAATCAGTAACTGTGTTCATTAATTATAGCTTAATTGCTTAATTTTTTGTTTCTAATAATAATTTTTTAGCTATATACAAGCCTATGAGGAGAGAGACACACTTAGCAAACACTTGTTAACATGACACCCAATCTTCCGCCTGGTGCGTCCATTTATGTACATTTGTTATTATAATAATAAAAATGTTTAATTTGCATTTGGATCCAGATCTGCATTAAAAATCATGTACTTGTCATCTAAATGTGGTTACCATTGCACAATGTCTTCATGATTTAATAGCTGTTTGTCAAATAGGCCATGCATATAAAAATTCATCAACCAATTACAGGAAAATGGTATAGCATATCACAAAACAAAATAAATAACATGTTTTCATTCAAATATGCTATCTAGAATTTGGTAGATAGTAAGATAGGATGAAATTTGTGGGAGGAGTGGTTAAAAAAACACTGTTGTCTTGTTTCAGTAGTTATGAGCAAATGGTCACATGATGGCAGTAATGGATCCAGACACTTACTAAGTTACTAATTTATTTCTTAGGTCATCGTCTGACTATCCACTCAAATGCATCAAAATTGCTTCAGTAGTAGTAAAACTACTAAAGCGATTCTATAATAGATACTAACTGCTAATAAGAAAACATGGCCTTCTTGGTGGAGGTAGTTATGTTTTCTGCCTGTTCCAGTTCTTACTTATAATTTCCAAACATGGTTCTTGTTATCCTGCAGGTGTGTGCAGTGTCTGGGGTGGATCCCACTACATGACATTTGATGGAAAGTCATACAGTTTCAACAAGAACTGCTCTTACTACCTGGTCAAAGAGATTATTACTAAATATAGCCTGACTATTATAGTAAATAACAGTGACTGCGATCCTTCAGACAGCACATTCTGTCCCCAGGCTCTCATTGTTACATACAAATCCTACAAGGTAGTTTTGACTCAGTTGCAGACTTCAGGAACAGCAGCTAATGTGGTAAGTAATGATTCAAATTGACATTTGTTGTTTTAGTGTCAGTATCTCACTTCATTTATTATTTTGAGAGTTCTGACTAAATGGTTAATCGGTCAATCAAAGTGATGTGATGCATACACCACTTTGCACTTTGCACATACAGTTGGAGTTGAAAATGCTGCTGTGCTTGGTTCACAGTCTTCTCTAATGTGTTTTGTCTCCTTGTCCTACAGGTGTATGTGAATCTGAAACGTATCTATCCTGCCTACAGCAATTCCGTCCTGCGCCTCACTAGCACAGATTTGGTGATCACATTGGAGATACCGGAGATCAACACAAAAATAGCCTATAGAGGCTCCTCATTCAGCATTGATCTTTCTTATTTACTCTTTGGTGGGAACACTGAAGGACAGTGTGGTGAGTTACCAGAACACTTAAGCCCTGATCCATACCCTAACTAAGTGACCCCTAGTAGACAAATCATGGGGTGAAAAAAATGTGAAACATTTCAATGCCACTTTCAACTATGGGCACCTTAGAGACCTGTCCATTGCACCTACTGACACTGTTAGGATATGCCTAATGATTACACTAAATAACACATCTGAAACTGAAAGAAATGTAAAGTGCAAAAATGTGATTATTCAGTACAACAATTCACAGATCTGGTATAATCAGAATGATCAGAAGAACAGGAAGACTCTTCAAAATTCATAAGAAACAGGATGAAACTACTACAGGTGAGCACTTGAATCAAGAAGGCAAAATGAAAGTTTAAATCTAAGTCGACAGCATAGCACTGCTCAAAGAGACAATGGGCTTCATACAAGAACATCTTTGTATTCCAATTTCTTATCCTAAAATTATCTACTTTGTTCTTTGAGGTTTGCTTGTACAAGTGTTCCAAGTCAGACCCACCAAACTTTCCAAACTGCACAAACTTGTCATAAATCGTTTGTTTATGACCGTTTGGTGCCACCAGTTCACGAGGATGTGCGCATTTGTGAGCTTTACATATATGTTCTGTGTGTGGACAAGATTTTCAGTGAGGAGCTTCAAGTCCTGCTGTCGGAAATCAGCAGACATAACAAGTTTCGCAGCGGTTGTATTACAAGACCACTTTGTTGTTTAGTCATATTTTCTAAACAATTGGAAAATATTAATCGTACCACTGCCCACGATGTGTCATCAGCGCAGACATAAAAAGGGCATGGTTTAGGCTACATGACATTAATTGCTAAAAAAAAAGTCTTTCTAAAGCAAAGTGCTCCATGACTAGTACGAGAGGCTGTCAAGGGGACAACAATCACTGAGGTATTAGACAAGAAAATATCATGGCCTAGAGTGATCACTGATGTTACACTGTTGGGTGCAACAGAGGATGATGCTAGACCTGCATAAAGACCATGAGGCAGCTGTCAGAGTGAGAGAATTTTCCTAAAAACTACTGAACTGTAGAACTTGCTGGATCAAAATATGCCACTATAAATATATATACATATATTTTTAAATTAAATAAATCTTGGTTTTGTAGTTAAACTCCAAATTAATTCAGATTAAGCCATTATAATTCTCAAGTCAAATTAGTGCATTTACCCCTTTGCAAAGAAAGGCAGATTATCTGTACGTGACTTGTACAGGTCTGGACCACTCATAAATTTTGCTCAGAAATATTAAATATGAGAAAACTGTTAAATGCCACAAATTCTCTTAAATAGCTCTTACACACACCTTAAGAACAAATCTGCTGCTGTTCTCTGGCTTCATCCTGCTGCCTCTCCTTTTCCAGGAACCTGTGACAACTCCAAGACCAACGACTGCCGTTCTCCAAACGGCCAGTTGGAAAGCTGCTCAGACTCTGCAGGCCAGTGGCATGTCCCAGGCACACCCTGTGTCACGCCCACAACCCCACCAACTACTACAACAACAACACCCAGGACCACTTCAAAACCACCATACTCGACAACACACCCTGTTTGCAAACCTGCCATCTGTGATCTCCTAATCAGCAGGTGAGGGGAACCACAAAAAATTCAAAAACCTCTTTATTCTCTTAGGCTTATGTATTGCTATAAGGTACAGTTCCACATATTGGAAATGACCCTTGTGTTTTGCTAATTATGTGTCACCATCATTAGCTTCACCACCAATCACCACCACATCAAAGTTTCAGCTGGATTCTATTCAGTTAGGACAGAGGTCAGACTGCACTGTCAGGTCTCTTGAGATGTCGTGTGCAGTCACTACACCTGTGGAATAGGATGCTGGCATATGTATTGAAGGCAGAATCAATAGAAAACACTGTTTTATGCAGTTTTCAGCACAAAAAACAGTGCTTTTTGCAGTGTATTTTTGTGCCTATTACTCCTCTACAGTACAGTACAAAAATGCCGTAAATTATGGCACATTTTGGAGGCATAACTGCAATTTTTTGTCATCATCTTGTTCTTATACGACAGAACCTGCGTTTCTGATTATTTGTAATTTATTTCAGATTTTTTGTGATGATTGTAGATGTGCATTTTTCTTTTTCTTTCTGTTTTTTGGCATTAGGGCCATGTGAAATTTTTTCGGCTGTAAAATATACAGTTTTGGATGTGAAACAGCTTGGAAACAGGCCTCCCCATGGGGGCTCCACACAGTTTCAGGGGAGGCTCAGTGAACAAAAGTGAAAAAAATATTACATTAGTTATTACATTAGTTATCAAAAGGAGATCAGATAGAATAGCCTAAATGTGTGTGATTTGGTTAAAGAGATAGTTCAGAGATACAGTAGTTTTGGGGACATTTGCGACATGGTAACTGTGGCTTAGTGGTAGAGCGGGTCGTCCACCAATTGGAAGGTCGGCGGTTTGATCCCGGCTTCCCCCACATGTCGAAGTGTCCTTGGGCAAGACACTGAACCCCAAATTGCTCCTGTTTGAACGATTAGTTACTTTGATGAGCAGTTCTGCCGTGTGAATGGGGTCATGTGATATGTAGTTGAAGTGCTTTGAGTAGTCAGAAAGTTGCTATATAAGTACAGACCATTTATATGAGGACTGCTCTGAGACATTTATGAGAAAAAATAACAATCATGATCTCATAGGCATCCAGGAATTGAGCAAAACTAAACTGGAGAGGGGGGCTTTTTCCAAGCTTTGTCTGAGGGGATGTCTCAGATTTTGAAAACCCTGTGGTAGAGCATAATTGTAACTATCCATATTGATTAAATTTGATAGTAACCCAAAGAAAGAGATAGGGTTAGGTACTAGGCACTGGATGGTAGGGTAGTACGAAGGATCATTACAGGAACTGTAAAAGAACTAAAGGTTTAAAGGTACAATGTGTAAGATATGGCCAGAATTATAGTGTAAAACATTCAAAAAATTAACTAACCGGAATATGAAAAGTAACAGTTCTGACGTCATGTCACAGACGTCCTAGTATTGTGTTGCAGAGATATCTACTGAAATTAGCATGCTAACCAGCTAGCCCTGACCCGTCCTGTGTTGTAATATCACCTTTGCCTCGAGAGGAGATAGTGAGTCACTGGAACGTCCAGTCTTCCCTCAGTCCAACATGAGAGGACGAAAAAGTAGAGCTGTCCTGAGCGCTTGATGCTGCTGAACTAGCTGGCTACTCTCCCTCACACTCCTTGACCTCTCGTTCCTCCGCTGCCTCTATTTGTCTCCAGCCACCACTTGATCTAAATTATTAGTATTATTAGTTTAGTGACTTAAATATGTTCTGCCATGAAGTATGGCATATTGACATATTTTCTGCAAATTAAATGCACAGTTTTAGATGGCTTTGACCCTCCATAACCCTAATGCAGTCTCTACACCATTTGTGAGCTTACATAGGAAACAATAGGTGTACCTGTTTTGCCATGGGTCACATGCCGCTGTTTTGTTACACCCTTTAGAGACATCCTCACTTGGGCCTATTTTCCTGAGATTTATCAACATGAATAACATATTGCATGCAGAGAATGCTGAAAATTATTTACACTGTGTGACCAGAGAAATAGAAACTTCTATACACTGTAATGCTATCCAGTACAACACCACTACAAATTATATCCTCAAAATACACTATAGACTGAATCAGAAAAATGGGCCTCAACAAAAACTGAACATTTTATGAAAGCTAATGTTTAATGCAGGTCTATTTTATTGCTTTCCGTTACATCTTAGATGGTGTTTATGTTTTTCTGGTCACTCAATGTATTCAAAGTCTTCTGATAACTTTTCCTGACATACTGTCCTGGCTTGTATGTCCCCTGTAGTGTATTTGCGCCATGCCACACAGTCATATACCCAGGACCATATGTGACATCCTGTGCATTTGATATTTGCAACGGTGATAATAACACCTGCTCCAGCCTGGAGGCCTATGCCACTGAGTGCTCTAATGCAGGAGTCTGTATTGACTGGAGGAATGCTACCAATGGGCAGTGTGGTGAGATATATAGTCAATAGTGTGCAATAGTACAGTTGTTGCTTGGAGTTCTGAAAAACGTGTATATAAACATATCATATAAACATATCTCCATCTTACAGAGCACAAGTGTCCAAGTAACAAAGTGTATATGGCCTGTGGCCCCACAGTAGAGCCTACATGCAATGACAGGTAAAGTATATGTCAACAGTATGATGTTTTTTGTTTTGTTTTGGGTGTTTTTTAGGTATCTTAACATTTACACACCACTTTCCTGATTCATATGCTCACATTTCTGCTGTCATAGAAGCATTGAATTAAACAATGTTTAATGTCCATAGTGGAGGATGTTTTGTTTCTTGTCAGTGTGTGAGAAAGATGTCTCAAAAACCACTGAATGGATTTTGGAGTCAAACAGATTCTGATATAAGTAATATGTAATTTAATGCAAAACTATCAGAGACAGAGACTTGATTACAATAATGAAGATGTATAATAAAAGTCATCATTAGCAAAGGTTTCCACTCTCAGAGCCTTGTAGGACAATCCCTAAAAACATTTCACTCCAATGTAATAACCAATAATTCCATATTTCTGACATCAGATACAACAAGAAGTTCCAGGCAGATAGGGAGGCATCCACCAACTACACTAAGGAGGGTTGCTTCTGTCCTCATGGCACCATCTTATTTAACACAGTCTATGACACGTGTGTTACCTCTTGTGGT
Source organism: Siniperca scherzeri (assembly GCA_027580175.1). Taxonomy (NCBI): domain Eukaryota; kingdom Metazoa; phylum Chordata; class Actinopteri; order Centrarchiformes; family Sinipercidae; genus Siniperca; species Siniperca scherzeri. The sequence continues at coordinate 34,363,087 of CM050855.1, read as the reverse complement.
AAGAGGCGATCCTAAAGAAAACTTGTTTTAAATGGGTCATGGAATATTTTTCACAAAATAATTACTTGTCACACCTATAAATCTACAAACATTTGTTTCTGTTTGAATTTCAGATTGTGTTGGACCTGATGGAAAACCCAAACAGGTGAGAACTCTGCCTCTCTCTACATTCATGTATACTAGTAAAGCATGAGCTGTGTGTCTGAACTAGTTCCTTTCTCTTAACCAGGCTGGTGACACATGGACAAGTGACTGCAATACCTGTCTGTGTGACAAGGATTCCATGAGCATCCAGTGTCAGCCTGTTCAGTGCCCATCAGTACAGAGCCCCAACTGCAGTGAGCCTGGCCAGCAGCTGGTCAACAAGGCAGACAGCTGCTGCACAACACAGTCATGTGGTCAGTTGTAGTGTCACAGAACTACACATGATTCAGTAAAATGGCAATAAAATCTGCCTCTGACAAAGATTAACCCACAGGCTTTCTTTTCATGGGACTGGTGTAGAATATAATATACCCAATCTCCACCTGATACTAATATATCTGCATCTGGATATTTTATCTGGATAAAGAAAAACACATGTTAATTGGATCTGCCAGACCACATCTGGAAGTGGTTTTCTTTCTTTTTTTTTTTCTTCTTATATAGCGCCAATTCATAACAGAAGTTATCTCATTGCGTTTTTTCCTATAGAGCAGGTCTAGACCATACTCTTTATAATATTAATTACAGAGACCCAACAAATCAAAAAGTTATATCTCAGCCACATTCTTTAGGTGTGTAGTACATGTATGGATTCATTTTTAACACTGAACTGACTATACTGAATCATAGACTGTATATAAAGATCATCATCATCACCATCGTCACTGACTGAATCAGTAGCTATTTTGCACTGAAGCTCCCCTCACTGTACCATTGTCAGCTCAGGTGTAATATATAGTATGATACAGTATGTTAGGCGCCCTGCGACGAGTTGGCCACTGTCCAGGGTGTGCCCTGCCTAAGGCCCAAAGTCACTGGGATAGGCTCCAGTCACCCGCGACCCCCTAACGGGGACCAAGCGGTAGAAAATGGATGGATGGATGGACAGTATGTTAGGTGGTTGCTGAGCTATTAACCTCATCAACAGTGCTCATATAGGCCTGGTTTTTACTGAACTGGATGCAACAGACTGAACTTACTACCACACTAAAGACAGTCAGAATCAGCACGGTCACGTTACAGTGTTATAAACAGGAAGCGATTGCTTACTGATGTACTGAAGTGCATTTAAGCTGTGATGCGATTGCTTTGCTCAGAAAAACATGATTGAACTACATAGTCAGTGACAACAAATCTTTGAACGGAACAAAACAATAAGCAATGGGATTTGTAATTTCTGCCACTAGTGTAGTTCCCAAAATGCTGAACTATTCCTATAAGAAAAAGTCCTCCCAACAAGTTAATAGGTGACCTAACCACATGTCTTCCAGCCCTGCCTACCTAATTTGCATATTGAAATCAAATCACAATGTGGGCAGAACAGAGATAATGGGAACTCTAATCAATTATCAATACAAGATGTCATTGCAAAGGCTCATGATCAGATGTCATTATCCAGATGATATCGAGTTACAGATCGCATGTTAATACCAGGTGGAGATCGGATTTTACGTTACTGTTTAATTGTTCTCACCCACTTCAATCTAAAACATGTTTGTTTTAGATTGAAGAATATGTTTTTCCTACCTTCTAGCAGCCAGTGGTTTTATTTTCTGTATTGTAAAATAAGCTTGAGATATGTCATCCATCACACTGAACACCCTCTGCTTTTTTCTCAAAGTTACCTTGCTAATGCAGAGCAGACATTTTAAATCAATGGGCAGATATAACTGCCCTGCCTCACAAGAATAATTTTAACAGAAATTCAAGCAGACATAATATTCACTGTGATGTAATGAGCAAGTTTGAAGGCTCTACAGGACAATTTTCACAGGGAAGTAATTAATATAAACCAGCAGCTGTCTAGAGGGAACCAAAAATGACTCCACAACCAAAAACTTTGCTTTGAAAAATGGTCAACATTAATATTGGGGCATTGGCTAAAGGTTAGAGAAGTCCACTTGTGACTAGAAGGTCACTGGTTCAATCCCCAGACAGGCAGTATAAATCTGATGGGGCAAGTGGTTGCCTCTCCCTCATTACCATCAGTGAGGAGCCTATGAGCAATACCCTTAAAACCCAACTGCTCCAGAAGAGCTGCTCAATGACCAGCAGATCAGACTGGTCTTCCAGGTATGAATGTGTAAGAGCAGTCCTTCCTGAATAAGAGAGCCTGGCTCTCGGCAAAGTCTCCCGCTAACTTGTGGTGAATCATCTAAACATGGAAAACTGCTGTTATGGTTCTTTAAGTTATTGTTATCAAAGACAAATTGAGGCAAATCTCCACATTCACATACTGATAATCATCCCATCCTTTTGTCGCCAACAGAATGCAATGTAAACCTGTGTCCCGCTCCTATCACCTGCCCGCTGGGCTTCCAACTACACGTCACCAACAGCACCTGCTGCCAATCCTACGAGTGTGGTTTGTAACTCTAGTCTATCAACATAGCATTATCTGTTGGTGTATAATATGTAATGCTGTACTGTATATGCTGAAGAAACATACCTCAGTTAGTTTTATTTATTATTTATTTTATTGTTTATTTGACAGGAACAGTGCAGAGCTTCTTAGCTGTACCAGAGTTAGCTACGTATAAGCTAATTTACATCTGTAGTCCCTGGGCAGGAAACAGAGAATAACATCTCTGTTAAGAAAATTAACACTGTAGTATAAAAACAAAAATACAAGACATACATATTCACTACACAACAACATCAGCAACAACAACAACAACATTTCAAAACAATAACAGTTTTGGGGAAAATGCTTGTTTACTGTCTTACCTAGAATTACATTGATAGAAGATCGATATCAATTTGTTTCTCTGAATCCTGTACTGAGATAGAGCTACAGTATATATAAACTTAGCACACATCTACATTACTAATCTAATTAAATAGCATCAATGGTAGCTTAACTCGTGTCTTTTGTTTTTGCAGTTCCTAAAGGTGTATGTGTCTATGACATGACTGAGTACAAGGTAAGCGCACAGTCCAAACTCCAGATATCAATATCTATTAAGGTTCCAGTACAACAGGGAGGAGGATCCAAATACAGACACAGGCAGGCAGCATGTTGAACTACAGGTACTTTACTAGAATACAAGTTTGTAAACAGGCTTACAGTTCAGCAGTCCAAACAGGCTAACAAATCCAACAGGGTAGAGGCAGGAAGCCAGTCAAAAATACAGGTAGCAGGACAGGGACAAAGACAGGAATAGCTGGAAGGTTCACATATAGGAGGGGGTAGTGGCTGGTATTTATACTGTGGGGCTAAATGAGGGAACAGGGGTGCAGTAAGGAGCAGAGTCAGGTAATAGGGAACTCAAGAAGGGCCACTGGTGGACAGATGAGGACTAGTAGGGGCTGAAAAGTTCAATTCAATTCAATTTTATTTATATAGCGCCAATTCATAACAGAAGTTATCTCATTGCACTTTTCCTATAGAGCAGGTCTAGACCGTACTCTTTATAATATTATTTACAGAGACCCAACAAATCCCACCATGAGCAAGCATTTGGCGACAGTGGCAAGAAAAAACTTCCTTTAAGAGGCAATAGCCTTGGACAGAACCAGACTCATTGGTGGGCGGCCATCCGCCACTGCCATGAGAGAGAGAGAGAGAGAGAGAGAGAGAGAGAGAGAGAGAGAGAGAGTTTTGGGGAGGTGGGGGAGAGGGAGGCACAATGCAAATACCACCTAGAACTGTATTCATAAAATGCCAAGCCAGAGGAAGATAGAAATTGTGAGGTTGAAAGCGGGAGACTGAGAGAGAGCAGGTGTCACCATACCAATATCAGAGTCCCACTGCTATCAACATTCAACAAAGCTCTGAACCTTACCAGTCAAACAACATAACGAACACCATCTTTTAGGTTTGAATCACAGTGAGAATGTCTTAATTTCCACTGAGAGAATGTCTGATCCGCCAAAGGCATAACTGTTTTTTGATGTCCACTGTGTGCATGTACTCTTGTATATATTATATATACTCCTGACAAAAGAAAGCTACACTGAGGTCACTTTCACTCCTCAGTTCCCTTAGTCCAGACCAAAGAAAAAAAAGATTAATTGTTCCCTTTCTTATCCACAATAACATATTACAAATTAACAAAGTTGTAAGCATGAAGTCATATGGATGGAGAGGGAACTCTTACTATTGGACAGTCTTGGTGTCTGTTATTCTGCGTCAGCAGTGCTACATGGACCTATGTGGGAAAATCAAAACAAACTTTATTCCTTTGAGTTTAATGCGCTTTATGCATCCTTTTACCTCACAAAGAGATAGTTGGTGATGACCATTAGCAGGCAAGACTGACTGAGAACCTCATCTGTCAAAAATAATAACAGATGAGACACGTAGAAACTGGATGAGAATGATAGTTACTACCATATAGCATTCCAGAATATACAGATTACTACACAAACACAACACACCTCTGTTTTAACCCTTTTCACTTTCTGATGTATGAGGGAAAATCTCAGTAATCACGTGTTGATGTGCATATGTGTTACCATGACCAAAGGTCATGGACCTTTGGAAGATGAAATGGTTTTCTTGACAGTTTCCATGATTAGCAGAGAGACCGCTTACATGTCATTTACCTTCTATATCACAGTGCTGGTGTGGACTAAACAACTGCACCAAGGCCACTTGAAAAGGTCGCTTCTGAGCGAACTCAGTTTGTTTATGGTGCTGCTGCACCAACCACAGAATATAGTAGATACGTGATCTCAGCATGAATTCAAAAGTTAAACTGCTATTAAATTTACGGTATTCCACTGATTGTAGGAACTGTGAAGGAAGCAATCTCCTAGCATCTATATGAGCAATCTAATTGTTTAACCATGGTAACCTGTATTTGCATCATCATGTGATTTTCCCTGATCAGAAAGTAAAAAGTAATCCCTTTTCTAGCTGTCCATCCTTATTTATGACATATGAGGTCTAGTTGTTGTCTTGACTAATACCCATAACTTATTTCTTCATCAGCTCTTTGTGACACCAGAAAAACTAAATAAACACATAAGGTGTCTGTACAAGAATAAACGTTTGTTTTACCGCTGGGTCCACAAAACATTGATGATGCAGTATTACAGTCACCAAAACTTTCCATGGAATGAGTTACCTGTCAGTCAATTCATGTTTACACCTCTTGGTTTGTTTGCACTACATCAGTGTGAACATGAAAGAGACCAGAACTAAAATGTAAAACAATGACTCTTTTTTCCTAGAAATCTTTTTTTCCTGGTCTGAACTGAAGTACAGGTGTGAAAGCTTCCTTAGAATACTGAAATGATGTTTGAGAGTAAAGCGTTGATCAATGTGTATTCCATAGCCTGGTGCCAAGATACCGACACCAGAAACACCTTCAGAACCACCATTGGAAGCACCATCAGGACCAGGACAACCATCAAGAACAACAACAACACCATCAGGACCAGGACAGCCATCAGGAACAACAAAGGCACCATCAGGAGCGGGACAACTATCAGAAACAACAAAGGCACCATCAGGAACTGGACAGCCATCAGGAACAACAAAGGCACCATCAGGAGCAGGACAACTATCAGGAACAACAAAGGCACCATCAGGAGCGGGACAGCCATCAGGAACAACAAAGGCACCATCAGGAGCAGGACAACTATCAAGAACAACAAAGGCACCATCAGGAGCGGGACAGCCATCAGGAACAACAAAGGAACCATCAGGAGCGGGACAACTATCAGGAACAACAGCAGCACCATCAGGAGCGGGACAACCATCAGGAACAACAAAGGCACCATCAGGAGCGGGACAACCATCAGGAACAACAAAGGCACCATCAGGAGCGGGACAACTATCAGGAACAACAAAGGCACCATCAGGAGCGGGACAACTATCAAGAACAACAAAGGCACCATCAGGAGCGGGACAGCCATCAGGAACAACAAAGGAACCATCAGGAGCGGGACAACTATCAAGAACAACAAAGGCACCATCAGGAGCGGGACAGCCATCAGGAACAACAAAGGAACCATCAGGAGCGGGACAACTATCAAGAACAACAAAGGCACCACCAGGAGCGGGACAACCATCAGAAACAACAAAGGCACCATCTGGAGCGGGACAACTATCAAGAACAACAAAGGAACCATCAGGAGCAGGACAGCCATCAGGAACAACAAAGGCACCACCAGGAGCAGGACAACCATCAGAAACAACAAAGGCACCATCTGGAGCGGGACAACTATCAGGAACAACAAAGGCACCATCAGGAGCGGGACAGCCATCAGGTACAACAAAGGCACCATCAGGAGCAGGACAGCCATCAGGAACAACAAAGGTACCATCAGGAGCGGGACAGCCATCAGGTACAACAAAGGCACCATCAGGAGCAGGACAGCCATCAGGAACAACAAAGGCACCATCAGGGGCGGGAGAAGCAGAGTCTTTCAAACCTGGGCCCTGCCAGGAGTGTTACTGTGGACCCAAAATGGATTCCATCACCAAGCTGAACATCATTACCTGCAAACCTATTGTCTGCAACACAAAATGCTCCAAAGTAAGCTCATTCACAGGACATACCAACAAACACACACACATTCACTACTCTTACACAAAAGCAATTTTATTGGAACAGGTCTGGACTTCAAGGATACATTCACACTTAATGGCCACTTTATTTGGTACAACTGTAAAAGCTAATGCATATTGTAGTTAGTTGTACTGGACTGTACAATACTGTATGTAAATGTGGTGGACAAAACATGAGAAATACATCTCAGTATAATGCAGTCCAGTACAACAGCACCATAAACTACAACCTCATAATACACATGTAATTGAATTAACCGCTGTCTGACAGTGTCAACAAAAACTGAATATTAAAAGCTTCATACAGGTAGAATTTATGACAGAGCTATTGCATGTGATTGCATTAGATCATACAGAGTATATAAGTATGTACAATATGCGTTTACCCCATCCTTTATTTATCACCTGTTTTTCTTCTATCTTGTTGCGTGTTTTGTTTCTTTTTTAAATATATTTATATTTCTTTTATTGCCATTTTTGGAAAAACAAAACATCCTGGGTCCTTTTGCCCATATTCTAAGCTAAACTGGTATCTCCTACAGTACTGAACAATACAATATATATAACCATATATCTGAAAATACTGTATGAATAGAAAATCCCAGTATCATGTTCCAGCTTTTTAGAAAGTTCCATTACATATGCTCTATCCATTTTTGGGCAACAATGAGTAATGAGGAATAAAGAATTTCTAATGTTCTAATCGTAGAAAAGGTTTCAGTCATAGTCATCTGGACACTGTTTTCAGAATCAAGACATTTCGGCTCCCATCCGGAAGTCATTCTCAATTGTGAAAATGGTCTGAGAACTCAGAAATTTAAGCTACTCTGTGTTAGCTACGATGGAACACTCCTGGACGAATGAGGGACTACACCATCTTCTAATGTTCTAATAATAGAATATGACATAATAATAGAGCTGCAGAGGTTGCTTTGAAAACTGGAATGATATACACAAAAAGGAGCTAAACATGGTGCAGTCAAGAGCACACACACACACACACTGTAACATGTTCTTACAAAGCCAAAGGAGTTAATTTTGTTTTCTTTTTTCTCCCTCTCCCTACTCTCTCACACTGTCACCAGGGTTATGAATATCAGACTGTACCTGACAAGTGCTGCGGGAAATGTGTTCAAAAGAGCTGTATTTTCACCACACCTGATAACACAACGCAAATCATTGAGGTCAGTTTCCTCACATTTCTAAGATTTTTAAGCCAAGAATATGAGAAAAGGGATGTTAGCTGTAGCAAGAGAGTTCTTTTTACCAATTAATAATATAGATATATATTTAGATAGACTGATAATGAAGGTAAGAGAAACAGAAAAATGGATTTTATTTAATTCAAAGCTAACAAAATAAGACTAGTCTTATTTCACAACATTAAAGTTGTTTACATTTTTAAAAATGCATATAAAATGCGATAAAATTAAACAAAATACCAGAACCTATTAATGTTACCTTCATCACATATGTAGTTGTTAGTTCTTAGACTTTCTCTACTGCAGACACATAGTGTCACTTAGGCAAAGTTGTGTTTGTATATGAGCCAAAAAAAAAAAGGATTATCTCTTTGTTGAATATCTGACTTAGCTTCTGCTTTTCCTGTTGGTACAGGTCAACAACACATTGGTACCCCCTAATGACAACTGTGTGCAGTATACCTGTGAAAAGATTGAAGGACAGCTTGTTACCAAGGAGACCAAGATCACTTGTCCTCCCTTTAATCCCTTGGACTGTGAACCTGTGAGTTTATCAGACCTCTACAGCTGTTACTCCTCCCACTGTTCCCTGCCTCACCACATACTGCCCATGTCTAACACACAATATGTCTTCCTCCTCCAGGGCACTGAGACAACTGATGCTAGTGGATGCTGCAGAACCTGTAAGTTAGTGGAGACACAGTATTTAAATAATAACTACTAAATCATGAATACATTTTAAGAATGGATAGTTGACTTAGGAGGACAAAGCTGTGTATCATGTGCCATTGTTAGATCCTAACAGTTGATGTGTGTTCCAGGCAAGCTGCGGAGCATCTGTGAGGTCCACAGTAAGCAGACAGTCATCGAGGTGAGCGGCTGTAGGAGCACGCAGCCGGTTAACATGACGTCCTGTGCCGGACACTGTGGAAGCTCGTCCATGTGAGTCTATTTAGCCCCAAATTTGAAGTTCAACTGATTTGGCAAAACCACTTAATTTTCAGTGTAATTTGAAGTTCAGTTCTCTCAGGTGGATTTTATTACATTTTTTTAACTAAGTGAGTTTTCTCAGTTTGTGAGAGGTGGCTGTCAGCATATGCTGCCTCACTGCACTCAGCCTGCTACAGTTCATGTGGCACTGTGTACTCTTTAACACGGCAGCTCATTTAGACTATTGGTGTCACTTGTCAGAGTAGATTTAGCACAGCCTGATACCCACTGCAGGGCCCAATGACATCATTAACATGAACTGGGCTTCCATTTAGCAATAAACACCATGTGAGTATAATATATACTAAATTAATGAAGATCTTAAAACTGGATTTTGACACAAGACCCATCAATAAGACACAGGATTAGATAATAATGCAGATGTTATGTTCAACTGACTGTTGAATGAGCTGTTGTAAACAGTGGAGAGGAATAGAGCTGTTGTCTCTGTGTGTGTATATACAGGTATTCTGTAGCAGCTAACATGATGATGCACCACTGTGAGTGTTGCCAAGAGGCCACCACCAGTCAGAAGCAGATGGAGCTGATCTGCGCAGACGGCTCCAAGATCCAGCACAGCTACACCATAGTGGAGATGTGCCGCTGCAGCAAAGCAGAGTGTGTGGCGGGGACAACATCCAAACCACAGCGCCGCAGGAGACGCTGATTGATTACTTACTGCTTTACACTGAACTTAAACCTTAGAAACACAATGCAAGACTTAACCTTAGACCTTCTTATTCTTATCAGGTTTTATTATTTATAGCCCAACATGTGCTCTTTTTCAGTGTCACAACATACTAGCATGATGTAAACTTTCTTCAATTGAGGATTTCTTGGATAATTATTAAAATTATATTTCTGCAATATGAACACTTGTATCGACATTCTTATTGATCCCGTGGGAATGGGAATAACAAAAAACAACTGTACATTCTAAGCAAATGGCAAAAAGGTCGGTTTGTTTCACAAAGATTTTGATGACAGTTTGACATTTTGGAGGACACAAATTAAGCACTAGTCCAAAACCTCATAGAAAGGCTTTCCATTTCCAAAGCTACTTACCTCATTCAAGCTGGGTATTAAAAACTATTTCAGCCTGTCATGTATAGAACTAAACACATAAACTACCTGTTCTTGTTTTCTGGCTTAAAACATTGCAGTTCATGCCAGGAATTTGAAGAAATTAACATTTTAAAAGCTGCAAATCAAATTTAAGACCAAACTGTCTGGGCTTACAGATGATGTGCAGCAGTGAATTGACAGAATCACATGACACAGAATAAAATGACTGACATTTTAAGAATCTCAACAGCAATAGTTCATCTCTTAAATGAAACATTTGGCAGACAGCACATTACCAACAAGACCTTGTAACCTACTAGTGTCAATGGAAAGCTTTAGGAACTACAACACATACAAATACTGTAGGTAAACATTTAAAGCTCTGCTTGCAGTGTTAGAAGCTGCTGTCCATTACACTCAATTATGAATCATGAAAGAGCTCCCAAAATTATTCTTTTCCCCTTAATGTACAAGTTTTCACCTGATGGTGGTGCTAAAAGTATCGTCATTCTCATCATGCTCACACTGCATCTTTATCAAAACTCTACAGTTATTAGTTAAGTGACTCCACAGGATATTACTTTATAACATCAAGTCTTCACATCCTGACTTCACTGATTGAAAATGAGTTACATCAAAACTTTGCAAAAAACATTTATCACTGTGAAGGATGACTCAGAGTGGAGTGGTGTGGCGTTTAGTGGGGATATTTCTTCTAAACCTCAATCCCTCAGGTCATTTGTTCATTCTCAATTCTCAACATATATAATTCTATATCATTTAATACATCCATAATAATTTATCTGATTTTGAGTGCACTAAACATTTTACAGCTTCATATAAAACAGAAGTAGTTCACTGTAGGTTACTACAGACAGCTTCTCCATGCACTATTAACAACATCAACATAAACTGAAGAAGGACTGAACATGACTCACTGTAGCTCAAACAGTGCAATCAAACCCTGGGATCAATGGGGGGAATACAGACTGGGTTACCATGGATACAGTGAAAGTGACTGTGAAGCTAAAAAAAAAAATATCAAGAAACACATGATTTGGGCTAGTAAGATTTACATCCCATCAAGTCACACTACTGCCAATTCAATATTTAGTTTGAGTCTCTACTGTGATACAAACTTTAATGATCCTGTCATGATCCTGCCATTGATATCATCTTAAACCAGTGACACCTTAAAACCAAAGGTGAACACAGTTGTTGCAATGCTTTGAGAATCCAGTGTCAGTTGTGACAGACAGCTGTGTGTTAGCAGAGACAGCCCAGGCTTCATATACTGTTAGGCCAACAAAAGGAAACAGATCTTTGTGGCTACCAGCTGGTGGGAGCTCAGATATGGCTGCAGTATGGGGGTGAGCTATCATACTGTGGGAGGACTCTCTCTCTGTGTGTGTGTGTGTGTGTGTGTGTGTGTGTGTGTGTGTGTGTGCGCGTGTGCAAAAGGGTGGGCAATCTCTCCATGAGTAATGACGGTTTTTATATGTCTGTGTGCATGCATATGTGTGTTTGTGTGTTGGCATGTCCACTGTGAGATTGTGTTCTGCAGTTAGAGCTCCTCAGCCATCTGCAGCAGAGAGTTGATGGCTGCGTCCTTATTGCCCTGCTGTGCGTCCAGTACAGTGCGAACCACCTCCTTATCTAGGTTGGGGAACATGTCCTGCAGAGCCTTCAGGTCCTCCTCGCTGCACACTGGCCCCTGGCCCCCAACAGCTGGCATGGCTGCTGGCATTGCCATGGGCACCATACCCTGGTTGTAGACTGCAGGCACTCCTAACAATACAGGACACACACTGCTGATGTAAGAGCCAGCTTTAATGTAGCACATACAAGGTATGGAAATAAAAAAGAAAAAACGAATCAGTGTCCAAGTATTGTAACATAAGCTTTCTGTTATAAATTTGCCATTTACAAGCCTCAGCTGCAATAAATGATGACAATAAATGACAACATCACTATGAAATCATCTGAACGGTTCAACGGTTATACATTAGCCTGTTTTCACAGACTGGGTGGTGAACAAAAGAACATAAATGTACTCTGTGTGTGTGTGTGTGTGTGTGTGTGTGTGTGTGTGTGTGTGTGTGTGTGTGTGTGTGTGTGTGTGTCTGACCTGCAATGGGCACATATCCTACTCCTTGCTGATACACAGAGGGCATTAGGACAACAGGTTGAGTCATCATTCCTGCTGGTAAGGACTAGCACAGACACAGAGACAAGATTAAGAGCTTCACTGAACATTTAAAACTGAATGTGCTTTACAATATGATATCTAACTCCTAATAGTATCACATCCCTGCAACATCTGCACTCTACAAGCTGAAGTCTTTGGAGGTAACATCCACACCAGCAGAGCAGAGGGCAGCAAAGCAGTGTGTAGAGAGGAGGCCCTGGCATAAACAATAAAAACTGATAGCCCCTGCACACAGTGTGATTTTGGGCCCTCCCCTTAAATTACAAGCAATTACAACACCTTGCCCCTAATAATGTTGTAGTAGAAAATCATCAATAAATACAAGATTAATAATATAATTGAGTGAATATCTCAGACTCATTAATTTACTAACACAATGTTGCAATACATCTGCAACACACTTTTAAAGTTGATCCAATGGAGGAAACTTGAAACCACCTCAGAGTACAGGTCTTAACGGGGCCCACTAAGTTCTTAGTAACTATACCCTGACATGGAACCTGAGTCAGGCTGGGTCCAAATTAGATTCAGTCTCTGGGACTGTTCAGGTCCACCGCATTTTGGATCAGGTCTATTTTGAATTGGTTCTGACTGTCCTCCTATCCCTTTTGGATCGGGTCTCATTTTTAAAAATTAATTTATGCATTTTGGGTTGGTTTAACATGTGTGTTTGCATCTGTTTGGGCTGGTCATTGAGGCAACTGAAATACCCATTTTTACCTCTCTATCTCCTATTCAACCTGATCACCTGAAGAGGGTCGAAAAATGTGTTGCCTTTTCAAGTAGCTGATACCCATTTCACTAGGGAGCCAACCTTGACTAACACACGATGAGTGTTGTTTTGTGAAAACCCCCCCACTGAGGAATGGATTTTAAAAACTAATGTGTTTAATTTGCAAGTGCCTGACTCTTGCAGCCAAGAGTGCTATTTTGCTGCTGTATCTCAAAATGGAGGGATATTTCCCCTCATTTGTGTGGTGGAGAATGATGTTGGCTTTGTGAAGAAACTCATCTCTAATTTCTGAAGCGCTCTCACTCTTGCCGCTGTCGCCAAATGCTTGCTCATGGTGGGATTTGTTGGATCTCTGTAAATAATATTATAAAGAGTACGGTCTAGACCTGCTCTATAGGAGTGTCATCCTGTTAGGATGACACACCGATGGTTCATTAAGTGCAAACAACAAAGTTCACTTTCCTTTCCAAAATCCTTGTTATTTATGACACCGATGGCTGTTAAGTGAACTGCAGTCAGCATCCTGTTGCTCACACTCCGTAGGCGCCAGTGTGTATCGGCCAAAACAGTGAACACGGCCGAACCGGGACCGAAAACAGCCCGAGACCGACAGAGGCCAATTTGACGACAGGGAATACAGTATCGAGGTGATTTACAGCGGCTCCGACCAGGACTCTGACTCTGGGGATGGAGGAGAGGAGCGAGAGGGAGGTCGGGCATCAGTCAACGCCCACCTCCGGTCGTATAAAAAGCAAACGAGACCATCAGCAAGAAGATTGGCTATTTCTATATAGGTATTCTAAATGCCTGTCACCCGGTCCAAAATCAGATGAAACGCAGACCGGAAGAGCCTATGTTTACATTTTCCCAGGCAAAGTTTCGCAGTGAGTAGTACATTGGCCAGTTAAAAGGAAACAGGAGATTTTTCTTCACAGAATTTTATTTTTGGCGTTATATTTTGTGGTTATGGCTGATACTGGGGCAGGATCAGCAAAGAGAAAAAGAAAAGAATTGACCGAAGAACAAAAAGAAAAGCTAGAAGGGACAGTGATCAGAGGTGAAAACACGAGTCAACCTTGGTCGGTCATTCAACAGATGGAGAGAATTGCAGGATGTGAAAGGTTTCAAAACTGATCCTGAATTGGCCCTCTTCCTCCTAGACAGGTATGTAATATGTCTATTTTATTTGGCTGTATACAGTCCATGGAGGTATAGGTCACGGTGGACATTACTGTAATACAACTGGCTTATAACATAACATTTTATGTTGGCCTTGCTACCGAGCTTGCTGTTGGCTTATTATTATGAAGACATTACGAGAGAATGTTGATAACTTTAGCTTTCTTGACAAAATTACTATTACAGAGAAACGAAATCTATTAGTTGTAGGTTTACATGTAACCTAGGTGTATGAACGGTACTAAAATTAAGTTTACTTTGTTTCACCATTGTCATATTACAGTTATTAATCTTACATAGCCACAAATAGATAAATTACCTCATTGCTAAGAAAAACAGTATTAAAATAAGTTGTGACTTTCTTTCACTCGCTTCCAAAATAAATGCACGTGCATTAGCCAGATCAAGATCTTTACGACACGAGGCGGTTTCATGGCACAGAATAGACGGCATAATCAGTGACTAGAGGCGTTTCTCTTTCAGCTGTCTCGCTTGCTTGCTCTCTAAATTTGAGCAATAACCTATATTTTATGTTAGCTAATGAAAAACATCCTTTTAGGAGGCAGAAACCAGACTCAGATTTTGCAAGTCCCAGACTCTTGCAGCCAAGTGCGCTACTTTTTCTCGAAATGCAGGGACATTTACTGGGAAGAAGCTCTCTCTCTCTCTCTCTCTATCTCCCCCTCCTGGAATGTTGAAGAATGAATGAAGCGCACAATACAGGTTAATATGTGCTGTGCGTTTCAACTCATTTCATCATTTACACTACATTTATGAAAGAAGACACAATGTTAGTGATGGTAAACACGTCAAATTTAACAAATACAGTAAACAGTAACCACAATTTGATCCTTTGTCACCTGGGAAGAAAGTCCCCTAGTCCCTATAAAAAAATCAGTTTTATGAGTAGTTGATAATAATAAGTGCTTCACTATGTATGTATAAAGTATGCTCTGTGTGGGAAGCACACTCTCTCATACACATCAAATATGATAAGAACTGCTGATTTCAGGCACACTGGGACAATGACAACGTCCTGCTCCTCCTGGAGGATAAATAAAGTATTGCAACTAGTTTCAACACATGGTGCTTAGGAGCGTTATTAGGCTGAGCTGCGTTCACTACGTCATCGAAGGGGAATCTCATTTCAGCCAAGGACCCAGCAGGGATCTGTATGGGCCCTATCACGGACCAGCTGGCAATTCTAGATGGCTGCATCTGTATATTTTTTTTATTAGTTTGGTGAGATATTGCATTTTACTTCATGTTTTACACAAGCTTCCAGACCAACAAACAAAAAATTAGCTGGTTTCGTGATCATTCGTGACAACTGCAAATAATATAAATAACCTGCATCATTGTACTGATAAGTTAAGCATCAGTGAAATTTTTCATCATAGAAACTTAAGGAGGACGAACACTTTTCAGTCTGTTGGACGGGGTGTCTGTAAATGTACTCACAGCAAAAGACATCACCAAGTTGATCATGCCCTCCTTGTCGTCACCCTGCCTGCCACTGAGGCTGAACCACTCATCCACCACACTACCCTCCCTCAGGCCTTCAGGGATGGTGACATGAGTCCATGCTATCCTGTCGTCCATGGAGAAGGCTCTCTGGATGGCACACCAGCAAAAACACATGGAAACGACAAACTACATGTTCATCAGATCACTAAATACACACATGCAAAAAGGAAGGAACAAAACAGAGATTTTTCATGGGGCTTTTTCATTAGATGTATTTTAGAGTTTAAAACCATTTTAACCCTTTGTTGTCTGGAACAAAACATGTTTCTTAAACCTGACTGCCGTGTTCTCAGAAGCTGTGGTTTTGCATAGATGTAGTTTAGTTTAGTACCCAGTAAACTTGCATCTTTTCCATCAGAAGATCCATCATAAATTTTACTTTATATGACGGCACGGCTGGATCAGCGGTCATTCGGGTTTAACAGCTCTGTAGCTCTGTGCACTATTTTTAACTAGATAGTGAATCGGAAAACAATGTGACGTGGTTTCAGAGCACTCTGATTAGCTGTAGCGTCCAATCAATAACAGATTTCCAATAAAGGGTGTGTCAGTCTGATAAAAGACTTCCGTGAAGTTTGGTCTTGTGTATCCCCGCTCAAACCTCCTCTGGGATCCATCCTCAATCCTTTGAGCAGAATTAAGCAAATTGGAACGTCCTTCATAATGGCAGACCAGATCAATTTCCAGATCAAGCTAGGAGTGAGGAACGATCAAATACGGGAATTTGGATGTCCTAGTGTTTAACAAGCCCTTGCTGACTTTGCCTGCACTTCCCCTCCTCCTCACCAATCCATGTCCACATCTTAACCATTTAAACTCTCAACTGTTTTTGTTCAGTTTTTACTCCGTTTATTTATGGCAGAGTCACTACATGTCTTAGCTACTTCTATCATATATTGTTATTTTCAGGAAAAGTTAGGATACATGCCATCAATTAGCAAGTCAGTGGTTCTATATGTTCTGGGACAGTTTATATGCGCCTGTGTTTGCACAGGTTTTCAACCCACCACAAATATCTGTATATATATGGAAAGAGGAGTGTTAGTGTTCCAGTGATATAAGGACTATGTTGATGGGGCATTCTGAACCTTTGTTCTGTAAACTTACAGTGCAAAACTAAAAAACAAAAAGTAAATTTTCATGTCACTCCTGTTTTTTTTGTATATCTACTAGGGATGAATATATTTTGAGTTTGTGACACCAGGGTTCCCATCATACTGTGGTTGATATAAACAGGAGGTGTAATATCGGTATATGAGTCGGTCAGCTGGGAGATATGCTTCAATACTGCCTGGGGAAGAGCAGCAATCTTAAAAAACACATTGCAATCCAGGGTAGCTGCCGATCCAAGCCTGTTTTGGGTTCTTCATGCCATTAAATGCCTCTAATTATGCACATATTTAGCATAATACATTTTCTCACTTTTCTGTATTTGACAGCCTTTTTTCTTTGTGTTAGATATGCCAGACTTCCGGCATGACGCAGACGCGACCGGCAGCATAAGTTAGAGGCTCCCAGATGGTCTTATTCCCCCGAAATAAATACTGATTATTCAGATAGGAACAGTTGTCATCTGTAGCATGAGAGGGGGAAACACGAGAAAGACAAAAGGAAAATCACAACAAAACTCGATGATAGGCGATAAATCACCGATTGAAAGTGGAGATACTGACGACGGTGCAAGCAAGCAAGCTGACCACGAGGGTATGGATGCTATCCAGGCTAACATTATTGCCGAGATAAAGGCGGTCCGTTTGGACTTGAAAAAAGAATTTATTGAAACAATGGGGCCACTAAAGAAGGAACTGGTGGACTTCAGGGAAGATGTTAGCCAAAAGCTAAATGCTATCGTTACGGATTTAAAAGAAATAACTGACAGAGTCGTGGAGACGGAGCAGAGAGTGGCGGACATGGAGGAGCAGGGTGCAGAAAACAGTGAGTGTTAGATATGCCAATTGTGGGGAAGTAAAGGAGGGCATGTCAAACAATTACATGAGCTGCACTGATGGTTTAACTGAGGTTGAAAATGTAGTTTTCAACCTTTCAAAATGCAGTACTGTACATATTTAGTAGTTGAGATGACCCACAACCCTGTGGCCACTGCGACCTCCTCACCTCATCAAAGATCTCCAGGTAGAAGGAGTCCACCCCAGGAGGCACCGTGCACTGGATCACCTTGTTCCACCGCGGGTTCTTCGCTCCATTGTGAGCGGTTGGTGTCTCGTAGACTGCATAGCCTAGTCGGATCCTACAGTACGGATCCATCCGGGTCATACCATAGTTTTTAGCCAACTTGGCCTATACAGCAAAACAAACAAGGTGGCTTCAGTTAGGTGATACAATCATGTTGGCTACCGTCAGTTAGCCTGTCAGTTCAGCTGGCCTGTGTATTCAGATGTACTCAGTGGATGGCGGTATACAGTTTGATGATTTCAAATATGCAATGAGGAGTCAATACATTATTAAGCTATTCTACATGATTTCAGTTCTGACTGACTACATTTATATGCACACAATAAAAACAGGTGAATGTGTGAAATTAATGTCCCGTTCTATAAACATGGCTTATACCATGGCCACTGAAAATGACTGATTCTGATTGGCTGGAAGATTCAATTCAATTTTATTTATATAGCGCCAATTCATAACAGAAGTTATCTCATTGCACTTTTCCTATAGAGCAGGTCTAGACCGTACTCTTTGTAATATTAATTACAGAGACCCAACAATTCCCCCATGAGCAAGCACTTGGTGACAGTGGCAAGGAAAATCTCCCTTTTCACAGGTAGAAACCTCGAGCAGAAACTAGGCTCAGGGTGGGCAGCCATCTGCCTCGACCGGTTGGGTTGAGAGATAAAGAGTGAGGGGAAAAAGAGAGAGAGAGAGAGAGAGAGAGAGAGAGAGAAAAAGCAAGAGAAAGCAGGAGGAAAGAGACACACACACAGAGATGTAAAGTAATAGTAATGCTAGTGGTAATAATAATAATAACAATAATAAAAATGGAAATAGCAATAATAATAATTATAATAATAATAATAATACCTAGACCTGCAAGCAGGTATTAACGGGGTCAAAGCCTCCGGCCAACAGAGGCAGTGTAGGTCAGACCTGCAGTCCTATGAGGACGATGAAAGCCGCAGGTGGAGATCAGCACAGAGACTGGAAAACATTTAGTTAAAAGAAAGTAGTGTGGAATTTTTTTTTTTGCGTATTTAATGATTTTGCAACAAAAGCGCCACCTAGTAGCTGATTGGTGTCAAATTTTGCACAGAGCCTCAGGGGGGTGTGGGAAAGTACTGGCCCAAGTTTTGTGTTAATCGGACAAATCTTTGTGGATATATGACAGCGTAGGAGGAATCGAAAAAGTTTTAAACAACATTTATGGGCGTAGCCTATATCATGAGTTGCAGCTCAATTCAGGGAACGCGTACATGTAAGGTTTTTGAATGTGCAACGTACTATATGGGAGTTACTCGCTATAATCAAGGTAAACTGGACGTTTACCTTGATTATACCTGTGTCATTTTTGGTGTCTGAGGTATATGCACCAGTCTATACCTCCCCTGTGAATTTCACTTGCATAACTCTTACGGTGTAGGCTGCAGTACCACTTTAACCAACAGAAAAAAACCGATTTCAATAGGGTTCCCAGCACAGCTCGTACTGGGCACAACGATGCTTTGCATTTGTGGTTCCCATCCCACTTGGGCTTGGACCCCTAATAATAATTGTAGCAGCGAGTGATAAGCAGGAACATGGGGGCCCGCAATAATAGATCCAGACTACAGCTCTGGAGGCAGAAATACCTGCTGAAAGCAACAGAAGGAGAGAGAAGAGAGACGAGAAAGCACAGAACTACAGGAGAGAGAAGATGTAAAGTTGCATTAATGCATTAACATGCATTAATGGGATAAGAATGCATACAGACGGAGAGGGAGAGGAAGAAAGAGGATCTCAGTGCATCATGGGAAGTCTCCCAGCAATCTAGGCCTATAGCAGCATAACTAAGGGATGGTTCAGGGCTCACCTCAGCCAGACCTAACTATAAGCTTTATCAGAGAGAAAAGTCTTAAGCCTACTCTTAAATGTGGAGATGGTGTCTGACTCCAGAACCCTAACTGGGACATGATTCCACAGGAGAGGAGCTTGATAGCTGAAGGCTCTGGCACCCATTCTACTTTTGGAGTCTCTAGGAACCACAAGTAATGCTGCATTCTGGGAGCGCAGTGTTCTAGTGGGGTAATAGGGTACTATGAGCTCTTTCAGATACAATGATGCCTGACCATTAAGGGCTTTGTAGGTGAGGAGAAGGATTTTAAATTATATAATGTCTCTGAAGTGTTTGGGGTAAAATAAGTAAAATACATTCAGTTTGTCTGAGTTTAACATCAGAAAATTGCACGTCATCCAGGTTTTTGTCCTTAAGGCATGCAGTTTAGCTAACTGATAGGTTTCATCTGGCTTAATCGATAGATATAATTGGGTATTACCTAAAGGAAGGAAGAGAACTGGTCCAACCACAGAACCTTGTGGAACTCCGTGACTAACTTTGGGTGTGTATGGAGGATTCATCGTTAACATGTACAAACTGAGATCTGATAAATAGGACTTAAACCAGCTTTGTGCGGCTCTTTTAATGCCAATTAAATGTTCCAGTCTCTGTAATAGCATGTGATGGTCAATGGTGTTGTAGGAAATCTACATGTTTCTGCCTGCATTCTGTATTAATATGTAGTGAATACGAAACAGCAAGCAATTTAATTAACACTCTCCACCATTTAACCATTTAAATCCTTGTTATTGGGCCCCAACACATCACTAAACAAATACTGCCATCCACTGGTAACCTGTCACAACATATCAAGCCTGTTGCAAGAAATCTTGGTGTCCTGTTTGATAGCAATTTATGTTTTGAGCAACATATCACTAAGCTTGTCCAATCATGTTTCTATCACCTCAGAAATATTGCAAAAATACGATTTTAAATCTTAGTGATGCAGAAACTGTTGTGCATGCTTTTATCTCCTCACGCCTTGATTATTGTAACAGCCTGTTCACTTGTCTTAATCAAAAAACTCTGACACGACTGCAGACTGTACAAAACTCAGCTGCTAGGCTGTTAACCAGGATCAAGAAGTACGACCACATAACACCTGTTTTAGCCTCTTTACACTGGCTCCCTGTTGGTTTTAGGATTGATTTTAAGATCTTGTTGATTACTTTTAAGGCTCTTCATGGCATGGCCCCAGATTATATTTTAGACCTTGTAATCCCTTATGAACCTTCACGTAGTTTGAGATCTTCGGGCAGGGGTCTCCTGTCTGTTCCTGAGTCCAGGATGAAAACTAAGGGGGACAGAGCTTTTGCTATCAGTGCCCCGAGGCTCTGGAACAACTTGCCCGAAGAAATTAGGTTGTCTGAGTCAGTGTCTTCGTTTAAGTCTCGTCTCAAAACACATTTTTATCTGAAAGCATATCCTGATTTTACCTGAACTGGCTGTTTATTTTACTGTTTATTTTATTGCTTTTCTGTATTTCATGTGTTTTATTTCTTTATATTTCGTCATTCACTGTGTTATTTTATTTTTCTTGTTGTGAAGCACTTTGTACTTTATTTATAGAGCACTTATCAAAACAAAGTTTTATTATTATTTATTTATTAACATGTAGTTAAAATTTTACTGACTCTTAATCAGTCAAGAGTAATGCACAAATTAGCTTTGTGAGGGAATTAACCTGAAATCAGGTAGCAAGAGGTAAAACAAGGGACATACATTTGTAAAGTGACTGAATGTAAGTTACAGAAACCAAAGACAACAATCTCCCAAGAGCTCTGACTTCTTCGAGCATTGTCAGTCCCGCGGTGTGACTTGGCTTGAATCGGTCTCTCTCGCAAGGTGGATCACATCTTGCGCACCCAATTGGCTGGGTGTTCTGTAGCTGTGATGGCTTTCAGAGTTTGATAAACTTACAGTTCGCTCAGTTCTAACTTCGTCATGTTAGAATGCTGGATGTTGGCCTTCAACACGTTCATACAGGCGGCGCGCTAGCCGCCATCCGGGCGAGTCACAGAAATTTGTTAAGGGTCTGCCAAGTATTGTAGAGAAGAGCGTGAAGACTTAGACTTGTTTGAGCTTTCTCTGTTTTAGTAGTCTTAAGTCCGGGGAGCGGCGATGTGATGTCATCAGCACAACACTTCCACACTCCCACCCCAGATCTTTTCTTAGTTATTTTCCTGTACTAATTTCTTCCTAAAGAATCAATTGTTTGTTACCTTCGATGGGCGTAATCAAGTGTCGTTCCCACCGACGTGAATAACAATCTTACTATATTTACGCTTATCCTTTGCCAGAAGTTTTAAATACGATTCAACGTCGCCTGCTCTGGCCCGAGTAATACCTTTGACTACGGTCACTGGTGTCACTAACTTCACGTTTCTCAAGATAGAGCTGCCAATAATCAGATTCAGTTTCTCAGCAGGTGTGTCGCTGAGTGGGGACAACCTGTTAGAAACATGAACTGGGTGGTGGTGAACCATGCTTAGGGCTTTGCTTCCTTTGGACAGTCACCCAGCCTCCTTGGCTTCTGGGATGCTAGGGAGCTGCCAGGGGACAGCTAACAGGAGCTACACTTGGTCAGCCCATACAGGCTAATGGGGGCCGGCTAACCACAACAGCTAGTGATTGAGTTTCTATGGTGCGGAGCCGCATTTCCAATCCACTATGCCTCGCGGGCCAAGCGGAAGATCTCAGGCAGACGGCCCGGGGGCTGGACAGAGGTGAAGCTGGGCACCTCGGGCGGACATCCGGCGGTGAAGGCGGACCCCCTCTGGAGGCTGGCGGTGAAGGCTGAACCCCTCTGGAGGCTGACGGTGCAGGCCGAAGGTCACTGGAGGCCAGCGCAAAGGCAGAACCCCTCTGGTGGCCGGCGGCGAAGGCCGAACCCCTCTGGAGGCTAACGTATCCGAGCCTGACTGACTGAGGGCTAGTAGGCTGGCTGTTAGCATGTTGGTTGCTAGCAGGCCGGGAATCAGGCTGGTTGCTAGCAGACTGGGGTGAAGGCTGGAGGCTTTGCTTGAGGGTGGAAATCACTGATAAATTTGTAGCCACAGCCAGCATACCAATAGCCTGGGCCTTGACAAAATTGCTTTCTCCATTAAGGAATAAGCAACCAGCCTGTTTTCAATGTCTGTAGAACCTGCTATGGACAAGTGCAGTCTCTCCAAAACAGAATTTCCTCCTGGAGCTCCTCGGAGAGGGAACCAAAGTCCGCTGGGTCCATGTTATTCAGTTCATTCTGTCATAGTGGATGTCAAGCAAAGGAGCAGGGAACACAAGGAACAGGACCCAAATGCAGACTCCGAGGCAGAGCAGATGCAGAGCACATGCAGTTCATTAATTTATTACAGGGAAAGGCTTACATGGATTGTCAGGCAGGCAGAGGTCCAAATCAGGAAGGCAGTCCAAAACAGGCAAACAAATCAGACAAGTAGCAGGCAATGAACGAAATCCAAAAATCCAGGCGAGGTCCAAGTAAATGCAGAAATAAATCCAAGAGACTCAGGAGTAGTACAGGAAACAAGGCTGGGACACCTGACATGTATACCACATGCCACTGCTGAAGCAAGTGATAATGACAACAAACTGACACTGAACAAAGGACAAAACACAGACTAAATACACTTTAGGGGAGTAGGGGAGACAACGAAACACAGGTGCAGTTGATCAAGGCGGGGCCAACAATCTATACTGGAGGGAAAGCAAACAAAAACCGGAAGTAAAACCACTAGACACACGAGGAGGGGAGAACACTACAAAATAAAACAGGAAACAGGACAAAACCCCAATACTATGACAGTTATGTTACAGCCTTATTCCAAAATAGATTAAATTCATTATTTTCCTCAAAAATTCTACAAACAATACCCCATAATGACAACGTGAAAGAAGTTTGTTTGAAATCTTTGCAAATTTATTACAAATAAAAAACAAAAAAAATCACACATACATAATTAATCACAGCCTTTGCCATGACACTCAAAATTGAGCTCAGTTGCATCCTGTTTCCACTGATCATACTTGAGATGTTTCTACAACTTGATTGGAGTCCACCTGTGGTAAATTCAGTTGATTGGACATAATTTGGAAAGGCACACACCTGTTTATATAAAGGTCCCACAGTTAACAGTGCATGTCAGAGCACAAACCAAGACATGAAGTCCAAGGAATTGTCTGTAGACCTACAAGACAGGATTGTATCGAGGCACAGATCTGGGGAAGGGTACAAAAAAAATTCTGCAGCATTAAAGGTCCCAATGAGCACAGTGGCCTCCATCATCCGTAAATGGAAGAGGTTTGGAACCACCAGGACTCTTCCTAGAGCTGGCCGCCCAGCCAAACTGAGCAATCAGGGGAGAAGGGCCTTAGTCAGGGAGGTGACCAAGAACCCGATGGTCCAGGCTCCAGCGTTTCTCTGTGGAGAGAGGAGAACCTTCCAGAAGAACAACCATCTCTGCAGCACTCCACCAATCAGGCCTGTATGGCCAGACTGAAGCCACTCTTTAAAGGCACATGACAGCCTGCCTGGAGTTTGCCAAAAGGCACCTGAAGGACTCTCAGACCATTAGAAACAAAATTTTCTGGTCTGATGAAACAAAGATTGAACTCTTTGGCCTGAATGGCAAGCGTCATGTCTGGAGGAAACCAGGCACTACTCATCACCTGGCTAATTCCCTACAGTGAAGCATGGTGGTGGTAGCATCATGCTGTGGGGATGTTTTTCAGCGGCAGGAACTGGGAGACTAGTCAGGATCAAGGGAAAGATGAATGCAGCAATGTACAGAGACGTCCTTGAAAACCTGCTCCAGCGCGCTCTGGATGTCAGACTGGGGGGAATATTCATCTTCCAACAGGACAACGACCCTAAGCACACAGCCAAGATAACAAAGGAGTGGCTATATTCACAACTCTGTGAATGTACTGGAGTGGCCCAGCCAGAGCCCAGACTTGAACCTGATTGAACATCTCTGGAAAATGGCTGTGCACCAACACTCTCCATCCAATCTGATGGAGCTCGAGAGGTCCTGCAAAGAAGAATGGGAGAAACAACCCAAAAATAGGTGTGCCAAGCTTGTAGCATCATACTCAAAAAGACTTGAGGCTGTAATTGGTGCCAAAGGTGCTTCAACAAAGTATTGAGCAAAGGCTGTGAATACTTATGTACGTGTGATTTTTTCATTTTTTATATTTGTAATAAATTTGCAAAGATTTCAAACAAACTTCTTTCACGTTGTCATTATCAGGTATTGTTTGTAGAATCCAGGCTGGAACGTACAACTTGTTGGGTATTATCTCTTACTTAACTCATCCAGGTTAAGATGATGTTAGCTAGCTAAAATGATCCTGTTAATTCTCACCAAGCTAACACAGCTGGAGGATCGATTTGTTAATCCTGAGGTTAGCTTGAATAACATACAATACAATAGTATTCCTTAATGTTGTCTTCACTCTCAAGAAACCACACCAGCATCAGAAACCAGTAGGGGAAAACACAAGCAGCCAATCACAGTTCTATCAGTCCCCGTGGTATCAACCACGGCCATCAACACCATAACCTCGACATGTAGTTACATTTTTGAGGAGGTGCACGTCAGCTACACTGTAGCATAACACAGAAGTTTAAACCAATCTTAACAGGGACACTGTTTCTTGAAAGAGAAATATAAGGTACTGTTATTCATATTATGCTTTTATACCTTAAAAGTACATGTTATTGGTACAAATATTCAAATGAGATGCAGTTGTATTTAACAGCAAAGCTGAGCTGTGTTTACCTGGACCACAGTAATGCTGAGTCGCCCTACGGTGCCTATTGAGCCTCCATACTGCAGCTGCCTGGCTGCCTGGGCGTCCAGCTGGACCTGCTGCTGCTGCTGGGTGGGAGTGATCCGCAGGAAGTCCTGGGAAAGCTCCCCAATATACACCTAAATACACATAAATAAAGGGATTCAGACAGTGCAATCTGATAGATAGATCAGATAGATGGACAGTAAAACAACTTGATATACCTTGATAACACAGATTTTTTCTAACGAACTTATGGTTCAAAGTCAAAAAATGTACTATATCACAGTATAACTAATAATAGTTTCAACTAAAAGTCAACATTTCTGCTGATTTTAAGAAAGCATTTGATAAGGTCAGTTTGGATTTTATCTACAAATGTGTTAAATACTTTAATTTTAGAGATATATTAATTAGTAGGAAGGGAGGGGTGTTGACACCTGAGTGATGTTATTTTGAGACTATCATGGAAATAAGGAATTGGAAACATAATTGGAAACACTGGATGTAGTTAGAGTGTGATTTTTAGGTTTTTGACTTTCTATCTAAGTTTGATTAAGTCGAATGGCAAATGTATAACTTTTGGGGTTTTGTTTGTTTTGAGCCCGTGGTATCTATTATGCTGTTTTTCTATGTGTATGTTTAGGTCTTTGTGTGAGTATAAAGTTTTAAGAAAACTAAAAGAAACCATAAAATGACAACTCCTGACTGAAAAATTGGCTGTCAAAAGTAACAATCATCACTCGAATCTTGCGAACATCATGCAAGTCTAAACTTACCCATCCTTATGATATCAAGGTTCAAGGTACATTTATTTGTCATTCTACAACATATGGCTGCACAATGAAATTAAAGTTGTAGCTCCTTTCACACTACACACACAAAACATATACAAATATTTTAAATTAGAACAGAATAAAAATTAAGGAAAGAAGCTGCTCTGTAGTCTGGTGGTATTGCAGTGGCTACTTCTGTGTCACTACTTCAGAAGGCAGTAGGGTGAACAGGCTGTGGCTGTGGTGAGTATTGTGTTTTAGTATACTTTGGGCTCTGCGCAGGCACCTCACCTCACCGATTTCACAAGGTAGGTTGGTACCAGTGATGTTCTGGGTGGTTTTAATCACCTGCTGCAGAGCCCTCCTGTCCTGGGCCGTGCACATTCCATGCCAGTTTGTAATGATTCAAGTCAGGATGCTTTCTATTGCACCTCTGTAAAAGTTAACAAAAACTTGGCAAGGGAATTTTTCCTTCTTAAATTTCCTTAAGAAATACAGCCGTTTCTGAGCTTTCTTTACTAAGGTGAAGATGTGTGATGTCCACATGACAGTTTTCTCTGTGATGCTGATTCCCAGGAACCTAAAACTGTACCTGCTCCACCTCAGTCACTAATGTAGACAAGGGTGTGTGTGCCTCCCACTCCCTAAAATCAACAATCAGCTCCTTGGTTTTGCTGACGTTGAGCAGTAGGTCTCTGTGCACCACTCTGCAAGATTGTTGATTACCTCAATTCAATTTTATTTATATAGCACCAATTCATAACAGAAGTTATCTCATTGAACTTGTACTATAGAGCAGACCTAGACCGTACTCGTTATAATATTATTTACAGAGACCCAACAATTCCCACCATGAGCAAGCACTCTGCCACTTAAAAGGAAAAACTTCCTTTTAAGTGGCAGAAACCTTGAGCAGAACCAGACTCAGCCCCGGCCATCTGCTGCTGTTAGATGGGAGAGAGAGAGAGAGACAGCAGGAGGTAGGAGAGCATACAGTAATAATAATAATAATAATAATATTACAGTAATACGATCTAGACCTGCTCTATAGGAAAAGTGAAATGAGATAACTTCTGTTAGGAATTGGCGCTATATAAATAAAATTGTATTGAATTGAATACAGTAGCATGCAAATTCCATATATAATTCTATTTATAAATAATAATAATAATAATAATAATAATAATAATAATAATGAAATGGTAGTGGTAATATTAATACAATAATATTATTGTGCGCATGCGCACAATATTGACATTGTGCGCATTAGCCAGCCCACATGCTGCCTGTTGCCGTAGCTCCATCTCGTCATCTGATACTTAATTTATTTTCTGACCTGTTTTATAGTGTTTATAGTGTATCATATCGTTTTCTAGTACTTTCTCCTGTGTGCACTGACGTAAAGGCAAGCTACTGTAACAAAGAGTTTCCCTACGGGGATCAATAAAGTATTTCTGATTCTGATTCTGATAATAAGAGTAATAATAATGAAATGAA
The DNA here is from genome assembly GCA_027580175.1 of Siniperca scherzeri. Classification (NCBI taxonomy): domain Eukaryota; kingdom Metazoa; phylum Chordata; class Actinopteri; order Centrarchiformes; family Sinipercidae; genus Siniperca; species Siniperca scherzeri. The sequence continues at coordinate 34,335,344 of CM050855.1, read as the reverse complement.
TAATGATGTTAATAATCGTAATAAGACTAATAATAATAATTATAATAATTGTATTAGCAGTTGTTGAGCAGGAACATGGGGGCAGTAGGTGGCCCACAATCATAGCTCCAGACTCTACAGCTCTAGAGGCAGAAATAACTGCTGAAAGTGACAGAAGGAGAAAGATGAGGAAGTACAAAACTACAGGAGAGAGAAGATGCCGAGTTAGTAACATGCATTAATGGGATAAAAATGCATACAGATGAAGAGGGAGAGGAGGGGAGAGGAGAGAGGTGCATCATGGGAAGTCTCCCAGCAGTCTAGGCCTATAGCAGCATAACTAAGGAATGGTTCAGGACTCACCTGAGCCAGACCTAACTATAAGCTTTATCAAAGAGGAAAGTCTTAAGCCTACTCTTAAATGTGGAGATGGTGTCTGCCTCCAGAACCCTAGCTGGGACATGACTCCGCAGGAGAGGAGCTTGATAGCTGAAGGCTCTGGCTCCCATTCTACTTTTTGAGACTCTAGGAACCACAAGTAACCCTGCATTCTGGGAGCGAAGTGTTCTAGTGGGGTAATAAGCTATTATGAGCTCTTTAAGATATGATGGTGCAAGACCATTAAGAGCTTTGTAGGTGAGGAGAAGGATTTAAAATTATATTCTGGATTTTACAGGGAGCCAGTGCAGAGAAGCTAATATTGAAGGAATATGATCTCTTTTCCTAGTTCTTGTCAGTACACGTGCCGCAGCATTCAGGATCAACTGGAGAGTCTTAAGGGACTTATTCGGGCAGCCAGATAATAAGGAATCGCAGTAGTCCAGCCTAGAAGTAACAAATGCATGCACTAATTTTTCGGCATCATTTTGAGACAGGATGTGCCTGATTTTTGCAATGTTACGTCGGTGAAAGAAGGCAGTCCTTGGAGTTTGTTGTGGGAGTTAAAGGACAAATCCTGAAGATAATTCCAAGGTTCCTTACGGTGGTGCTGCAGGCCAGGGCAATGCCATCTAGAGCAACTATATCTTTAGATAATGTGTCTCGGAGGTGTTTGGGGCCAACATCAGAAAATTGCAGGTCATCCAGGTTTTTATGTCCTTAAGGTATGCTTAAAGTTTAGTAACTGATTAGTTTCATCTGGCTTAATCAATAGATGTAATTTGGGTATCATCCGCATAACAATTAAAGTTGGAGTTTCCTAATAATATTGCCTAAAGGAAGCATATGTAAAAGGTGAACAGAAGTGGTCCAAGCACAGAACCTTGTGGAACTGTGTGACTAACTTTGGCGTGCATGGAGGATTCATTATTAACAGTGCAGCACTAAGAGCTAACAAGACAAGTACAGAGACAAGTCCATTGTCTAATACAATTAGAATGTAATTTGTAATTTTCACCAGTGCTGTCTCTGTGCTATGATGCACTCTAAATCCTGACTTAAAATCCTCAAATAAACTATTGTTATGTAGAATATCACACAACTGATTGGCGACTGCTTTCTCAAGGATCTTAGTAGGAAAGGGAAGGTTAGATATAGGTCTATAGTTGTCTAAAACCCCTGGATCAAGAGTGGGCTTTTTAAGAAGCGGTTTAATTACAGCTACTTTAAAGGACTGTGGTATATAGCCTCTTAATAAAGACAGATTAATCATATCTAGTAAAGAAGTGCTAACTAAAGGTAAAACGTCTTTAAGCAGCCTAGCTGGAATGTACAGGGTGATTGCGTAGATGAAGAAATCGTTGACATTAGTTAAAGAAGGTCGATAGGAAAAAAGCAGTCTAAATATATATCAGATTTTACAGCTGTTTCTAAGGTTCCAGTCTTTAAGGATAAATCGTTGCCGGTTGAGGACAGGACGTGATGAATTTTGTCTCCAATAATTAAAATTTTATCATTAAAGAAGCTCATGAAATCTAGGGCTGCAATAGTAAATATGCAAGAAAAATAAGACAGGTCTCTTAAAATGAACAACTTCCTTTTGAGAAAAATCTACATTTTTATTGCTTAAATTGCATACAATAATATTATCTGTCAAAACAAAACCCATTTAGTGAATTTAAGTGCCTTATTACATTCTGGGCTTTAAAGAAAAACATTTCTGAAATGTAAAAAACAAACACCTTTTACTTTAAAAAAGGTATATATACCTAAGTATAGGTTTGGGGGTTATACCATAGAGCAAACCTTCTTTGTTTTATTATCTTCTTTTTTGGAGGGGCAATAGGGCAATTGGTTAAAACAGTGAGTGGGTTTATGTACTGTTGGGACTCCAAAGATGAATTAATTCATTTGGGTGATTGTTAACTGCATTCTCTTTTGTTCCACAATCCTGAGAGCCATTGAATGCAGCATTGGCCAGTCTGACGTATGACCCGGATGTCACCAATTCAATAACAAAGGTCAGCGATACTTTGTTCTGCCTCTCTTTGTCCTGGAATCTTTCACTGCGGCAGACCGCCGTAGTCAGCTCCCTCTCAGTGTGGCTGCTCACCAACACACACCAACTGGTAACAACTGGGCATAGCACTGAGTGTACTTGGCTAAGCACAGGTCCGTTTAGTTAGTGATGTACATGTACTGATGTATTTTTTCTGAGGTTTTGTTGTGATATGTTTATCTGTTAGGTTAATTTGGTAGCCACATGCTAAGTTGATGTTAGTTATGTTATGCTCCACACAGACAGTCTTTGCCTGCTTACTAACTCATTTTAACTTGGCACCGTTATCCTAAACAGATCCCACACATACACCTGGCCCTTAAAGACAACCACACCTGGTGGAGAGTAACTTTAAATCTCCCACTTCACATACTTCCTTGTTCTGACCACATGGGTTCAGGCGTGGGTGTGGCTAGAGAAATTTAACTCAGATGTGATCCACTATTTCCACAAAATCCAAACCTACATGGCCTTGTGTGTAATGTCACCAAATAGTGATTGCCCCCCCCCCGATTAAAACATAACTGTGGTTTATCACACCTGAGTTCAATTTCTCTAGCCACTCCAGCAATTCCACACCCAGGCCTGATTACTGCCACACCTGTTCTCAATCAAGAAATCACTTAAATAGGACCTGCCTGACAAAATGAAGTAGACCAAAAGATCTTCAAAAGCTAGACATCATGTTGAGATCCAAAGAAATTCAGGAACAAATGAGAAAGAAAGTCATTGAGATCTATCAGTCTGGAAAAGGTTATAAAGCCATTTCCAAAGCTTTGGGACTCCAGCGAACCACAGTGAGAGCCATTATCCATAAATGGCAAAAACATGGAACAGTGGTGAACCTTCCCAGGAGTAGCCGGCCGACCAAATTTACCCCAAGAGCGCAGCAACAACAAGAGGTCACAAAAGACCCCACAACAACATCCAAAGAACTGCAGGCCTCACTTGCCTCAGTTAAGGTCTGTGTTCATGATTCCACCATAAGAAAGAGACTGGGCAAAAAAAAAAGGGTATCTTAAAGAGCTCATAATAGCTTATTACCAGACTAGAACACTGCACTCCCAGAATGCAGGGTTACTTGTGGTTCCTCAAGTCTCTAAAAGTAGAATGGGAGTCAGAGCCTTCAGTTATCAACCTCCTCTCCTGTGGAATCAGATCCCAGGATGGGTTCGGGAGGCAGGCACCATCTCCACATTTAAGAGTAGGCTTTCCTCTTTGATAAAGCTTATAGTTAGGGCTCGCTTGGGTGAGTCCTGACCCCTCCCTTAGTTATGCTGCTATAGGCCTAGACCGCCGGGAGACTTCCCATGATGCCCCTCTCTCCTCTCCCCTCCTCTCCATCTGTATGCATTTTTATCCCATTCCTGCATGTTACTAACTCGACATTTCTCTCCCGTAGTTTTGTTCTTTCTTGTTTCTCTCCTCTCTCCTTCTGTCGCTTTCAGCAGGTATTTCTACCCCCGGAGCTGCAGAGACTGGATCTGTGGTTGTGGGCCACCTGCTGCCAATTCTGTTTTAGGAGTACAGCACCACAAGAGACAAGCCTTCAGTCGCAGGAGTGTCGCAGCCGAAAAAATAGAAATGTCCATACAGCTCTAGTGTCCTTTACTTTACAGATCCATCATGCAAAATCCCCTGCATTCACCTAATCATTCACCTGATCCTGCTGCTTGTTCTATGCCTTAGATTACTCATTCTATTTATTTTTAGCTACAATTTATGCAGATTGGACTTGCAATCTAAGATTACTTTAAAAAAAAGTAGGTTTCACATGTCATAATTTTGTAACAAAAGCGACATCACTCCCTGTTTCTCTGCACTTCCTGTTTCACTGCGACCTACAGGAAGTTGTTCCTTTATAACTTGCGCATTATAACTTTTTTGGAGTATCACAATTCTTTTAATAACTTTTGATCATGATTCTATGTGCAAAGTTTCATGCAGATCAGACTCACCGCCTAGGAAGATTTCGAAAAGTATGTTCGCGTATTTCATTTTTTTGCAACAACACCGCCGCCTAGTGGCTGAATGGCACCAAATTTTACACAGAGCCTCAGAGGGGCATAAGAATCTACTGAGCCAAGTTTCGTGTTAATCAGACAAACCTATGTGGAAATATAGATATTCATTTTTTCATATTTTGAAAAATATAGAGTGAAGGACTTAATTGACCATAGGTTGCAGTGAGGCAAACTTTTGTCACACATCAGTGGATGTGCTGTAAAAATTTCAGCTTTGTAGGACGTACGGGTGATTTTTTGAAATTTGGAATGTGAAATGTGTAGAAATTTACATTTGTTGTAATAAACCACACCCACTTTTATCAATCATTACCATATTTTATGCATCAACTGAGTCATGACCCTAGATCGTTCATCCTGGTTCCCAGCACCGCTGGTACTGGGCACCACAATGCCTTGCATTTGTGGTTCCTAGCCCACTCAGGCTTGGACCCTAATAAATAAAAATCTGAGCGATTTCAATAGGGTTCTCAGCACGGCTGGTACTGGGCACCACGATGCCTTGCATTCATAGTTCCCAGCCTACTCAGGGTTGGACCCATAATGATAAAGTTATTATTAAAAGACGGCTCTGAATCAGTCATCAAATCAATTTCTGTTCCCAGCCCACTCGTTTCTTTCTCTTTTTGCTTTATAATATCTTCAAATATGTGATCTAGTAAAGCAGATAAAAGCATCAAACCACCTGTTAAAAGGCCCCTAGAATACTTCGACATTGAACTAACAGAGAGTAATAAGTGTGTAAATATTTGTGCTAATGTGTCCATCTTTGCGACTGTATTAATTAGTATTGGTCATTCATGTACTTGAGACAGAGAAGTAGAGAGTAAATTATGCACGCGAACAGAGAGACAGCCGACTTTTATTTTATGTGGACATGACTAATACGTTTCAACCACACATGGTCTTCCTCAGGTAAAAGTGAAGGTTACCCTAAATGAGTCATCTGATATTACACATTTTCAGTAAGATTAGAGACTGATTTGACCAGTTGTGTAAGTTTATTGTCTTCACTTGATTGAAGAGACCTGGATGTGATGGGCTCACACCTGAACTGTGGGTGTCTGTGATGGGAACTGAGACTATATGCTGGAACGATCAAAGTTTAAGGACACTGTAACATGCTGACACTAAATTACTTTTTGACATAATAAATATGGTCCATTCATAATAATTTGCTTATATATTTGCCAAATCATAATATAATATTGGAGAGAAATGAATCAAATTTTTAAAATATCTTTACTTATTGGTGTATTTAAAACTGGGAATATTGTCTTGGTGTATATAAAGCAGATTATCTGATGACCCTAAATGCGGAGTAAGGTTATGTTCACTTCCTTAGCTTTACCGAGGAAGACCATCTGTGGTCATATGATCCACATACAATAAGGGAAATGAGAAAAAGACAGAAGTGTGAAGGTATTTTTTCTTTTACTTATTAAATTACTCACTTTTTTCAATAGATAATTTTGTACTCAGTGAAGTAATTATTTTGATAACTTTGAATTCTACTTAACTAGTTTTTACAAAATAACAGTACTTTTACTTGAGTAATAGTTTTTGGCATCTCTCCCCACCTAAGGACCATCTACTCCTAATTCACTAGCTTGCTCATTTTTATAACAAACGTCTTCGTCGTTGTTGATGAATTTATTCTGCAGCAGATCCGTCTATTTACTTGACTGCTGTAGCGGGTCAGTAACGTTAAACCCAGAGACTATTAGCTAAATATAACCTTACATTAGCTCGTTAATATACCATTACTGGATGTTTCCGTTAACGGCAGATAGTGTCAGTGTTGTAGACCGCTGTGTGCAACTGTATGTTGCTGTTTAATGACTAAAGTCAGTTAACCCTCCAGCTAGTTCCGCCTAGCTGTCTCCCTGTGATTCTCACAACAAACTGAATTAACTCAGAGCCCACTGGATACCTGTCCTCGCTGAGTGCTGATGGTGGTCGCCATGTTGTCTCTTCAGTGTGTGGGGGATTAGACTCTCGCGTCTTCTTTAATCACAGACGTTCTTGACAAAGTAAACAACAACCTTCGATCTGTGTTCGGATTACTGTTGACCCGGAAGTGGTTTTTTTTTTTAAAGAAATCTTTATTTTCAACCAAGTTCCACATTCGGCAAAAAATGTAGTATGTTTTTTTGTTATACAAAATACTTAGTACAGTCTAACAAGAAACATATTTTTAAAATGATTCCAACAACTGAATCTTAACATTAATAATCACATTCATGAGGAACAGATTTAAATAATAATATTAAATAAAAATATAATAACAAAATTTCATTGCGTATAAAAATAAAATTAAATAGAAACGCTCCGTTTAGCTCCCTAAAAAGCCCACTCTGTTGTCAGTTACTAGGAGGTTGCTAGGCAGGCATTATGCAATGTGTTAGAATGTGTTGGAATGTGTTACAATTACATAGTGACATAGACGAGTAACAGAAGAAAAGACTGAAATACAAACGAGGTGTTTCAGCCAGGTCAGGAGGAGTGTTTTCTGTGGGAGAGAGTAACTCCCTAAAGCGTGAACTTTGGGCTTTGTAACGTTGCAGATCTAGGGAAAAACCCCAAAAAGATATGACCATTTTAAATGAGTCTAATATATTCCTTAGATGGATATATTTCATTTAGGATTTTAAAGTATATTTCTTTACATGTAGGCATTATGGAAAATGATACATATTTTGTTCTTATTGCAATGATTTCTTTTTGTGTCCATTAAATTAAGTTAAATTAATTTCTTCTTATTTGGCCTGGGTACAAAACTTTTCTGAAACCATTTCTTAAAAGATTATTATTACATTTTCACTCCAATGTTCATGTGCTGTAATCCAGGTGACTGAGAATTACTATTCCAATTATTTTTAATCAAATGAACAATTAAGATAGTATTTGTTAGTAAATCCATCATGCCTTAATATAGGCTAATTCAATATATTTCAATCATTATCTAATAACTGAACAATTGACCGTATGCCCTTTTCCTTCCATTCTGATATGTAAGTTTTCTTCAAAATAACTCTTATTATTCCATATTGGAACATTGTGGGGACTGAAATTGTGCTGGTAAATCATCTTCCAATATAAAAGTCTTGTAGAAAGTCTGATTGGTAATTTGGACAAAGTCACAGTTTAACAGAAATTCGATAACTCCTAATTTACTGAATATTGCAGATCCATTCAATATCTTAAATTTTCTATAAAGGGGTCTTTTGTTTTCCCCTGGTTTAGGAAAAAGTGAGATCAGACCTTGTTTCATTGTTGTCATTAGTTCTTTACCCTCATACATTCCTTTATTCCATATTATATTATAACATTTCCATTTCTCCCAAAAATGCTTAGCCTATAAAATGCACACTGCCATCCATCAGCTCCAGTCCAGCAGCACTTAAACTCCGGCTCTTCTTCCACTCTTCGCCAGATCATTGCTTCAGCCTGTTTGGTACCAAGCGCTCTTGGCCACCTTAGTATAATGAATACTAAGTTTGTTTGTGTTTTTTGCCTGAACCAACGTTTGTTTCCTTGTGCTTCAGGATCATCTCCTGCTTACCTGTCAGTCTGCTACTCTCCGCCTGCCACTCTCACCGCTCGGCTCTGCCATCCGCCATTTACCCCTTTTGCCCTCCACCTTCACCAGCTGGAAACCTCACTCACCCTCTCATCATACATTCCAAAGCCTTTTGCAATAAAGTCCTTATTTGGTCATCTAGCCAACAAGTTTGTGTTCTGCATTTGGGTTCGCTCATTTAACATAACTTTGATGTAAAATGATTAAAGCATTCTTAAAACTAATGCACTTTTTGTTCACTTTTTTGGTAGTAACATATACAAATAATACTCTTAAAATGAAAACATTAAATTGCAACTCAAATACCTACTGCATATTGAAGTGCTTTTTATAGGTGCAAATAAATACTGATTAAAATTCACTTTAAGTTCATTCAGTGTACTTAATAGTGTATCACAATAATTTCAAAGTGCACCATTGTATTTATTTACATTAACTTAGTACAATATATATTTGTATTACACACAGTGGTATTGTATGGCAAGAGTATTTAAAGCAAGCTTTGTAAAAAGCCCACTTCAAAATACTCCATGCCAGTGTACTTATAGCATACTTTTATGTAAAATGATTAAAGTGTGCTTAAAGATAAACCATGAGAATGCACCCATGCGTAAAGTTAAGGTACCAGTGTACAAAAGTTTCCTCTTGTTTGGACCAACAGCCTCAAAAAATGCAGAGCTGACGCGTGTTTCATTGATTTTTTAAATTATTTTTTAAACACTTTAAACTTCAGACTAGTGCTGTAGCACCATCATCAAAACTATTTGCCACAAACTTTAGCAGACGTCTTTTGGCATGGTAATAAAGCTATGTGCCAAATGTGTGCATTTTAATGCATGGTTAGGCGGTTTTATTAAGAAATACAAAAATAATAATAACACTAGTTAATACAATAGGGACCATCAACAGAGCTGGTCAGCCCCTATTAATGCAGATATGGTAGTGGCATGAGGCAAATAACAGAACAGATACAACAGTCTAATAAATTCAGAAAAGTAGGGTTAGTGCAGCCTTTAAAATCAGGAAACAAACAAGTTAAAGACAACACTTATGCCATAATTTTGATTATACTTTGTTCATACAAGACTGTTTACTACAAGACACAAATCACAATACACAATTAATCAGACCAACTGTCCCCTTTCTGATTCTATCAATTCAATAGGCTTTATTGGCATGACATTTGACATGTGTTGTTATCACTATGGAACCAGAACGTTTACTGATCACCTAACAGCGGTAAATGTAGGCTATTGAAATGATTGGTACTTCCAGTTGTAGTGTGAATTGACAATTATTGTATCCAAGCTATACAGCCCAAGCTCACCCACCCTAGAGATGCTGGTTGTTTTTACCTAACATTAACATTAGCCATGCATGTTTACAGTTGTCATCATCTATTGCTGCTATTCATGCCTCACATACAAAATCTCTCTGTAAGTTACCTGAACTAAATTATCTAACATGAGCTAGCTTGTACACCACTGCCACAGTTAGCTAACACTAACGTTAGAAAACTGTAGGTCACGCCAGTAAGTAAGCAAGCACAGCACAGCTGGAGATGACAATGATGAACCCCATCCTGAATCACGACCGTTGGGTTAAATAAAGATGCTCCACCTTGTCTTTCACTTCCTGGTAGAAGCTAGCTAGTTTTCTCCTGTTCACTCTTGTTAAGCCTTCTTCCAGTAGCTTACAGTGTGTAGCTCGGTCAGCTCATGTGATGGAATAGCTAGTAACTGCACCTCAATTTACAGATTCCTTTTTCCAGCTCTGCTGTGGTAGAAATGGTCCAAAATTCCACAAATAAACAGGAGGGAAGTCACAAATGTCACGTTGCCCACAAGCTGACAGGAAGCAATCTACAAATGTGCAAAACCCATTTCACGTGTAAAAACAGATCCACAAATGCGTAAATATCACTTTACGTGTATATGTTGTGGTCAAACTATTTACATTTATAAACCTCTAATTTTTATGTGAAATTAAAACACGTTTTTACAAAGTAAGTTATGCATATTTGCACATCGCTCTATATTTTTGTGTTTATGACTTTACACATCACAAATTTAAAAAATACATGTTTGTGGATAGTGAGATATTTGTATATTATGGTACAAATTTGCGAGTTTTTTCTACGGATTGCTGCAGTACAAATTGGACAAAAATCCACAAATATGCAAAACCCATTTTGCGTGTATAAATGGATCCACAAATGCGTAAATATCACTTTACATGTATTTATTGTGGTGAAACTATTTATATTTGTAAAACCTCTATGATTTTTATGTGAAATTAAAATACATATTTACAGAGTAAGTTATGCATATTTGCAAATCGCTCTATAGTTTTGTAAATATGACTTTACACATCACAAATTAAAAAATACATATTTGTGGATAGTGAGATATTTGTGTATCATGGTGCACATTTGTGGATTGTCTTCTGTGGGTTACAAATAATAAAGTCCAATAAAAACTTCCAACATTTTCTGCTTTGAATCTGTATGAAGACATTCACAAAAGCATTTATTTTTCACATATCTTTGTGTACCCTTAGCATTGATATAATTTATGCTCAAATTTTATTTACACATTCTAAAAAAATTTCTACAGCTACAACTCTGGGCCGAAAAAAATAGAGAAATAAGGAAGAAGGTATTAGGTCCACAGGGTTCCAAATGTAAAATAAAACTGACATACTGTTTGGGCAGCAGCCCAAGTGGCCAGCAGCATCCATCCTCTGCACGGCTTCATACCCCACCGGCAGTGTTTCAGAAGAAGTGGTTGCCTGCCCGACGTTGTTGACTTTGAGTTTTGTGCTTCTACCATGGGTAAGTGGTAAGGGATAAAATGCGCGATCAAACCTTCTGCCCTTCACCGTTTGTGTAGCGCCTCTTAAGGTGCGCTATTCTAACCGTATTCCTTAATGACATTTCACCTTGATATTACTTGTTTTTATCGGCTACACCCAATTCAACTGCTATAATCGTGACATGATGTTTACAAGTGCAAACAGCTGTTAACATCACATTACTATCGTAGAAAAGGTTTCAGTCGTAGTCATCTGGACACTGTTTTCAGAATCAAGACGTTTCGGCTCCCATCCGGAAGTCATTCTCAATTGTGAAAATAGTCTGAGAAATTTTAACTACTCTATGTTACTTAAGCCCTGCCCTCAGGAAGGAGTCTTCCTGAGTGTCTGCTGTTACTCTGCCAAGTTTCACCTGAAACTGACCTTCTTTTGTTTCCATGATGGCCCAGTAATCACATTACTATATCAACAATGACATTCTCCAATCAGAGCTAATTTGCTGTGTTTCATGTTGTCTAGTCTATTGCCCATTATCTTGTCTTGGCATTTTTATCAAACATTTTAGATTAGATTAAACTTTATTGTCATTACACATGTACAAGTACAAGGCAACAAAATGCAGTTTAGGTCTCACCAGAAGTACAATAAGCAAGTGCAGGATATAAAGTATGTGCATAAATGCAGGATAGAGCAGTATTATGAAAATATTTTACAAGTGGTACTATGGACATTATATACAGATGGTATTACTATAAACAGAAGTATACTGATGGATATTTCCAATAATGAATTGGACTGGGCAGAACAGTAGTGCAATGAATATTTAGTAGTGAATATTCAGTTTCAGAATCAGGTCCCAGTTTGGGTTCGGGAGGCAGACGCCATCTCCACATTTAAGAGTAGGCTAAAGACTTTCCTCTTTGATAAAGCTTATAATTAGGGCTGGCTTGGGTGAGTCCTGAACCATCTCTTAGTTATGCTGCTATAGGCCTAGACTGCCGGGAGACTTCACATGATGCGCCTCTTTCCTCTCTCCTTCTCTCCCTCTCCATCTGTATGCATTTTTATCCCATTACTGCATGTTACTAACTCAACATCTTCTCTCTCCCATAGTTCTGTGCTTTCTCGTTTCTCTCCACTCTCCTTCTGTCGCTTTCAGCAGGTATTTCTGCCTCCGGAGCTGCAGAGACTGGATCTGTGGTTGTGGGCCACCTGCTGCCCCCGTGTTCCTGCTTGACAGCTGCTACTACAGTTGTTGTTATTGGCTCTGTTACTGATGCTGACATTATTCTTCTTATAGCTGTCATTCCTATTATTACTAATTTATTAATATTAACACTACAATTACTATTCTACTATATAAAAAGAATTCTACGTGGTCTTTGCATTATGCCTCCCTAACCCTATCCCTTCCCCAAACCCTCCCTCTCTCTCTCCCCTCTCTCTCTCTCTCTCTCTCTCTCAAAACCTAACACGGCAGCGGCGGATGGTTCTGTCCAAGGTTTCTGCCCTCTTAAAGGAAGTTTTTCCTTGCCACTGTCGCCAAATGCTTGCTCATGGTGGGATTTGTTGGGTCTCTGTAATTAAGACGGTGTAGTCCCTCATTCGTCCAGGAGTGTTCTATCGTAGAAAAGGTTTCAGTCGTAGTCATCTGGACACTGTTTTCAGAATCAAGACGTTTCGGCTCCCATCCGGAAGTCATTCTCAATTGTGAAAAAATTGGACGGGTCTCTGTAATTAATATTATAAAGAGTACAGTCTAGACCTGCTCTATAGGAAAAGCGCAATGAGATAACTTCTGTTATGAATTGGCGCTATATAAATAAAATTGAATTGAAATTGAACATAGTACTGGAGTAAGACGGTGTAGTCCCTCATATATATAGTACTGGAGTGCAAATGTATATGTATATGTAAATGTATATATGTATAATAGTCCGGTAGTGCAAATGAACATATGGTACATGTAGCAAAAACAATAAGCAGCAGCAAAAACAATATAGCAGCATTTAAAGTTAAAGAAGACTGTTGTCTTCTTTTATGAATGCTTGTGGCATCTTTGACAAATTTCAATCAGGTTTCCATGCATGTCATTGCACCGAATCTGCTCTTATCAAAGTGACAAATGACCTTTTACTTACAGCCTCAGATCCTCAGGCAGGGCTCTGCGGGCTGTTCCTGAGTCCCAGCTCTAAACTAAAGGTGACAGGGCTTTTGCAGTCAAGGCCTCTAGGCTCTGGAACTCCCTGCCCGAGGATCTGAGGCGTGCTGAATCTGTGACATCTTTTAAATCACTTCTCAAAACACATCTTTTCAAAAAAGCCTTTTATTAATTCTAGTACTCTGTTTTATTGCCAACATATCATATCTGTTTTATTATTAGTAATTAACTTTAAAACGCTGTATTTTTAAATGCCTGATTGTATTTGCCACAGTCCTGAAATGTTTTAACAATGATTCAATTTTTATTGCAATCAGCTCTGTCTTGAATTACAGTATGTGCATGATCTAATTAAGTGTATGTGGGGTTATTTTCTGTTGCTCAACTCCCATGATTCCCCTGCATGTCAGTCAAATTTTGTCACTGCTTAGGCAGAAAACAGCCCTCCTACTGTGCTTGGTTAGAGTCCAAGCACACCCAACCCAGCTCAGGTTAAAATATAATCCCACACCCTTCTGCTCAGGGCCCCAGAGAGACTTTTGCCAACACATCCATTACAAAAGAAATGGGTTCAAAACTATGAAGAAAATTTCCTGAGCAATACCTTGCTCAAATTTACTCTGAATTCTGACAGCTTGAACCACTAGGTCCATCATGTATTTAAAAGCCACAAAGAGTAGTAGCAAGATAAGTTCCATATGTCATGTGACCAACTCCATCTGCTGATGAAGACCATGAGATGCGGTTGAAAGCAAGCGAAAAGGCTAGTAAGTGGAACTTACGACCTACTTACTTAATAGTAAGTAACTTACTATTAAAATAATTTTGTCCAATTCTCAGTAGGTTTCACATTACACAGACTGATTTCATGCAAATGATATAATACAGTATGGATAGTGTAGATTAGTGTATGGTGAAAACATTGGCAGTACATATCTTTTAGAAATACAATGTAAAGCACACTGTTGGAGTTCTGAGAGAAAACACAGGAAATATGAAGGTTTCTTAAACATTTTATTTGCACAGAAACCAAACAACTAACCAAGCAATAGGGATCACATAGTTGGGTCACAGAAATGACAGCTGGGCTGCACTGCAGCTTAATGTGCTGCAGAAAGCAAAGATCCGAAGCTTAAAAACAATCCAAGCACTGGAGACACAGATCCCACCCCAAACAAAAGAAAAACTAACAGGCGATTCATTCTAGCAATTCAGCGGTCTCACATTAAAATCACAACAATGTAAAACTTTGCATGAAGTTGCATTCACCTCAATGCAGTGGAGCAAAAGGCAACTTCACAGAAATACTTCAGAAGGCTTCATCAGTTCATGTTCCGCCCATATGAGCAGGGAGTTTGGTCAGAGTTTTTACTTTTAAACAGTTTCAGTCTCAGTGTACAAGAGGATGGTTGTCGAAAAATCAAAACTATGTTAACCCAAAAATGAACACTCACCCTGATTGCACCAGGAAGAAATTCTGTATCTAATCCTTTTACGTGACGAAAACCCACTGAAATTAACCAGATGTAGAGCATTTGATTGCTCTTTCTTGCTGCAGTGCAAGCACCACAGCAGAGAACACAGACTTTAGTCCAGTTTATCATCTAATCACAAAAACACATCATTCATATAACCTTGCTGATATGCCTTCAGATTAATATGATTTGTAAAAATTTACCTCATATTAGCAAATGTATCTTTGCCTGTTATAACTCATTTATTACAAATCAGGTCCACTTTATTAGTGCTAATCATTTTCCAATGCTGTTTAAAGATGTTTAGATTTTTAAACATAAACATCTACTTCTGAATTCTCTCAAGAGTTAACACAAAGATCAATGTACTTTCAGGCCATCTGGGAAACAGCAATGGAGTGGTTCATAGGCTAACTATTAGGATGCATTCCGCCTACAACAAGAAGACCTCGGACATATTTCTTGGGCCTTTAAAATAAATGTAGAGAATTTTCAGATGTTAAAAAATGTAATCAACTGTAATGTGGTATTTAAACTTCATACCCACTAAATGAAAGCACAGATAATCAACTGCTGTCAGAAAATAAGAAAATACTGCAATATGTATAATTCTGTGGAGGCTACATATCATGGGCTGACTATATAGCCGGTTGGAGCATTATCTAATTAAGACATTGTACAATTCCTCTTTAATTGTTAATTCACAAATCATGTGTAAACTCCTCCTAACATAAACTTTATTCCCACTGTTATTTAATTTGTAACTGTGTATAAAAACTCATCTGTGTAATGCAGTTCAAATTGGATACAAAATATGCGCAAATATAAATTTATTACATGATCACATAACATCAACAGACATTTTTGATAAGGATCCCTTTCGTTTTGTTATTAAAGAATTGTGACCAAAACATGTACCGAGTGGGACATTTTACAGTGTAAAAATAAACTTGTCAGTGCTCTCTGGTGGACAAACTATGTAATGGAGGTACTGTCTCTAAATTACCTCAAATATATCTTTGACATCTCTCTACTGAAATATATTAAATAAAATACTGATATATACACCGATACTGATACATCTGTGACTAACTAAAATCGGCTGATAATATCAGTCTGGCCAAAGTATCAGTTGGACTCTATTTTGCATCCAAATATTTGCATGCAGTAACAAATAATAATGAATATTTTTAGACCCTCAGCTGTAACAGAAAATAAACAGTAATACTATCAATCACAGGTTTACAAAGTTCATTTTTGGCTAAATGTTTCCCTTACAGTGTATGGCTGACTGATATGGAGGGTATATGAAGTACAAGTGAAATGTCTGGTCAGAGGGAGTATTTGGACAGATGATTTGTGCATTATTAAAAAGAGGAGTTTTACAGTGGACAGTCTCAAAATGTCAGTAATGTAGAGTACAGGGCAATGTATAGTTGAGGGTCTGTAGTTTTTTTTTTCCATACACAGCTACAGCTTACATGATTGTGTGAGGATAAAGTACAGGTCTAGAATAACATTTAATACATAATATGTGCAGTTCTTGTTCTGAGTTGTTTTTATTCACAAAAACAAAAAACGTAGCACATCTCATCAGTGTTCATCAAACAGCGTTCATCAAGCGCTCTGATGAAGGCTCTGTGCCGAAACGCGTAAGCATTTTTCTGTTGTGATGTGAGCCAAATAAAGAAGTGGAATGTGAGTATTTTGTCCTCCTTGACTTGATTTTTGAGATGTGCTACCTTTTTTGATTTTTTGGAATATACTCATTGGATTTTGGGTCTAGCACTCCACTGAGAATCCCATTGTTGAAGCGCAACCTCTTTTGTCAATATTGTTTTTATTCAGTTAACATTTGTGGATATGTTTATTTTTTTTGATGGCAGGAAGTCTTGCTGCTGGAAGAATACTAGCAAAATATGTCTTGGGAAAACACAAAAGTTCACCAAGGCATGCAAACATTTTTTCTCCTCTCATTTGTAATATTTACCTCTGTAGTTTTCCCAGCTGTAAAGCAGCAGGTAAAGTCAACTTGTTGAGACATGCTTCAGTTATGCAATCAACCAATGAAAACCCTGGCTGCTTATATTGTCATTAATGTGGTGTTACCACTGTGTTGTAATGCAATGTGTGTAAAGTAACTGCATTACTAAAATAGTGTATGAAAACGGACTGATGGTACACTTTAGAAAATCTGTAGTAATAAAATATATACACGATTTACGACCAAGACTAGGGCTGGGTATCAAACTTTTTCTCTTTTTTGGTATCAAATAAAATGTGTCAAAAAACAAAAATTTCCTAAGAACGTTCCTGGAGAGACCTAGTTTTTAGACTGTTCTTTGAGTTCAAGTTTAGTTAGTAAATATTTGTTCATTATTAATTTCGTGACCTTGGAAATATAAGGTTCCATCTGCAATCTGAGTGGTTTTGAGATGTTTATTGGTCAAAATAATAGGCACCCTCAGTGTATCAATGTATCTATCGATCACATTTTTAATGTTTGATATTTTTTTTTTAAGATCACATGGATTTCAGACCTTGTAATTCTAAGAACTAATTTTCTGTTTGGAATTATAAGGTTCTATCTGCTGTGGCTTTACAGAAAGCAACCATTTTGTTGAAAAAAGTTGACAGTTTAGTCAAAATAAAAGTATTAATTACTGAAGGGAGTAATAATATCAGATATTTGAAAACAACACAGACACACAATTTAGCTACACATTTTAAATTTAGACAAAAACATCTGGTCACATCAAAGATTTTCATTGACTGATAAAACAATTTAAGTTTTACTAACAATGCAATTTAAAACAAAAAATATGCAAAAATGTTTCGCTACTAATTTGATGTTTTCTCTCCTTGTTCAACATATTTTCTGTATGCTAGTGTCCCTTTGACGCTCTTCTTTTCTGTACTTTTCTGGTCTCTTTTCTGCTCCCAAATTAGCTTTCACATTTTTGCCTGGACAAAACCTGTAGGGTCATCAATGCCAGTCTGATGCACTATACTCATTGTGTGTACACAACACACAAGTTCTAAACAGAAGCTAACTAATGACAGACCTTGTTGTGAGCAGTTTCATGTAGGAACTATTTCTTTTTACCGATAGTTCCTACATGAAACTGCTAACAACAAATATGTGGATTATCTTGAGTAACCGGGTCCTGATTTCTGGAAAGAGACATTACTGTTGAGGTTTTCAAATGTTTTTTTTTTTGTTTGGCACTTTGAGCACCACAAGCCGAGTGCCATATAGTTCCATTTTATTCAAAAAAGGCAGACATCTCTATGGCCGATATCTCTAAAACTCGGCAACTCACACCAAAATAATCTAGATGGTAAAGATAGCACTACTGGTAAGAGAAAAATATGTATTTTGGATTTTGGGGTGAACTGTCCCTTTAAGATCGAGCAATATTTTATGATCTTTCCACAGTCACAGAGCAGTGTGGGGACATGGTAAAGAGGCAGAACCTGATTGGTCCTCCTGTGTACATTTGGGGAATTCATTAGTGAATTGCAGGTAGAACCATATAGAACCAAGTAAGAGATTAATTTTAGGGCCTTAAAAACCACCAACGTCAAAACAATCCTACACAACAAATTGTTAATAATTTATCAAAGAAGAGTTTCAATAACACATTTTTGACAAAAGTCAGACAGGACCTTAATAATTCCAAGGTCATGATTTATTATTGGGAATTTTATTCTCCATATATGTTGAATTGTATTGTTGCCTGTAGACAAATTTCACATTTTAGTTGACCTGCTATGCTCTGACTAAAATACAATGAGAATGAATTGAATCAAAGTGTACTGATTAAACTTGTCTTCATTTTCCCCTTAATTTGTACCAAGTTAGACAGTTCTTTCCAAGAACCCTCCAATGAATTTACAGTAACATTTCAGTTTCTGAAACTGGGAAACTATGGAACCCATAAAATAAAGTTTTACCAAATATTAAAGCAGGATGAGATCATGGGTGGGTGGTAAATTACACTCGGCACAAGTCACAACGTTGGTCCACTGGTCAGGGAAACTGACTGCAGCCTAAATGAGTATGGGTCTGTAGGGTCTCTGGATTCTATTCAATAAATACACACAAACAGTACACACACCTCTGCTTATGAGTAGCCCACTTGTGTTTGATATTGTTCTGTAAGCACTCTAGGTCTGTAAAGATCTACACAAAACTAATTTAATGTTGCAACCAGTCGACTTGACTTCAAGTTCTTAAGTACATGATGCCACCTGCCCCACCACCCTGCTTCTACAACTAGTCTGACCTACTAGTAAAGCAAGTCCAATAAAAGGGGAAAATACTGATAGTGCAAAACATTTGGCACCAGTTTATTCATTATTTTTAACTCAACACAAACTAGGTCACATTTTGCCAAGAATTTCAGTGCAGATATAAAAAAAACATGCATACTAAATATACTGTGACAAAAGTCTTTGTGTCTGATTCTCCACACAAAAAAGAGCAGAACAGCATCATGTGCTTGCGGTGGTGAGCTGACAGACTTAAAGTAAAAACTGATTTTTACACTAACGATAAATGTTACCTCCTTATTACATCACTCAAATGGGAACTCCCAAGGATGAACTCTTAGCTACTCTAGCATTAAATTACAAATGTCCAATAACACGTGATCACTAACTTGCTTGAAAAGTTTTTCGAACTTAAGAGACACACACCAGCACTCACACACAATGTCACCTAGAGACAGATTAGCTACTGTCACAAAAAACACAACAAAACCAGAGGATGGGGGCACTGGGAGGACTGCTCCACAATACAGGAGATAAAAACAAAGTTAAAGGTCAGACTCATGTCAAACTGATTTTGCAAAAATCTAGTGGTTATGTCAGTCAGTTCTAGAAAAATAGATTCTCTTTTTTTCTTGTAATAATTCAAATGTAACTTTCAAACATGTTCAGTGGCAGTCTTTCTAGTGCCCCTGTTGGCAGCACATAGGACATATGGGAAACAACAAAACAAAACCTCTGGGTAATCAATGTCAAACACAAGGTCAAAGGTGAAATTGGAAGCATCAGAGAAGCGCAGAAGACAAGGACTGGACGATGAACTGTGACGCCACATCAACATGCTAGGGCAAACAGGAAGAGATCTAGAAAAAACAAAAAGAAAAACACAACAGGAGACAAACCTAGGTTAAACAGCAATGGAACACAGACAGGAGAGGGAAAAGAAACCAAGAATGATCCTCTCTGTGTGGGGTTGATTACAGTCTAAACACTCAACAGTCAGTGTCAGGGACAGAGTGAGGACAAGCCACATGCTACCAGGAACTGAGGTGGATGACAACAAAAGCAACACACACACACATACACACACGTCAGCCTAAATAAAATGCCAGCGCAGAGTCAATGACAACATGCAGGTCAAACCAGACCTCCAGAGTTCTGGAACAGCAGCTACAGTCCAGCATGTTATCAAAACACAGCTAATCACATATGGAGGCTGGAGAGGGACACTGAAATAATTACTTTTTTTATACTGATCTTTTATAATCAATTATTATCAATGGTTAACAGGCGTTTAAATTATGCAAATATAAAACTATAAGTAAAACAAGTCAAATGTTCCACACTACATGCTACTTCAAATAACTGAATTTGTAAAAGGATTTGGAAAATTATTTTCAAAAAAGGTATTTAAAGTACCATACCAGTAGTTTTGCATGTTTTATCCAATTTACTACAAATTGTACAATTTTTAAAATCACAGCTAACCATTGTGCAAATCATGTTGCTGTGTTTTATTTTCTGGATGTAATGTTTCAACCATTCGAGGCAGTGACTAGTTTCTATTAATTTCTGTATGATAGATAAAAATATATTAGTAGACTCTTTGTGTGAGTTGTGCAGGCCAATCACTGCGAACATCAATTGATAGATTTTTGTCAGTTACATTATTCTTTCTTTGTAATACAGTTTTATTGCAGATTGATTCTAAAAGTCTGCACTGCCTTACAAAAATGCAACTTTGACAAAGATTAATGCAGACTTGATGTTCACTCTGCTGGATTAGACCATTTGTGCAAGCTTCTATAGTTTGCCATTTGATTTTCATGCCATAAAGACATGAATGGAAATCAATTGCTGCCTGTAACAAAAGAAAAAATACATCTGAAGCTATACAGCATGTATTTGAAAATGGTTGATAAAAATGTAAAGTATATATGATTTGTAGTTAAGAGATGTTACTTCTGTCTTTCCATTTACACATGAATGTTCTTATCATATTCCATCTGACAATTTATATGCCTCCTGCTTTCTCGTGATATTCTCTATATAGTCAGCAAATACCATGTAAAGAGCCAAATAAACAATGACCAGATCATTCTAACAATGATTTTCATGCCACATCCTGCAGAGTGGCCAGTATTGTGTGTGTGTGTGTCTTATTCTTCAGTGCCATAGAGCTCCATTGTTTTCAAAAACTATTAAAAACATAATGAGGCACAGTGTTGCACTGTGTGACATGTTCCTTCATTACCATGAGCACACACACTGTAGCTTGTTTTGACTCAATCCCACATAAATCGTCCTACTGCCTGAAATACTTACTAGAGCACCTAATGTAGATTAATCCTCCACTGAAAATAGTCCACAAGAAATTGACTATTTCCTCCTGTTTGAGTAACGTTTGCTAAAAACAGCGACCAGCAGTTTCAGGAAATTACTGAGCCTTTTTTAAAATGAAAAATATATTTAAGAGCTGTTTTTAAAGATTTACATAGTAGGAACCATGGCCTTGGGGCTGGGAGCCACAGACAGAATAGGGAAGTCAGGGAAGTATTGAGAGACGGACATACATTTTTGGTTTTGGTTTTTTCATTTAATTTTTTTTTACTTAGGCCTTTAAAATATGTCTATGTCTATTCAAGATGTCTAGCCAGTGTGCCACGGTTAAAATTAAATAAGGTCCAGCCGACAAAGAAGTAACAGGATCTGTCACAGGCCAAATGAGAAAGAAATGTCCAATGAACAAAACTGAAAAGTGAATTTATGTGATCCTCATTAACTTACAAATGTACCACCAGGAAGCTGCTGCTGCCATTATTCACATCCTGCAGGAGTTTTTCCAGTAGTCCAGTTCATGTGATGAATGATTTACAAGGGACCCATGACCTTACCACTATTAAACAACACTTAACACACATAATCTTAAATCACAACACAGCTGGATCAGCTATGACTACCAAGTTCCTGATGCATAATCACGATTTTTGTGCAACAGCAATAATGCTTTGGTATACAATATACCAAGAAATTTCCAGCACTAATATAACATTAGGTAAATGGGACAATATTACACAAAACACAGTGACCTTTGACTGCTTTGACATGAATGACTCTGTAGCAGTGAGAGATTCTCTGAGCACCCTGGTCATACTCACATTACACATAGTTTTACTCTGACTGTCTAGACTGTTTTGCTCTGACTCAATATTTGGACTTGGACCTGGATTCAGTTTTAAAACTAGTTCTACTACTAAAAATACACCCAGGACTTCGCCTGGTGTAAAGTTGTTGACAACACATAAGATGACTATTTATTCATGTAGAAAGACAGGACCAACAGGCACATACTGAAATTTACTTTTAGAATAAACTATGCTCCCTATGTTTTTGGAAGATGAGTGATTTATTCAGATAAAGGCATGTACGACAGAGAGGGGATTCTATGAAGTCTGTAGCAGCACTGATGGATCCTACACCCAGTCTATGCCACACTGACACGTAGTACACACACAAAAGGAAAAAACGCTTAACAGGCAAAGAGAGGACACACACCAGGAGTTGTTGGACTTCAATTCAGATGAATAATTTAGGCAATAAATAGTTCCCCAACACACAGGAGAAGTATAAAACCTATATAAAAATAGAAAAGGCATAATAGTTTAAATATACATCTCAACAATTGTCTTGCTTCCTAGTTCTATTAAAAAAACATGTTTTCTTGCAAGTAAGCAACTAACAGGTTTGTCTTGAGCAATTTGACACTAATTTGCCAATCACAGAAGATATTCAGTGAGAGACAAAGTGGTGTAGCCCTCTATAGATTGGCTAGTGGCTAGCTAGCTAGCAGGACATTAGCAGAGGGATGTTACTGAATTTTTACAAAACACCTAGATTCAAGATAGAAACTAACTAAACCCATAAAATGTATTTATATAAAGCACTACTTCTGCATCAGACAGACTTTTGGATATTAAGATAAGTGCAACAAGCCCATGATGTTTGGTTTTTATTGCCAAATTTCACAGTATTGCTAGCTACAGCTGACAGTTGGGCTTCACAGCCATTTCAGCCTGACCTCTGACCTGTCACTCAGAGTGCAGAAGCACAGAAGGAGCACCACCAAAACATGCTGTGTTTAGTACTCTGGAAAAGTCTATACTTACATCAAATTTCATCTGCATTAGAAACGTGTCTAACTAACCTCCAGATAAAGAAAAATACAAGAAATGCAATGAGTACACTGCTTGACAGAAGTATAATATCCATGTCATACAGACGCAAAAGTGTAGGCATTCACCCAAGGCCGCTTGATAAGTGTAAGCCATGCTACACCCAGACAACAAGCCAGATATAAACAATCAACAATGTGTAATCTTCAGATGTTACTCAGAAACAGGTGGCAGTAACAGAGACAACCATCTCAGCAACAGGTCCTCTCTCCCTCTATCAACAGGAGGGTTATGGGAGGTTGTGGGTTGGAGGTTAAACCTGACTTCAGTGACTTTAGCTCAGAGTTTAAACACCAGAGAACAGGAACAAGATGTTCACAGCATCAACAGGCTGCTTAACTGTCACAACAGTCAATGATTTCGACTATGCCCTCACAACACTCGGGTGACAAATTAAAGGAAAAACCCACATGAAGCATCTTAGTATGGAGACAGGCCACCATGAGTCTCCAGAACAGCTTCAGTGCTTCTTGCCAAGTCTGTGGAACTCTATTGGAGGGATGAACACCATTCCTCCACAAGATATTCCCTCATTTATATATACCACCTATATTTAATCAGGTAATCTCATTGAGATCAAGATCTATTGCAAGGGAGACCTGAGTACAGCAGAGAGAAAGAAAAACAAACATAGGCAGACATAACAAAAGGACATATAGAGACATTGACAGACATCACTAAATAGATTTAAAGATGAAAGTTTATATTATATCATTTGGACTTATGGAGATGGTGGTGGAGAGCATTGTCTTACATGTTGGTCCAAAATCTTCTATAGGTGTTCAATTGGGTTGAGAGCTGGTGACTGCAAAGGCTGCAGCATTTTATTCATATCATTTTCATACTCACCAAACCATTCAGTGAGCCCTGGTGCACAGAAGCATCTGCATTTGATATGTTTCTCCACTCTTTTATTCAGGTTTTTCCTTTAATTTGTTCCATATGTATGTCTAAATGCCATCTGTATGTTTTGGTGGCGCTCCTTCTTATGAACAATCTAAGCTTCTGTGCCTTACCTTACATTGAACCTTACAACTAATTTAGGTCTATATCACATACATTGTCTCCATTTCAAGAGATAATACAGATACCTAATACATAAGTAGGGGAAACCACACATTTTGGTTTGTGAAAATGTAAAATAAAACCTAGTAATGATTTTCTAACCAAATGTAGCTCTGTCTTTTCCAGCAGCTGCCTCCTTTCAGGAGCTTTATGCTGGGTCTGGGTAGTGCAGGGGAAGGCAAACAGGAAGTAAAAACAGATGGATTTGGCACCTGACTGTCAATGTGTGCAACACATCCTAACAATCAACTCATATGTATATTATGTACCACAGCAAACTGATAACATTTCAACTTAAATGAAAATACACCCGTTTCTCTTATTTGTTAAAAGGAAAACAAAGTGCATAAACCACAACATAACACATGAAGAATCCAGTCTAGCCTGAAAACTCTTGGATGTAGCTTCTTGTGTCTCTTTGCCAGGACACATTATAATGACCAAGAGAGGCAGTGTAGCAGACACCCTGTAATGCACAGACTCAGTTTCTGAGTGGACCGGTCTTAGTTGGTTATTCATACTCCACTTACCATAACACTACCCTGCCTAACTAGGTCTGCAGTGCCTCAACACCTTCAGTAGGGCTTGCTGTCATTCTTTGAGCGCTTCAGCTGCACCTTCAGCCTCTTCATACCGATCTGGAAGCCATTCATTGACTGGATGGCTGCCTGTGATGACACAGGGTTGTCGTAGCTCACAAAGCCTGAAGGATAAATACAAAAACTCAGAATAGCAACAGAAGACTAAAATAATGTCTCATGGAATTTGCAATCTGGCAACAACAATAATGATTGCAAATAAAACCAATCCCCACATTATCTCCAAGAGCTTGCAATTTTGTCCAGTCCTCCCAACAATAATATAATAAGCTGCAGTTACAATAATTTCAACACAGCACTGATCCTGGGCGGACTGATTCAAATATTGTATTGATCATAAGAAGGCTTATATACAGTAGTTTGCATGAACTCACCAAAACACTTGCTGAGGTTTGTCTGTTTGTCAATGAAGACTTTAGCAGAGATGACATTTCCAAAGGGCATAAACATCTGGAGCAGGTCCTGGTCTCCAAACTCCTGGGGCAGGTGGTAAATGAACAAGTTGGCACCTTCTGGACCTATAAATCAATGAGTCCGTTTTACCAATCATTCAAACATTAAACATAGTGATATTTTAACAGTTTATGACTCAATAAAGGTCAAATTAATTCTTCAAAATATGGCCATGATCACATTATGTCCTCAATAAATGCAATAACAGCTGTATCATATGGAACCCTCCAGGGGCTCATGTGGTAGGAAAAAAAATCTTGATGTGGAAATCTGTTTCAATAGATTAATGAACTGAGGGGACAAATTCTTTAACCCGGGTGCGCAGATTAGTAAACAGTTTCAGAAGAGGAGCATCTGTTCTTCAACAGCCGCAGAGTTGTTGTGCTGACATTTTTCATGTTTTACAAGCATAAAATACACATTCATTTAGATGTGGTAGCAGATGCTTTGGCTGTACCTGAATATAACAATATTGCTTCTAACTTTCTCTGGTCACTCCTTTTAAATGTCTACAGCTAATATCAGAGCACGGCTGCTGTCATTATTGTTGATTTTGTCTGACGGTGTCATGATCATAAAATAATGATTTTATCTGCAGCTCAGCTTGGTAATAACTGCTGGTCAACATAGTATTTATGAGCCACTATCAAATTTAATTCTTGTTTCGTTATCTGACAACAGAAAAAGAATATTTACAAAAATATGTAAATGAAAACAACTATATCATGAATTCAGCTGCATTAAAACACCGTATACGTAGGTGGTCACACTTAGCAGGAGGGGACTGAACGGAGGTCTAATGGGCCGTGTCCCAATGTAGTGAATAATTTCATTAAACAAACTATGTGTTATGGATTTATCTATTTATTTTAGTGATTAACACCAATTTTGTTGTGATGTATAACACTGCTGAAGAAATTACATGTATTAGGATATATAGTGTGAAGAAATGTGTGATGCATAACACCACTGAAGAAATGACATGTATTAGAACATATAAAGTGTGAAGAAATGAAATATGAAAAGAATATATAAGGTGTGAAGATATTAACGTTAGAAAATACAGCCGAGATGCCCTCAGATAGAAGAGATCAATAATGAGATCATGGAAAGTTTTCGGTACTTTCCAGAAGCCCAGTCACAGTGTCAGAAAACTGGTCTGAACCGGCTGAGACAGGAGAAATCAGGCTCTCTCCTGGCTCCTCCATTAAGATGAGATAATGGAAGATTTTCTGTACTTTCCACAAGCATGACACCATTGTTTCTTGGAAAAGTTGGATTATTCTTAGAAAAATATGTGGGGAAACCACCCAAAAGACGGAGCACTTTGGCTATAAAAAACAGTGCGAGGGGTTGCATCGTTCATTCAACTCCGGAGTTGGCCCGGGTTTATCTCTTGTGAAAGAATAAACTCTAATTGCATTGAACTCTTATCTTCTCCAGTGATTTACCGTGAGTGTCTTCAGTTTTTGTTCATCTGAGTTAATTGGGAAAGAAAAAGGAAGCCAGTCTCATTCCTAGGCCCAAACCTGGACTTCTGTGATCTGACACCTCTCTCCATCCCTCCCTTGCTTTTCTCTCTCTCTCTCACTCACAAACAAACACAAAAAGTAGTCAGAAACAAATTAAATGCATAAATAAGTTGAAGTAATTGGCAGTAAACACAGGCATCTATTTACATTTACAAATATATTTAACAAATCAGATTATATATGCATTTTTCGTCCTCCTCATAGTTTAGCAGGGCTGAGATCACGAAGTTGAATCTGTGCGCATGGTCTGCCAATGCGAATTTCCACATTAATATTTTTTTTCCACCACATAACCCCTGGAGAGCTCTGTAGTACCATATAAGACATTAATTATAAAAAAATCTAAATAAACAATTGGCAAGAGAGTATCTGAGAAAGAGGGCTAACATTAACGAGCAAACAAGGACAAACTTTCTGTTAGACTTGAGCTTGTTTTAAAGTTACGTGAGGCCATGTCAGAGAGAAGGTGGTGACATCTTACCGGTGCTGCGACTGTTGCTGGCTGACGCAGCAGATTTAAAATAAGACAGAATCCTTAGCAGAAGGTGAGATCAACACACAGCACACACATCTCTACCAACCTGCACAGAACTTTAACAGCACTAACCAAGTATCACAAAATACTGTGGAATTTCCCATCATTCAAAACTGTTAGGGTTCAAGCACTGAGTATGCTTGCACCCTGTTGTTACTGTTAGCTTTCTTAATTTTATCTGCAAAGGGAGTCTATGGCAGCCTATTGAACAGGTCAGTGTTTTTTATGAAAATAGGCATATTAGGAGAAGTACTCACATTTTAGCCTGCAGCTCTTGAAGTTTTTGTTTGCCTGAGTGTTTGGTCAATTTGAGTCCAAAATTGGACTGAAGAAACACTTTGAAGCGTGCTCATACAGTAGTCATTTAGTAAATAGCCCCCAGCTCCTCCTGCTGTCTTTACAGCCTTTTAACCTTTCCAGTCACTTCATCTGTATTGTCTACCAACCCCCATTTCATCTCCTTTTTTCTACTCCCAGCCCACAGAACCCACCTTCCTTTTGGCTGCCTGCGGCTGACACACTCTGCTGGGACAGCAGACTCTGGTTGTACAGGCTGGGGAGCGCAGCAGCAGCATACTGCTGGATGCCTGAGTAGGCCTGGCTCAGTGCCTCCATGGTGTTTCCTGAGCCATTAGATAGGCCTCCGGAGCCAAGGCTGCCATTCAGCGCTGCCATGCCTGCAACAGAGTTACAAGAAAACCAAAATGGCATGGGTGAAAATGTTAACTCTTATCACTCAAAGTGATGTTGAGTTCATAAACAGTAAGTAACAAGAGTCATTATCAGTGTCACTGTTTATTCATTTACAGACAAGGTAAATTAAAGCCTCTAATCATAATAAACTTTATTTATAAAGCACTTTTCAAGATACTCAAAGATGCTTTACACGACAAATTCAACAAAAGAACTTAGAAAACTGAAACACAATACAGGCGCAAGGATATAACTTCTGAACAACATACTTTTGAGCCTGCATTTTAGACAGGTATTACACAATAATGGATTTAATTTCAGTACAGCAACTTATTAGCAGCCTGTGTGAAATCAAATCAAATTCAGTAGCACTGATGTTCACCATAAATATGAATATTGGCCACATTAACATCTCTAACAACTAACTGTTGTGTTACAATTACACAACTATAGACACCTGGAGGACGTTTGAGTGAGGCATTACTTTTGTCTTCATACTGGTAGGCTCTGTATGATTTCTTGCTCTTGTACTGGCAGCATTAAACTATGAGAAACCAAGAGCAGCAATATTTTGACAGGTGTGCCCAATGGCAATTGCAGATAGCTAATATCAACACACTATCACATTCACAAGACAACCTCGTCTGCTCTGTAAATCTTTAAGACAAAGATTTACATCAAGCTTACTGCCTCACAGTAATCTAATCAGAGGAGATTTTTAGTCCAACAACAAGTACAGTTTAGGATTCATACCTGCCAGGGAGCCCATGTTGAGGCCAGCTCCAGCACCAGCAGCCAGAGACTGCAGGGCTCCCAAAGAAGCCATGTGGTTCACTGATGAGTTGCTGCTGGAGTTGGGGGAGGAGCCTGCTTGGGGAATGTTTACTGTTAATGTTAATAATAAACACGACAATTGTTGTCGATTCCTGGAGACTTTTAATATAGCTTATTTATAAATTATATAGTTAATATATATACATTATATAGTTAATATATATTTATATTTCTATATAGTTATACAGTTTACAATGAGAGTAGAATTTCTGAGACTATGTGTTAGAGCTTTAGGTGGACTCATGGATGTCAACATACCACTAAGCCCTACTGTGTGTACCTTAACTATGAAACAGTACTGTTGTTGTAATTCTTTTTACCTGAGCTTGTTAGTGCACTTAGTGGGCTACTAGATGTTGTCATGGAGCTGGAGCCTGTGGGTGTGGCCTGTGTGGCAGTTGCTGCTGCTGCTAAAGCAGCCAGGTTCTGCATGGCATTAAGACCTGACAGACACACAAATGGTTAAGTTCAAGACTCCACCCACCCCTTCCTCTGACCACTATTATTAGTATATAAAAACAACAAGGACGTGTTCTCCCCTGTAGTTTGCTGGCTGTATGGGTGTGAGGCTGGACAATGAAAACTTCCTCAGCATCCAGAGGGACAATTAAGCCACCTTGACATGAACCTCTTACAAACACAGAGGCCACAACTGAGATAATTATTTAACCAACAATACATATTCACATATTCAAATCTTAATCTTACATGACTGCATGATATTTCACGGTAGAATGTCTGTTAAAGCATGTGTGTACCTGAAACAGGGTGCAGGTTGTTGAGTGCATTCCCCGTGGAGGCTGACTGCTGGAGCAACTGTAAATAGAGCTAAAACCAGGAGGAGATATGAGAAACAACACGCTAAAGTGGAAGAGACAGCAAAACTTAAACTGGTGAAACGGCTTTGTCAATATGCTAATCATTACGTATTGCATAAACACACAGAGACCTCATAAACTCACTGCTAGATACTGTGGCCCCAGGCTGTTGAGCCCAGTGAGATTTCCCCACATGGAAGCAGCACTGAGTTGCTGCATCTGCTGCTGCAGCTGCTGGGCCATACGCTTCTGCTCCTTGTCCTTCTGAGTGTCTGCAAACTTCACAACGATGGGTGATGAACAGCCCTAAACACAGACATAGGAAACTTTTGTACAATTAAAACATCATTAACTTGCAACTGAAGTGCAAGTCAAATAACTGAGATTATTTAAAAAAGCTCTGCTGATTTGAATGATTAACAGTTTTTCTTGGTAATATTTCAACAGTGGAGATTATATAAGCCACCAATTTTGAAATCAAGGTCAAAAGTTTACAACATCACATATTGTTTTTAGTGTGAAGTTGAAGTTCACCTCCATGGTCTGGGACTGGTGCATGGACTTAATGGCTGAATGGGCCATTTGTCTAGCTGTGAATGTTACAAATGCACAACCTGAAAGAGAGAAACACAATGTATCATGATTCATACAGATTTCTCTAAGGAAAATTCTCTTTTGTCAACATCTCAGTGTCTTTATCCAACAGTGAACTTGGACCAGAGTGGATATTTAATGATTTTAGCTGTTTTTAACTGTGCTGAAATCTGCTTGATCCTGCAAAATGAAGTAGATCAAAAGATCTTCAAAAGCTAGACATCATGCCGAGATCCAAAGAAATTCAGGAACAAATGAGAAAGAAAGTCATTGAGATCTATCAGTCTGGAAAAGGTTATAAAGCCATTTCTAAAGCTTTGGGACTCCAGCGAACCACAGTGAGAACCATTATCCACAAATGGCAAAAATATGGAACAGTGATGAACCTTCCCAGGAGTGGCCGACCGACCAAAATTACCCCAAGAGTGCAGCAACGACTCATCCAAGAGGTCACAAAAGACCCCACAACAACATCCAAAGAACTGCAGGCCTCACTTGCCTCAGTTAAGGTCAGTGTTCATGACTCCACCATAAGAAAGAGACTGAGCAAAAATGGCCTGCATGGCAGAGTTCCAAGACGAAAACCACTGCTGAGCAAAAAGAACATTAAGGCTCATCTTATTTTTGTCAGAAAACATCTTGATGATCCCCCAAGACTTTTGGGAAAATACTCTGTGGACTGACGAGACAAAAGCTGAACTTTTTGGAAGGTGTGTGTCCCATTACATCTGGCGTAAAAGTAACACTGCATTTCAGAAAAAGAACATCATACCAGCAGTGAAATATGGTGGTGGTAGTGTGATGGTCTGGGGCTGTTTTGCTGCTTCAGGACCTGGAAGACTTGCTATGATAAATGGAACCATGAATTCTGCTGTCTACCAAAAACTCCTGAAGGAGAATGTCCGGCCATCTGTTCGTGACCTATAATAAGAAATGGAAGGGGGCAAACTCTTTTTCACACCACTGTATATTTAGGGGTCCAAGTCCGAGTGAGTTGGGAACCACGAATGCAACGCATTCCAAATAAACCTTGATATAGTTTTATTCATGGATATGTATGTGTTTAGTGGTCTCATAACTGAATTACATCTGCAAGCAGCAATGAGTTGGTCCTCGGACCTCCCGCACGTTGGGGCATGCCGTGGCACCATTGCCATTGAGGTCGGATGACGCGGCTCTGAATTGTCACGCATTTTGGAGGCTGCCAAGTTAAATGTCAGTTCCTGTGTTCACTATGTGGCGGTAGATAAAACCCACTAATTATACGTTACATTCCAGTATATCAAGTGTACACCACACCAATAACATTTCAAGTAAATCAAATGATTATTGTCACAAAAGGCTTATTTCCTGTTGCCAGTAGGTGGCACAATGACTATTACATTGGCATGTGTCCTCAGGCCGGGAGTCTTAACAAACATGTGAAATCTGGGGCAGATCTGACAATGCGGAGTCAAGGTAGCACAGTTACAAATTACGAAACATTGAAACATGGAAATGTGACGTCACGCCACGGACACGCTGCACGGAGCCTGTAAATTGCAAAAAATGACTACTAAATTCAAAATGGCTGACTTCCTGTTGGGTTTAGGGTATGGGTCCAAGAGGCTTTTTTTACTTCTGGACATGATACATGTGCCTCCCAGATTTCATTCATTTAAGTGAAATGTGCTGCAGGGGCTGCTCTGTAGAGCCATTTTTTAACATCCATGCCCAAGATCCATATCAGATGTACATTTTCGCCACTTCTTTTTGAACATCCCAACACACATTGTGTTTGTGATGAAAAACGTAAAATAAATATAACCAGACCTGCAAGCAGGTATTAACGGGGTCCCAGCCTCTGGTGCAAGTCGCAACATGTGGCCCACAGAGGAAATGCCGCAGGTGGAGATCAGCACAGAGATTGGAAAACATTTAGTTCAAAGACAGAAGTTTGGAAAAATTATTTTATTTATTATTTTATTTTTTATGATTTTGCAACAAAAGTGCCACCTAGTGGCTGATTGGCGCAAACTTTTGCACAGGGCCTCAGTGTGGCAAGGGAAACTACTGGCCCAACTTTCGTGTAAATCGACAGAGCTACGTGGAGATATGGCATCACTTCCTGTTTTGACTGCAACCCAGGAAGTTTTTGCTTTTTAACTTGTGCATTTTTTGGAGTATCAAAAGTCTTTTGTACATGAGCGTCTATAGATTCTATGTGCACAGTTTTGTGCAGATCGGACTCAAGGCCTAGGAGGAGTTAGAAAAAGTTTTGCAGTTTGGCACCAAGTTTTGCAGAGCACCTCAGTGAGGCATGAAAAACTACTGAGCCAAGTTTTGTGTTAATCAGACCTATGTGGAGATATAGATGTTAACTGATTTTTTCATATTTTGAAAAATATAGAGTGACGGACTTCTGAATTGACCATAGGTTGCAGTGAGGCAAACATTTGTCACGCATCAATGGATGTACTGAAAAACTTTCAGCTCTGTAGGACGAGATGCAGCTCATTTTAGGGAATGTGTGCATGTAAGGTTTTCAAATGTGCGACGTACTATGTGGGAGTTACTGGGTAAAAAATTTTATTTCCATGTTCAGTACCAGGACTTGAAAATACAACCCCAATAGGTGCTGACAAGGACAAAGTGACAAGCAATGGTGGAGTTAGACATCAATTTCCATTACGTCTAGCCTGGGCTTGCACAATACATTAAGTGCAAGGTTTAACTTTAGACAAAGCTGTGTTGTCATTTTAAAAAAAATTCTTGGCTGGCCAAACATATGTAGCCTTAAGTCGAGTGACATCTTTGGAAAATCTTGTCATTTAAGATTTTAAAGCCACTGCCATATATTAAAAAATTATGACATTTATCTAGAGAAAATGGAAAAATATATTGAGGCTCCATTAACAAGAAGAGAATTTTTTCTTAAGGTCTGCTTACATAACATTCAAGGTCTAGACGTACATGTAACAGACCTAAAACATGATGACAGGGTATTGGATACAAACATACTTCTGTATTACAGAAACATGGTTGCAACACAATGCACCACATAATATTACAATGCCAGGATGGACATTTCACCATAAAATAAGGTTTCAATCATACAGCAACATGACAATTTTCTCTAGTTTACAGATAGAAGTCAACACCACCATGTTGTTCTATCACAAAAAACACATCATTTGTAACATTCTACATGTGCCTTGTAGTGACTTGAAAGCCATAATGTTTTATGTTCAGCCTCTGAACCACAATTACATAGTGCTGTGTAGACTGCCATCATAGAAAATGTGCCTATTCAAAAAAAAACCCTGACTACTGTAGTTAGCCATTTTACTCAACTTTCAGGAGGCAAAATAATAATGGGTGATTTTAATGATAATGCACTTGTAAATGTGCAAATAATTTCCACATACTACAGCTACCATTTCTATGGGTTTCTTACTTGCTAACTAGGGCCTGCAACATTCATCAATGAAGGTGAAAAGTTTGTACTACCGTGAGGGAGGCTCTTTTAGTGAGCTTATGAGCTTTTTTATGTGTATGACTTAAGTTACAGACTTGAGGAACCATTTCTGTCATAGGAGTACAGCACTGCAAGAGACAAGCCTTCAGTCTTAGGAGTGTAGCAGCCCCCCCAAAAAATAAAAATGTCCATCCAGCTCTTAGTGTCCTTTACGTTACATACCATCCTTCAAAATCCCCTGTATTTACCTGATCATTCA
Organism: Siniperca scherzeri; assembly: GCA_027580175.1. Lineage (NCBI taxonomy): Eukaryota > Metazoa > Chordata > Actinopteri > Centrarchiformes > Sinipercidae > Siniperca > Siniperca scherzeri. The sequence goes on along the minus strand of CM050855.1, from coordinate 34,301,528 downwards.
CCTGATCCTGCTGCCTGTTCCATGCCTTAGATTAATGATTCTATTTCTTTCTTTCTTTAATTATTTATTTATTTATTCACTTTCTAGCTTACTTATTTACTTATGTAGGGCCTGCATTATTCATCACTGAAGGTGGAAAGTCTGTACTACCGTGAGGGGGGCTCTTTTAGTGAGCTTATGAGCTTTTTCATGCGTATGACTTAACAAGTTACACACTTGAGGAACCATTTCTGTCATAGGAGTACAGCACCACAAGAAACAAGGCTTCAGTCTTTGTGAGTGTTGCAGTCCAAAAAAATAGAAATGCCCATCCAGCTCTAGTGTCCTTTACTTTACAGATCCATCATGCAAAATCCCCTGCATTCACCTCATCATTCACCTGATCCTGCTGCTTGTTCCACGCCTTACTCATTCTATTTATTTTTTATTTTTGCTACAATTTATGCAGATTGGAATTGCAATCAAAGATTATTTTTAAAAAGTAGGTTTCACATATGTCATGATTTTGCAACAACCTAGTGGCTGATTGGTGCAAAATTTTGCACTGAGCCTCGGTGGGTTATGGGAAAGTAAAGATACAACATCACTTCCTGTTTTGACTGCAACCTATAGGAAGTTGTTCCTTTTTAACTTAACTTTTGATCATGAGGTTCCATAGATTCTATGTGCAAAGTTTTGTGTAGATTGGACTCACCACCTAGGAGGAGTTCGAAAAAGTATGTTCGCATAATGGAAATGGTGTTTAACTTGACTATAGCGCCACCTGCTGTTTTGTTTTTCGTTTTGACATTTTGTTGTAATTTTTGGTGTCTGAGGTGTGTGCACGGTTCTATACCACCCCCGTCAATATCAATTGCATAACTCTACAGTGTAGGCTGCAGTACCTTGGAAACTTGTACCAACGGAAAAATAATTTAAAAAAAAAAAGAAAATAATAATAATAAAAATCTGAGCGATTTCAATAGGGTTCCCAGCACCACTGGTACTGGGCACCACAATGCCTTGAATTTGTGGTTCCCAGCCCCCTCGGGCTTGGACCACTAATAATATTTTGTTTAAAAATCTGAGCGATTTCAGTAGGGTTCCCAGCACCGCTGGTACTGGGCACCACGAATGCATTCCCAGCCCACTCAGGCTTGTATCTCTAACTAGACTTGCATGCAGGTATTAACGGGGTCCAAGACTCAGGTGCAAGTCGCAACATGCGGCCCAAGGAGGCAATACAAGTCGGACCTGCAGTCCCACGAGCGCGATGCAAGAGATCAGCACAAAGATTGGAAAACATTTAGTTCAAAGACAGTAGTGTGGAAAAATCAACAAAAACATGTAGTTCAAAGACAGTAGAATGGAAAAATCATTTTAGCATATTTTATGATTTTGCAACAAAAGTGCCACCTAGTGGCCTATTTGCACCAAGGGCCTCAGTGTGGCAAGGGAAACTACTGGCCAAACTATTTTGACTGCAACCCACAGAAAGGAAGTTGTTCCTTTTATAACTTGTGAATTAAAATTCATTAACTTACATACAGTGGTGTGAAAAAGTGTTTTCCCCTTCCCAATATCTTATTTTTGTCACACTTGTTGCAATGTTTCAGATCATCAAACAAATTTAATATATTAGTCAAAGCTAACACAAGTAAACACAAAATGCAGTTTTTAAATGAAGGTTGTTTTTGAGGGAAAACACAATCCAAACCTACATGGCACTGTGTGAAATACTGATTGCCCCACCTGTTAAAACTGCATTTTGTGTTTACTTGTGCTATCTTTGACTAATATTTAAATATGTTTGATGATCTGAAACATTTAAGTGTGACAAACATGCAAAAAAATAAGAAATCAGGAAGGGGCCAAACACATTTTCACACCACTGTACACACACACACATATATATATATATATATATATATATATATATATATATATATATATATATATATATATATATATATATAAAAACTTTGTCCTTCACCCTCCGCGGGTGGTCTCATCCTTCAAGCTTGAGGCCTGGGAGCTTGAGGGTTCTGCGCAGTATCTTTGCTGTTCCCAGTACTGCACTCTTCTGGACCGAGATGTCTGGTGTTCTTCCAGGGATCTGCTGTAGCCACTCCTCCAGTTTGGGGGTCACTGCCCCGAGTGCTCCGATGACCACGGGCACCACTGTCGCCTTCACCTTCCAGGCCTTCTCCAGCTCTTCTCTGAGCCCTTGGTACTTCTCTAGTTTCTCATGTTCCTTTTTCCTGATGTTGCCATTGCTTGGTATCGCCACGTCAACCACAATGGCTTTCCTCTGCTGTTTGTCAACCACCACGATGTCAGGCTGGTTCGCCATTACCATTCTGTCAGTCTGGATCTGGAAGTCCCACAGGATCTTGGCTCGGTCATTCTCTACCACCTTTGGAGGTGTTTCCCACTTTGACCTCGGGGTTTCCAGTCCATACTCAGTGCAGATGTTCCTGTACACTATGCCAGCTACTTGGTTATGGCGCTCCATGTATGCTTTTCCTGCCAGCATCTTACACCCTGCAGTTATGTGCTGGATTGTCTCAGGGGCCTCTTTGCACAGCCTACACCTTGGGTCTTGTCTGGTGTGGTAGATCTGGGCCTCTATCGCTCTAGTGCTCAGGGCCTGCTCCTGTGCAGCCATGATGAGTGCCTCTGTGCTGTCCTTCAATCCAGCCCGCTCCAGCCATTGGTAGGACTTCTTGATATCAGCCACTTCAGTTATGTTCCGGTGGTACATCCCATGTAGGGGTTTGTCCTCTCATGATGGTCCTTCCTCCAGCACGTCTTCCTCTGTTCCCCATTGCCTGAGACATTCCCTGAGCACGTCATCTGTTGGGGCCTTATCTTGGATGTATATATATATATATATCCACTAGTCCACGGCCGCCTTCCTTACGGCTAGCGTACACTCTCAGGGTGCTGGATTTGGGATGGAACCCTCCATGCATGGTGAGGAGCTTTCGTGTCTTAACGTCTGTGGTCTGTATCTCTTCCTTTGGCCACCTTATTATTCCCGCAGGGTATCTGATCACTGGCAGGGCGTAGCTGTTTATTGCCTGGGCCTTGTTCTTGCCATTGAGCTGACTTCTTAGGACTTGCCTTACTCGTTGGAGGTATTTGGCAGTTGCTGTTTTCCTTGGTACCTCCTCGAGGTTGCCATTTGCTTGTGGGATTCCAAGGTACTTGTAACGATCCTCAATGTCTGCTATTGTTCCTTCTGGGAGTGAGACCCCTTCTGTGTCGACTACCTTCCCTCTCTTCGTCACCATTCGATTATATATATGTATATATAAAAAAAACTTCGTCCTTCACCCTGGACTGTACCCTTTGCAGGATCAGGATTGTGCGCCCTTCGGAATTTTGGCCCACTCATCTTTGCAGAATTGCTGTAATTCAGCCACATTGGAGGGTTTTCGAGCATGAACTGCCTCAATAGGATTCAGGTCAGGACTTTGACTATATATATATATATATATATATATATATATATATATACACATATACATACATATATATATACATACACATATATATATACATACATATATATACAGTACATATACATATACACATATACATATAGTACATATATACATATATACATATATACAGTACATATATACACATATATACATATACATATATATACACATATATATACATATACATATATACATATATACATACATATACATATATACATACATATACACATATACATATATACATATACATATATATACATATACATATATACATACACATATATACATACATATATATATACATATACATATACATATATATATATATATAGTCAAAGTCCTGACCTGAATCCTATTGAGGCAGTTCATGCTCGAAAACCCTCCAATGTGGCTGAATTACAACAATTCTGCAAAGATGAGTGGGACAAAATTCCTCCACAGCGCTGTGAAAGACTCATTGCAAGTTATCGCAAATGCTTGATTGCAGATATTGCTGCTAAGGGTGGCCCAACCAGTTATAAGGTTTAGGGGGCAATCACTTTTTCACACAGGGCCATGTAGGTTTGGATTTTGTTTTCCCTTAATAATAACAACCTTCATTTAAAAACTGCATTTTGTGTTTACTTGTATTATCTTTGACTAATATTTAAATTTGTTTGATGATCTGAAACATTCAAGTGTGACAAACATGCAAAAAAATAAGAAATCAGGAAGGGGCCAAACACATTTTCATACCACTGAGTGCATCATAGCACAGAGACAGCACAGGTGAATATTACAAATGACATTCTAATTGCATCAGACAAAGGACTTGCCTCTCTACTTGTCTTGTTAGATCTTAGTGCTGCATTCAACACCATTGACCATCACATCCTATGACAGAGACTGGAACATTGGCATAAAAGGAACCGCACTAAGCTGGTTTTGATCCTATTTTCCAGATCGATCTGAGAGGCAAATTCACTGCTGTCATGATCACTGGAAAGTCTGAGTGTGACGTCTCTTATAAATACGCTACTTGAGGTTCCTAGAGTTTTCAAAAGTAGAATGAGCCAGATACTTCAGCTATCAAGATCCTCTCCTGTGGAATCAGGTCCCAGTTTGGGTTCAGGAGGTTCAGACATCATCTCCACATTTAAGAGACTGCCGGGAGACTTCCCATGATGCACCTCTCTCCTCCTCCATCTGAATGCATTCTTATCCCATTAATGCATGTTACTTTACATCTTCTTTCTCCCGTAGTTTTGTGCTTTCTCATTTCTCTCCTCTCTCCTTCTGTTGCTTTCAGCAGGTATTTCTGCCTCCGGAACTATAGAGTCTGGATCTCTGATTGCGGGCCACCTATTGCCCCTATGTTCCTGCTCAACATCTGCTGCTCCAATTATTATTATTAGTTTTATTATTATTATTATCATTATTATTATTATTTTCTTAATATTAATATTACCACTACCATTACATTATTAATATTTTAAAATTATATGTGGAATTGACATTGTGCTACTGTATGCTATCTTTCCTCCTGCTCTCTCTCTCTTTGTCTTTCAACCCAAATGGCAGCGGCAGACAGTCGCCCTACGCACACAGCCAAGACAACGCAGGACTGGCTTAAGGACAACTCTGTGAATGTCCTTGAGTGGCCCAGTCAGAGCCCGGACTTGAACCCAATCGAACATCTCTGGAGAGACCTGAAAATGGCTGTCAGACAGAGCTTGAGAGGATCTGCAGAGAAGACTGGCAGCAGTTACAGAGTATAACAAGCTTTGCGCACATGGATTTGGGGATTTTCTGCCAAAGGTGCTTCAACTAAGAACTGAGTTAAGGGTCTGAATACTTATGTCAACCTGATATTTCGTTTTTTTCTTTTTAATACATTTGCAAAAAATTCTAAAATCTATACATTGTTATTATAAAAATAATAAAATCAAAAGTAAACAAATAATAAAAAGCCAACCAGAAAATAATTAAGCCTCCAATTACATACAAATCAATTAATTATGTTATCTATTTAAAGGCATGTTTATTATTTGCTGGCACACAGAGTATTAACAAGTCTGGTTTGTGTGTGTGTGTGTGTGTGTGTAAGAACAGAATCTGCCTTACCACGACTGAGTCCATCAGGGCCTCGAAGTATCCGGCACTCCTCTATCTGTCCATATGGTGAGAACATCAGTCGGATGTCGTTCTCGTTACACTTCTTGGAGATCATTCCAATAAACAGTTTCCTGTCCTCCACTGCTGTATTCAACACAACACAACATCAAACACACCTGCTCTGTGTCAAGGTAAATGATGCAATACAACATTCAACATGCAAACGTGTTTAATTGTGGCTCTTTTGCAACTTAAGTTAAGTTTAGGACAATATCTTCTAACAGCTGAGCTCTGTCCGCTTAAAGGATAGGTTCACACTTTTTCAAGTCTGTCTCATAACAATAGTCGGGTGCGCATATAAACATTGAAAAGGGTTTTTGCTGGCTGTAATAATTCTTCCTGTTCATACTGGCCATTAACAGATCCAGTAATGCAATCCCAATGTAAGTGATGGAGGACAAAATCCACAGTTCTTCTTACGTGCAAGAAGATATCCACTCGATTGACTGCTAAAGCCTCATTTTAGTTTCAGATAAACTTTTAAACACATTTTTCACAAAACAAGGATTTTGTCCCTATCTCTTACATTGAAAGCAGTTTACGGAGGGATCTTTTAATGGCCAGTATGAACAGGAGGAATTATTACAGCAAGCAAAAACTGTATTCATATACAGCTCTGGAAAAAATTAAGAGACCACTGCAATTTTTTCTTAAATCAGCATCTCTACAAGTATGGAAGCCATTCCATTCCAATGTCTGTTGAATTCCAACACAGGCACACCTCATTCTACTGAATGAGGTGCTGATTAGGTGATCACCTGAACCAAATCTTATTTAATAAGGAAAAGTATAAAAAAAACACTTCTGTGGTCATCACTATCGCCAAAAAAGTTGAAAAGGAAAGTTTTGAGTGAGGAAAAGAAGGGTTCAATTCTGGCTTTACTGGCAGAGGGATACAGTGAGCGTCGGGTTGCTTCCATCCTTAAAATTTCAAAGACGGCGGTTCATAAGAACAAGGTCAAGCAGCAGACATTGGGGACAACAAAGCTACAGACCGGCAGAGGGCGAAAATGACTCTCCACTGACCAGGATGACCGCCAACTCATTCGAATGTCCCTCAACAACCGTAGGATGACATCAAGTGACCTACAAAAAGAATGGCAAAAGGCAGCTGGGGTGAAGTGCACGGCGAGGACGGTTCGAAACAGGCTCCTAGGGGCAGGGCTGAAGTCGTGCAATGCTAGAAAAAAGCCCTTCATCAATGAGAAGCAAAGAAGAGCCAGGCTGAGGTTTGCAAGAGACCATAAGGATTTGACTGTAGAGGACTGCAGTAAGGTCATCTTCTCTGATGAGTCCAATTTTCAGCTTTGTCCAACACCTGGTCGTCTAATGGTTAGACGGAGGCCTGGAGAGGCCTACAAGCCACAGTGTCTCGCACCCACTGTGAAATTTGGTGGAGAATCGGTGATGATCTGGGGGTGCTTCAGCAAGGCTGGAATCGGGCAGATTTGTCTTTGTGAAGGACGCATAAATCAAACCACGTACAAGGTTGTCCTGGAAGAAAACTTGCTTCCTTCTGCTCTGACAATGTTTCCCAACTCTGAGGACTGTTTTTTCCAGCAGGACAATGCTCCATGCCACACAGCTAGGTCAATCAAGGTGTGGATGGAGGACCACCAGATCAAGACCCTGTCATGGCCAGCCCAATCTCCAGACCTGAACCCCATTGAAAACCTCTGGAATGTGATCAAGAGGAAGATGGATGATCACAAGCCATCAAACAAATCCGAGCTGCGTGAATTTTTGCAACAGGAGTGTCATAAAGTCACCCAACATCAATGTGAAAGACTGGTGGAGAGCATGCCAAGACGCATGAAAGCTGTGATTCAAAATCAGGGTTATTCCACCAAATATTGATTTCTGAACTCTTCCTAAGTTAAAACATTAGTATTGTGTTGTTTAAAAATGAATATGAACTTATTTTCTTTCCATTATTCGAGGTCTGACAACACTGCATCTTTTTTGTTATTTTGACCAGTTGTTGCTTTCAGCAAATAAATGCTCTAAATTACTATATTTTTATTTGGAATTTGGGAAAAATGTTGTCACAGTAGTTTATAGAATAAAACAAAAATGTTAATTTTACCCAAACACATACCTATAAATAGTAAAACCAGAGAAACTGATAATTTTGCAGTGGTCTCTTTTTTTCAGAGC
>CM050855.1:34213726-34288726 GCA_027580175.1 Siniperca scherzeri | reverse complement strand
TATACACACACATATATATACACATATACACACACACATATATATAAACACACACATATATACACACACATACATATACATATATACAAATACATATATACATACACATATATACATATATACATATACATACATATACACATATACATACATATATACATATACATATATAAATATATACATACATATATACACATATATACATACATATATATATATATATACACACATACATATATATATATATATACATATATACGTATATATACACACATATATATATATATATATATATATACATATATATATATATATATATATATATATATATATATATATATATATATACATACATATATATATTATGACTAAGACTCTAGATGACACCAATAAAAACATAAAGAATGTATATTTAAAACACCCAGCATCTGATCTAAAAGCATGTCCCACTCTAAATTGAGCTACTTAATTCTCTGAGTTAGACACAGTGATCAGGGAACAGAAAGACTTTCAAAAACTATTTTCCCCTACATAGCCAAAAGTGGGGTAAAGAAAACTGCCAAAAGTGGGATAAAGAAAATCACAACGGAAATTCTGCCATTTTAAGCAATGTTTATATAAAACCTTGGTAAATATTACATGTATTTGCATTGCTAAAATTTTTTAAAATTTGTTAAACAATATCACATTTTCAGATTTTTTGAATCAATTCATAATCAAATATACATTTTATGAACAATATAGATATCAATAAGCAAAAAGATGTAGCTGTGGAATGTAACTGATCCAGTGATTTTTTCAATATATGCTGTTTCATCCAGTAATACAGTTTTACACTGGAAAAGTGACGATTCAAATACAAATTAGGTAATCCTGTCGCACTACCTACAGCAGTTTGTACCTCAGGTGTTTGATGATGCCTTTCCGTGCAACTATATTCAGGTGAGTTTGCAGAAAACCCCGTAGAATTGTGACATAACTTTATTTTATTTATTTTATTATGGCGCGCCTGCACATATAGATGCAGCATGTGGTAGCTCCTTCAAACTTGCTACATTTTTGTTTTAAATTAGGGGGTTTTCGGCTTTATTGCTGAAACATCATTGAATGATGTCTGATTGGATTTGAAGGGCTAAGCCAAAATTGTTCAACCAGAGGTAGCTCCTGTTAGCTGTCTCCCAGCAGCTCCCTAGCAGCTAGGAAACCAGGGAGGCTACGCTGAATCCTATTTAAAACTGCTGGCTAAGGATAAACGTAAATACAGTAAGATTGTTATTCACGTCGGTGGTAACGAGTCCCGATTATGCCAATCAGAGTTCACTAAAGTTAATGTTGAGTCGGTGTGTACGTGTGCAAAGACAATGTTGGACTCTGTAGTTTACTATGGGCCCCTGCCAAACCTGACCAGTGATGACATGTTTAGCCGCTGGCTGTCGAGGTGGTGTCCAGCAAACAATGTGGGCTTTGTGGATAATTGGCAGACTTTTTGGGAGAGACGGCATTAATACCACTTTGGATGGAGCAGCTCTCATAGCCAGAAATCTGGCCGAGTTTATTAGTGGACCAAAACCATGACAACTCAGGGTTGAGACCAGGAGGCAGAGTTGCAGTCCTACACGCTTCTCTGCGCTTCCAGAGCAGTTACCCACCCAAAACTCCTGAGTGACGGTGTCTGTTAATAAAAGAGGAGTTATACATAAAAACAAAAACGCTGAAATAGCACAACAGAATAGGAGAATTAAATGTGGAATCTTAAACATCAGATCTCTGTCATCTAAAGCTGTACTTCAAAATAAGACGGTGTAGTCCCTCATTCGTCCAGGAGTGTTCCATTGTAGAAAAGGTTTCAGTCGTAGTCATCTGGACACTGTTTTCAGAATCAAGACGTTTCGGCTCCCATCCGGAAGCCATTCTCAATTGTGAAAATGGTCTGGGAACTCAGAAATTTAAGCTACTCTGTGTTACTTAAGCCCTGCCCTCAGGAAGGAGTCTTCCTAAGTTTCTGCTGTTTACCCTGCCTAGTTTCACCTGAAACTGACCTTCTTTTGTTTCCATGATGGCCCAGTAATCAGGCCTATTGTTTTCTGGCTGCACCTCCCTCATCACTGTTAAGTACCTGATTAGCATATGATTGGCCTGACCAAGGAGTTAATACACTGTGGTAAACCGTTGGCAAGTTGAATCTCAGACCACCATTTCTGTTTAAAGAGGGGTTTTCCTTTTTCACAAAAATGGCTTCTTTGACTCCTCTTTCAAACCAACTCTTCTCTCTACTTAGAATCTTCACCTCACTGTCTTCAAATGTGTGGTTGGTAGCTTTTAGATGCAAATGCACAGCACTCTGCAATCCCGAGTTAGCGTGTCGTCTGTGCTGATAAAGTCTTTTGTGAAGTGGCTGTTTAGTCTCACCTATGTACCGTTCTTTGCAGTTTTCCTCACTGCATTGAATTGAATAAACTACATTGCTCTGTTTTTGTGTGGGCATCTTGTCCTTAGGATGAACGAGTTTCTGTCTTAAACCAGTGTTGCCTGGTTTAAAGAAAACAGGAACATCGTGCTGTCTAAAGATCCTTTGTAGTTTTTCAGACAGTCCAGATACATAAGGGATGGAGACGCCATTCCTTCTTGGTTCTGTTTCGGACATTACAACATAGAGCCCAAGAAGTGCCCACCGGCTCAGATGGTAAGAAGAAAGAGGAAAGGCATGTCCAGAATGCTCTCTCAGCCTGTGGTTATCCTACTTGGGCTCTCAACAAAGTTAAAAGAGACAAAAAAAAACAAGACAAAAGGGAAACAGAACCAAGAAGGAACGGCGTCTCCATACGATAAAGCTGTACTAGTGAACAATTTAATATCATATTGACTTATTTTGTCTTACTGAAACCTGGCTGGGTCATGAAGTATATGTTAGCCTAAATGAATCCACTCCGCCCAGTCATATTAATACTCATATTCCTCGAGGCACCGGCAGAGGAGGTGGAGTTGCAGCCATCTTCGACTCAAGCCTATTAATCAACCCTAAACCTAAACTAAATTATAACTCATTCGAAAGCCTTGTTCTTAGTCTTTCACACCCAACCTGGAAAACACGACAGCCAATTCTATTTGTTATAGTGTACCGCGCTCCTGGTCCATATTCTGAATTTTTGTCTGAATTCAGAGGTTTTATCAAGTTTAGTCCTTAAAACAGATAAAGTAATTATTGTAGGTGATTTCAATATTCATGTGGACGTTGAAAATGATAGCCTTAGTACTGCGTTTATCTCATTATTAGATTTGATTGGCTTTTGTCAGAGTGTACATGAAGCCACTCACTGTTTTAACCACACCCTCGACCTTGTTCTGGTATATGGCATTGAAATTGAACATTTAATAGTCTTTCCACAGAATCCTTCTTTATCGGACCATTAATTAATAACTTTTGAACTGCTATTGCTGGACTACACGCCATTAGACAAAAATTCTTACTCTAGATGTCTAGCTGATATTGCTGTAGCTAAATTTAAGGAATCAATCCCATCTGCATTTAATTCAATGTTATGTCTCAATATAACAGAGGACTCCTATGCAAATCGTAGCCATTTAGTTGATAGCGCTGCAGGCTCACTGCGAATGACACTCGATTCTATCGCTCCTCTAAAAAAGAAGATAATAAAACAAAGAAGTTTAGAGCTCCATGGTATAACCCGCAAATTAAAGCAAACATCAAAAAAAATTGAAAGGAAATGGCGTTCCAACAACCTGGAAGAATCTCGTTTCGTCTGGCAATATAGTCTTAAAAAACATAGGAAGGCCCACAGTAATGCCAAAGCAGCTTACTACTCATCATTAATAGAGGAAAATAAAAACAACCCCAGGTTTCTTTTCAGCACTGTAGCCAGACTGACTCACAGCTCTATTGAGCCATGTATTACTATGGCTATTCCTATTCCTCAGTAGTAACGACTTTGTGAGCTTCTTTAACGATAAAATTATAGAAAAAATTCATCAAATCCTGCCCTCAACCGGAGCGGACTTGTCTTCAAACGCAGGAACCTTGGAAACAGCTGTAGAGCCTGATGTGTGTTTTGGCTGCTTTGCTCCTGTCGATCTTCTTCAGCTGACTTCGACGATTAATTCATCTAAGCCATCATCTCTTAGACCCCATTCCAACTAGGCTGCTTAAAGACGTTTTACCCTTAGTTAACACTTCTTTACTGGATACAATCTGTCTTTATTAACAGGCTATGTACCACAATCCTTTAAAGTAGCTGTAATTAAACCGCTTCTTAAAAAGCCCACTCTTGATCCAGGGGTTTTAGCCAACTATAGACCTATATCTAACCTTCCCTTTCTCTCTAAGATCCTTGAGAAAGCAGTCGCCAATCAGTCGTGTGACTTTCTAAATAACAATAGTTTATTTGAGGATTTTCAGTCAGGATTTAGAGTGCATCATAGCACAGAGACAGCACTGATGAAAATTACAAATTACCTTTTAATTGCATCAGACAATGGACTTGTCTCTGTACTTGTCTTGTTAGATCTTAGTGCTGTGTTTGACACCATTGACCATCACATCCTATTACAGAGACTGGAACATGTAATTGGCATTAAAGGAGCCGCACTAAGCTGGTTTAAATCCTATCTATCAGATCGATCTCAGTTTGATCGTTGAGTCCTCCGTGCACGCCAAAGTTAGTCATGGAGTTCCACAAGGTTCTGTGCTTCGGCCAATTCTATTCACCTTATATACAGTACGCTTCCTTTAAGCAATATTATTAGGAAACACTCCATAAACTTTCATTGCTATGCAGATGATACCCATTATATCTATCGATCAAGCCAGATGAAACCAACCAGTTAACTAAACTTCTAGCATGCCTTAAGGACATAAAGACCTAGATGACCTGCAACTTTCTGATGTTAAACTCAGACAAGTTATTGTACTTCCCAAACACCTCCGAGACACATTATCTAAAGATATAGTTACTCTAGATGGCATTGTCCTCGCCTCCAGCAGCACCGTAAGGAACCTTGGAGTTATCTTTGATCAGGATTTATCCTTTAACTCCCATATGAAACAAACTTCAAGGACTGCCTTCTTTCACCGACGTAACATTGCAAAAATCAGGCTCATCCTGTCTTAAAATGATGCTGAAAAATTAGTGCATGCATTTGTTACTTCTAGGCTGGACTACTGCAATTCCTTATTATCCAGCTGCCCGAATAAGTCCCTTAAGACTCTCCAGTTGATCCTGAATGCTGCGGCACGTGTACTGACAAGAACTAGGAAAAGAGATCATATTTCTCCAATATTAGCTTCTCTGCACTGGCTGCCTGTAAAATCCAGAATAGAATTTAAAATCCTCCTCACCTACAAAGCTCTTAATGGTCTGGCACCATCGTATCTTAAAGATCTCATAATACCATATTATCCGAATAGAACACTTCGCTCCCAGAATGCATGGTTACTTGTGGTTCCTAGAGTCTCCAAAAGTAGAATGGGTGCCAGAGCCTTCAGTTATCAAGCTCCTCTCCTGTGGAATCAGATCCCAGTTTGAGTTTGGGAGGCAGACACCATCACCACATTTAAGAGTAAGCTTAAGACCGTAGAAAAGGTTTCAGTCGTAGTCATCTGGACACTGTTTTCAGAATCAAGACGTTTCGGCTCCCATCCGGAAGTCATTCTCAATTGAGAATGACTTCTGGATGGGAGCCGAAACGGTCCAAACAGTGGGAGCCCAAACAGTGGGAGCCCAAACAGTGGGAGCCTAAACAGTGTCCAGATGACTACGACTGAAACCTTTTCTACGATAGAACACTCCTGGACGAATGAGGGACTACACCGTCTTAGTAAGCTTAAGACTTTCCTCTTTGATAAAGCTCATAGTTAGGGCTCACTTGGGAAAGTCCTGAACCATGCCTTAGTTATGCTGCTATAGGCCTAGACTGCCAGGAGACTTCCCATGATGCACCTCTTTCCTCTCTCCTTCTCTCCCTCTCCATCTGTATGCATTTTTATCCCATTACTGCATGCTACTAACTCGACATCTTCTCTCTCCCATAGTTCTGTGCTTTCTCGATTCTCTCCTCACTCCTTCTGTCGCTTTCAGCAGGTATTTCTGCCTCCGGAGCTGCAGAGACTGGATCTGTGGTTGTGGGCCACCTGCTGCCCCCGTGTTCCTGCTCGACAACTGCTACTACAGTTGTTGTTATTGACAAAGTGAGTGGACACGAATTCCAGATGTCTAACATTTTATGTGAAGATAATAACCATATTATCTTGTTGCATGTGCTGTGCATCCTGCACGTTGGCCTGCGGTGGAATGTAAACACTGACCAGAGTGAATGAAAAACTCACGGGGGGAGTAGAAGGGTTTATGTTGCAGTTTATGAATAAATATTCCAGACCAGGAGAACAGTGCTGTTGAATCTTTACACCAGCCACTGTTGACGTAAAAACAGATATCTCCACCTTTCATTTGCCAGAAAGTTTTGTGTCATGATTCGCTCTAAACAGTTGGAAGCCTGCCAGCTGCAGCACAAAGTCCGGTATCCATCCACACAGCCACGTCTCCGTGAAGCATAAAACGGAAGATGAATAAAAGTCTTTGTTTTTCCTCACCAGTAGCTGAAGTTCATCTAGTTTATTGCACAGTGAGCGCACGTTGGAGAGAAATATTCCTGGTAACGGTGTGCCAAGTCCGTGCCAACAGAAGAGCACAAGCGCACCGGCATATTTCTCACTCCTCCAGCATTTCACTGCATGAGCAAAGGTGAGAACACCTTTGACCAGAATGCCCAATAATTCTACTGATGACAGCAGAAAAGACGGAGATAAGTTTGCTGATGTAGTTCCCCTAATGTTCATGAGCTCTTCTCTGGTGAAAGAGCTCCGGGTATCACAGAAGAAAACTGAATTTACAAACAAAACAAAACAAGACAAAACAGCATGCAAGGCATCCACGACGCCATCTTGAAGCGATGTTAATGGAATTAAACACTACAGGATTGGAAAAAATCTTGGTATTGGTACATGCTGGCAATGGAGCAGATAATAAGGATATTGGGGAGATTGATATATGTGAGGTGAGTTCCATTGATGCCCAGACAGGCCCATCTTTATTAGAAAATGCCGTCACCCAAGTGGAGGTATTTGCTGCCCAGTAATAATAATTATTATTATTAATTAATTATAAAAATTAGGTAGACCCAGCCCTCCTTCAGATTTAGGTCTTTCCAATAGGAGTTTTTCATTCAAGGGTTTAATTGGTTCCATACAAAGGTTGAGATATATTTCTCTGGTTTAACAAAAAAATATTTTGAGAGCCAGACAGGAAGTGCTTAAAACAAGTACAGAAATCTTGGTAATACTATAATTTTGAGGGCGTTAACACGTCCAGATAATGAAATCGGGAGGCATGACCACCATTCTAAATCTGCTTTCTGTAACAAAAGAGTTTCCCCTCTGGGATCAATAAAGTATTTCTGATTCTTTCATACGTTCTAACATTGTATTGAAATTTGCCACTCTAAGTACTTAGGTGCACATATAACTAGTTCCTTTAAAACACTCAAAGGATTGATGTTCAATTTTGAAAGGGAATTGGTCATATCTTAGTGATTTGCCAATATTGTTTACAAGAAAAAGAAGACTTAGTTAAATTTAATTTATAGCCTGAGAAGCTCCCGTAGCAGACATAAGAGGTGAGGTATAGACTGTACCAGGTTGGCAACATAGAAGAGCAGGTCATCAGCGTATAGCAAAACCTTGTGGATTTATCTCCCCTTGTAATGTCCCTAATCCTCTTGTCATTCCTGATCACAATAGAGAGAGGTACTATAGCTAAATCGAACAAAAATGGCAACACGCAACAACCCTTATAAAGCGGGTACCCTTATAAATTGGGAAATAATCTGATATTAAGCAATTTGTTTTAACAGCAGATCTAGGGCTGTCATACAGGATTCTAATCCATTCACAAAATGTTTCCCCAAATACAAATTTCCTTAAGACTATCCAATTCAATTGTATTTATATAACGCCAATTCATAACAGAAGTTATCTCATTGCACTTTTCCTATACAGCAGGTCTAGACCGTACTCTTTATAATATTATTTACAGAGACCCAGCAATTCCTACCAAGAGCAAGCACTTGGGACAGTGGCAAGGAAAAACTTTTATGCCTTTTAATAGGCAGAAACCTCGAGCAGAACCAGACTCAGGGTGGGCGGCCATCTGCCGCTGACTACATGCAAATACTCCCACTTGACTATCCTGTCAAATGCCTTTTCGGCGTCTAGTGATAAGATCACCTCAGACAGCTGTACTGGATGGGTTGAGTATAACTGATAGTTGATGTATAATTGTAGGTATCACCTCGTTTAACCGGAGATTTGGTCAGTATTTTGTAGTCACAGCAGAGGAGATTGATGGGTCTGTAGGATGAGCAGTCAAGTGGGTTTTTATCCTTTTTTAACAATACTGATATAGTTGCTTGTGTGAGGGTTGGCGGAAGATTACCATTTTCTAGTGTTTCATCATACATTGCTTTAAGAATGAGCATGAGAATTGGAGGAAAAGCCTTGTAATAATCAACCAGAAACCCATCTGGTCCTGGGGCACTTCCGCTCTGCATGGAGTACACTTGCTTGTTGTTGTTCATCAAGAGAGGTCTGAATTGAGAGTGGTAATATATAGTGTATCAAGGAAAGATTGCATTGCACGTTTTTATATCAGAGAGATATAAATCTTAGTGGTATTTCTTAAATTGATTATTAATAAGTTGAGGGTCGCATGTGGTTGTATCTGGGCCAGTATTTATCTCTGCAATTTGAGAATTACTGGACATTTGTAATTAGTTGATGTGTGAGTATTCTACCTCTCTCTCGACTCTCTGGCGGTGGTGTCAGAGAGGAGGATGCTGGCCAAACTACATGCCATCTTGGACAGTGTCTCCCACCCACTCCATGAAATTAAACATTGTTATGCTCTAGCGCCCACCAGGTCCTCTTGGGGTTCTATCGAACATCCCTGAAGATGGCCCCCAGCTTGTACTTCTTGTAAAGCTCTACCACTAACCTTTCTGTAACTCCTCTTCATATCTCTAACCACTTCTTCATATCCTACTCTCTCCCCCTCTCTCAAACTCTCTTCTACATACTGTCCCTATCCGACACTTAACTAATTCTGTTTTTTCCCCGGTCTGAAACCCAGGTGGCAGCATTGCGTGTCTGGCTGACATCTCTCAGTGGATCTCTGCACACCACCTAAAGCTCCACCTCGACAAGACTGAGCTGCTCTTCCTTCCAGGGAAGGCATCTCCCGTCCATGACCTCTCCATTACCATTGAGAACTCTGTGGTGTCCCTGGCTTGGACCGCAAGGAACCTGGGTGTGACAGTGATGTTGATAGGTTTTTAATGTAGTGAGTCCCCGGGACCCACAGGTGGTCATTTGAGTGGGTCCCCAATAAAATTTGTGTTTTTTGACAAATTGTAGTGTTAAACTTGTGTTTAGGGATGGGTATCATTAGTATTTTATCGATACTACTACTCTTATCCGTACGCTCTACCACTAAGCCACAGGGACGACTGTGGTTTAGTGGTAGAGCGGGTCGTCCACCAATCGGAAGGTCGGCGGTTTGATCCCAGCTTCCCCCAGCCTACATGTCGAAGTGTCCTTGGGCAAGACACTGAAACCCAAATTGCGGTGTGTGATTAGTTTCTTTCAACTGATGAGCAGTTGGCACCTGCCATCAGTGTGTGAATGGGGTGAATGTGATATGTAGTTAAAGCGCTTTGAGTAGTCAGAAAGGCGCTATATAAGTACAGTCCATTTACCATCTTTTTCATTACTAAATAATTGCTTTTTAAAAAATATATTCTTTTAAAATATAATCTTTTAAAAAAGAATTCAGAAAAGGATTAGATTTTAATATTTTAAATATAACTAAATGTTTCTAGAGAAGCAACAGCAAAGTCACTATATAAACTCAATAATATTTCACTGAAAACGAATCTAAAATGTCAATAAAATAAATCAAATTCCTGACATCAAAATACTGAGTGAAGTTTAGAAAGAAGAACACTGACAACAGTCAGTATCAGTCCTTCCTCTTGTTCTCTCTCCTCCTCCCTCTGCTGCTGATGTGATTCACTGGCTGCCTGCAGGTAAGTTACCGTTGGTAGAGAAAGAAGGGGCTGGTTTGTCTCAGCCAGCAGTAAGTTTACAAAAATTTGACAAATTTTAAAGACACGGTACAAACTAAGAAACAGTTAGACTACATACAGAGAGCTTTTGTTTTAGCTTGTAACAATTCACTTAGCTGAGCTAGCATGCTGTGCTTGTGTAAACATAGCGCCAGTGGATTAGACTGCAGACAGAGCAGATTAAATTAAAATATCGCTTTCTACATGTTTATGCTTGTTGAACAGGTGTATTGATAAAGTACTGGCTTTTTACTCACAAAGGTTTTTTGTACTCACTTACAGTAACAAACGTAGTTGTCATCAACTTGAGTAATCCCACCCGCCTCTCTGCTGTTCTGTGTTCCGTGTGTGTTTGTATGCGTGTGTGTGTGCTCAGCCCTGACACAGAGAGCAGGTGAGAGGCTGCAGCCTGATAATAAATTACACCAAGTTTTTTGACAGCAAGGTTTCTTTTTATGATTTCAATACATATTTGCTGTTCACAATGTAGCATTGTCAGGGAAAAAATAGGGTGCATCTCCTTGACGTGTCGGTATGAGTTTACTGCGTCCCTTCAGATTTTAATGCACAACAAATGAGATTGTTGTGTCATTTGGAGCAAGTATTTCGACACCAGGAAGAATTCTCTATCATTAAATAACTGAAAAATTGGCACAGTGCCACCATTTGACCGATTTGCATCAAATCCGACATGCGGAATCTGGAGCTCATTCTGGATGTGCCTATTAAATATCATGCAATTTGGAGGGTTTTTTTGATGAGATACGTTTTTCTAATAATGAAGTCATGCAGCTATTACAAAATCAAAAATGTGCTTGAGGTTCCAGAGAATATGTTATCACCAATTTTGTCACTCTGAGCCAAAAAACACAGACTAGTAGTGGATTTTGCATATTTCACAAATTTCTGAAAAGTTATTACAGGCAGAAATAGACATGGCCTATAACAGGGAATGCAGCTCCATATGAGGGACATGTAGATATAAAAGGACTTGAATGTGTGATGTACGGTTAGTGAGTTAACCTGTTTACTTTTATTATAGCAGCCCCTTGTGGTTGACATGGGACTTTTTCTGCAAAATATTTGCAGGCTCTAAAGCCAAATTCATACTTTCCTTGTCCGCGAGGCGTAGATGTTGTCATCCACCCACATCTGCAAGGGTCCGCACACAGCCCATAATTTGTGACTGCACGGACTGTACGCATAGCAAGCGCGCCTACTGCGCATGCTCCAGATAATGGAGCATTGGAGTAGGTCTGTTTGTAGTTGAAGTAGTCGCTGCTGGACTTTGGAGGCGCTTTGATTTGCACATGCTTTCCATTCATAGCGCCCAAACAGTGGAAAGTTCCAAATCATCCAGAAATCTTGTTCTATGTCTGCCTACTGTGCTTAGGACAGGAAGGCAACAAACTCCAGCTGCAGGCTACTCCATAGACACCTCAAGAATAATCAGTGACACGTTGCTACAGCAAACGTGTCACTGATTACGCCTCCCTCGGGAGGTGTTCTGGGCATGTCCCACCGGGAGGCGGCCCCGGGGAAGACCCAGGACACGCTGGAGGGACTATGTCTCTCGGCTGGCCTGGGAACGCCTCGGGATCCCCCCGGAGGAGCTGGAGGAAGTGTCTGGGGCGAAGGAAGTCTGGGAGTCCCTGCTTAGACTGCTGCCCCCGCGACCCGGCCCCGGATAAGCGGAAGAAGATGGATGGATGGATGGACGTTGCTACAGCCCAATCTGTAACTTGGTGCTATACTTTGCTGCGAAGATCCTGACGCGTGGAACGCCAGACATTCCCTTAAAATATCACCTTTGCACCATTGACAGTTTAGTCTGCACAACCAAAACTGCACAAACTTTTACAAACGGAATAATAATAATAATGATAATCAGACCAAAAACAATAGGGTTCCAACACGGTTGGTGCTTTGACCCCGAACAATAGACCTGATTGCTCAATCAGCCCCCACAGTTCAAGGAAGACAGAAAACCCTGTATTTTGATGGTCTGTTCATGTTCACACTCCAAAACTGAACCAAACTCTACACTGAAGCTGCATCCCACCTTTGGTACAGCTGTTAATGGCCAACCACAGAGAACAAGTCCAAGGTATCCATATGAACCAGCATGCATTGAAAGAGCAGTTTAAGGAGGCTGTCACCTACCCCTGGCAGAATCTTCATGTTGTGCAGAGCATTCTGTGCTTCCAAGGCTGATTTGCGAGTGTAGTACGTTATAAAACAGCAGCCTGCCGGGGAATGAAAAAGACACTCATGTCACACACCTGACTGCCCACAACAGTTTGGCAGCACTACCACTAGGCCATTATGAGGTCCTTATTAATCCAAAAAACTAATGTAGAGTGATTACCTCTAGAATTCACAATAATAATAATAATTATTATTAGTAGTAGTAGTATAGGAATAAGTAACCCAAAAAAATAATTACTTTTGTTATTACTGAAAACACAAAGACAAACACAGACACACTAAAGGATACAATGATGGACTGATTGACAGGGCAAAATGGTATGGTTATTAATCAGTCATGATACAACGTTAATGTAAAAACAAAGACTTTACATTAGAAGTGTAACATGTACAGAATAAGGAGGCATGGACTTATTCTAGTCTACTAAGGTTTAGTAACTGATGTAACTGATCTTTAATGTGTTTTTCTCTGTCCTTAAAGCCAAAAATGTTTATCTAACTAATGATATCTATCATATCTGTGATAAATAGAGGGGTTCTTTGAAAAAAGCCAACATATAGAGTTTGGGAAGTTTTATATAGCAAGTCTTTGGCACACCGATAATGTGCAGCCCAGTCAAATTTTATACTACACTACAAAATTAAAGGGTTACATATTACTACTACAGATTCATTGTGTGTGTGTGTGTGTGTATGTGTTACTATGTTACTTCAGGCTAACCTTTGCTCTGTGGTGGATTCTGGCTGCGGTCTCGGAGAACATTAATCTCATAGACTGGTCCATAAGGCTCAAATAGCTCACGAAGCTGCTCCTCGGACCAGGTCCGTGGAATCTGTCCCACAAACATCTTAATGGCATCAACGTCTGGTTGGTCGGGGTGGTCCAGAGACCCATTCATCTTCTTCACACTACAAAGACAAATACAAGTGCATTAGGTGGAGATTAGAAACAAACATGTTGATTTCCTTTACTTACAACTGCAACAATACAACAACAGCTTGCTAGGTAAATTTTGTCAAGTAGCTGATTTTTCAGTGAAAAAAATGTGCAAGAGAAATAGATAAATGATATGGAGGAAAGTAGGGATGCTCTGATAGTGTTTTATTTTCTTTATTTATGATATTGATTATCAACGTCACATAATAATAATAATCACATATTCTACTGAGTATTACTTCTGCGTTATTCTACTGCTGTTGTATTATGTCATGCTACTTCTAGCATGACACCACCTCCATTGCCAGGTACCACTTCCCAGCAGTACATCTTCTAACACTGGTATGCCAATGGAAGATAGGCTTTCATACTTCTGTCACCTTCAACTAAAATTTTACTGAGAATTCTGACATCTCAATTAGGGATGCACGATATATTGGTGGCCAATATGTAATTGGCCAATAAATAAGAAAATCAAATTATTGTTATTGTTCTCAAAATGGAATTACAGCCAAAAGTTACGTCCGATAATGGCTGTGGATTGGGGATGCCACTTGAAACCTGGCTCTGAATAGAGATCTTTGCCTCTCTGCCTTTCTCTCCTCTGCTGTCTGTGTCTGTTTGCATGAAGGTGTGGTTGAGTCCCCCCCCCCACACACACACACACAGTGGGCAGTAGTTCTGAGTAGAGACCACAGTGGAGAGTCAGGTTTCGAGTGGAATCCCTAGTCCGCAGCCAAGGCTCTGCATTATTGGACGTACAATAACAATAATTTAATTATTACATTATATTCTTATTCAATGTAATGGAAAACCAAATATGTGTTTGAGCCATTTTATTATCACTGTCCCTATTGCATAGTTTGTCCACTTCAGAGCACTGTGACACACTGATCCGAGTTGCCTGAAAACATCACAGCTGAGCTGAGCACTGACTGAGCGGAACAGAGTCTTGTAGGTCTCTTAATGCATCTTCATGGTAAGGTGCCCATTAGAGTGTGAAACACATGACTTGAAAGATAATAAACCGTGCCCCCTCATTTCTCCATTTTGTATAACCTAAATAAGTCACAGCAGTCATGTCAGCCATGTGGGTGTCATGTTTGTCCTTGGTTTTACATGTGTTTGTTAAACAGTTAATAAGACAGTTCTAGCGGGTAAATGAACAACGGCCCTATCATTTTCTCCCTTGTCAGTATAACACTGACAGCCTATAAAACACATGCTTGCAGTTTATCTTCTGTTAATTTAGTTTCCTAGTTTGTCACAAAGCTAGCTAATGTTATGCCTTTTCAGTAGAGTGGAAGATAGCTAATGAGTTGTTAACGTATAGCATTATACTGATTCTGCTATCGTAATGGTAAATACATTTGCGACTCAAGTATGTGTTAGTACAGTTACAGTCGATGCATTGGAAACGCATCTGATTTTCTGATAAAATTATAGATTCTCTAAAAACTTTAAAGCTGAGGCATAGCACGTTTTTGGAATTACTAATCCCCTTAGCTAATGTCTGATCATCACATTCCAAAACAGCTGGCTAGGACTGGTAATATTAGAGGGAATATTAGGCCAGTGGAAAAACACTAGAAACAAATGTGTGCACATTGGGACAAGTAAATAAGAGTGAAAGCTGATTCAGACACTCCCCATGTCCCCCTCCTTCTCGTGGTTTGTCATGTTTCAGCCATAGGCATAGATTGGACATGTCCGTACTAATGTCAAGATGCTGCTGAATTGTCCCAACCAATATTTTTACCAATCTCAAATCCATCTTGTTATTTTAACTCCACACAGTTACCGGTAAGGTCTATGCAGAGTTGCAAGGTATGTGTGTTTTCTTCAAAAGTAGGCAATTATGATGAAATGTTAAAGAGTGAGATACAGGAGATACCTGACCTGATGATCTGGCAACCCGCTGTACTATGCATTGATGGCTAGCTACAACACAAGCTATTGTAGCAGAGTCTAAATGGTGATAAAAGAATAGCAGTTTGAAGCTGTTAGTTTTATAGTTTAAACATTTCAAACACTACAGAATTAAAAACTTCTTCACTGGATATAACTAACATCAGTCATCTGATACTATATTTAAATTTCAGACGAAAGGTTTTGGCTAATATGTGATCATTCCTCAAAAATGTCATCTTCTCAAACAATGTTATTACCTACTGTTGGCGAAAATGCTCCCCAAAAAGTTAATTAGCGCAGGACATCAGGTGCTTTTTTTTTAACGAAGAACCAAAGTGTAGTGAAGTAACAGCTTACATGTGAACAACACGGATATACATCAGGAACCTTTGAGCATGACAAAACTGCAAAGAGAAAACAAATGACCAAGAAAGGGGCAGTTCTCATTCTTAGGCCTATTATTACCCTGACACGCTATAACAAAGCTTCTCATAATTATTACTAATTACACATGAAATCACAATAAAGACTTTAAAACAGACCAATCTTTTGTAGCTGATTTCCAGAGACACAGGACAACCCTAAGAAACATATAATACTTACAAAGCTGGCCAGAGGGAGTTACTTACACAGTACTAGAATTCAAAGAGCAATGGTCCACCATCATCTCGGGGAGAAAATCCAGCTTAAAAGAAGCCATGATGGCAAAATCTGTTTATTTAGCTTTCTTCTTCTTTAACACAATGAAGCTAAATTGACAGAGTGATCAGAGGGTGGTGGTAAACTCCAGATTGTACACTTGTTGGTAAGTCCCTGACGAAGGGTATAATAAGGCAGCCGACAGTGCACAAAAAGCAGAGAAAAACAGTGTGCTGCAACAAACAAATCCACATGGAGAACCCGTCCACTGGAACACAAATACAACAAACAAAATCTGGCTAAGGAACCACCTTTGTTTGAGATGGAAGAAAAGCACAAATGACAGACACAAAGCGACAGGCCTTCAGGTTGGCTTTCCAGGTTCTGGGACTGGGACTAACCACTGCATGGAGATCATGGAGACAGAAGGCTGCTGGGATCACTGGGGACAGAGAGAGTAATGGCCATTTGGGGTCCCACAATCAAAGTGCTGATGGTCCATGGCCTTTGTGAACATTTCTCCTAGGCCAGCAGATCTAGCTGCAGCGTCAGATAAACAGGGTGTCAGATTGATGGTGATAAGGCCCAGTGGGCAGAGGGAATGAAAGAGGGAGTGAATAGTACTCCCCAGCCAGTAGCTAATCCCTGGACTAGCCACACCAGGGGCTAACAATTAGGTTCCGGCCAGAGGAGGGCTGTGTTTACCCTGTTGTCCTACAGGCTGCACTGGTTTGTGTGTGATTTGTGTGTGTAAAAACAGAAGGGAACCAATGTCAAATGACACTGGCTTTGGTCTTTGTGCACCCTGCAGTGTGCACACAAACTCACATGCACATACACACCCACACCTATGAAATGAGATAAACTGCAGGGATGTATGTACTACTGTAACACTGGACTACAGTATCTGCCAACCTGCCTTCAGGTAGTTGTTGGAGCTGGACTCAAACTTGTCCTGTGTTTGAATCGCATACTGGAAATAATGTTGCAGAATTCCTAAAACTGGGAATGGGAGTTGGAGAGGCACATGACAACAGTGCTATGATTACAGACAATATGAGAAATACAGACACTGCAGTTACTGAAAGTGTGCTTGCCCCCCACATTATCTACACACTGAATCTAATTACCCCACAGGTGTCAGTTACCCAGAGTCAACCGTCTGTTAGGTGTGCAAAGAGTGACTTCCTTCTGTGTCTTTTGAGTCGCAATTTCAGCATCTAAACAGGCTGTACTAGAGCTGCAGATGCTGCACAGACACCTCCAAAAACAAAAGAAAACATTTGTCTAAACTGAGTTTAAACAAAATGTTTGTAACTGTTAGTGTTTTCGATGGAAATGAATAATGGAAATAGAACAGAGGCTGTGCATATGATGACCCAGAATGAAATGTTGGTCTGAAGTGTCATTTACATTTAACCTGTTTGGTTCGGTTAAAACAAACCC
Organism: Siniperca scherzeri; assembly: GCA_027580175.1. Lineage (NCBI taxonomy): Eukaryota > Metazoa > Chordata > Actinopteri > Centrarchiformes > Sinipercidae > Siniperca > Siniperca scherzeri. Next base: position 34,271,394 of record CM050855.1, on the reverse strand, counting down.
TGGTGTGTTTGCCTGGTTAGTACAGTTTGTTTGGGCCTGTGTGAAAGCTGTAACTCGAATCAGGGGCTGGACTAAACAACCAAGAGACCTTCCTCTTCAAGATGCCCTAGTCCACTTACAAGCAGACTCTGGTGCAGTTTGTTTGTGGTGTGAAAACAAACAGTATATCGTTATAGTAGATATGTGATTTTAGCATGAATTGCTAAACTACTAATAAATCTATCGGCTGATCGTGAACTGTTTAGGAAGCGATTTTATAATAGATCTGTATAAGTGACATATATATTTATGTAAATCATTTGGTAACCATGGCAGCACAAGAATGCAGGGATTTTCCCTTTTCACTCAGTGTCAAAAGCAGTTAAAACTGCGGACTGTTGTGCTTGTATCATACTCCGTCTACTCCATGTTCTCTCCTATTGGTTCGTTTGTATAAATTTAGTGTGAACATGAACCAGACCAGAACTGCAATGCAACAACATGTAATTTTTTCCCTTGGTCTTGTGTTCCTAAGGGTGCATACTTCAATATGGGATCTAGAGGTTAATCCTAAATTTGTATTGTATAATCCTAAATCAATATGCCTCCTCTCTGACACCACCGCCAGAGAGTCCAGCTCCACCCCCACAATGTCACTGGCCTTACGGATCAGTTTGTTGAGTCTGTTTGTGTCCGCTACCCTCAACCTGCTGCCCCAGCATGCAACAGCAAAAGGATAGCACTGGCCACCACAGACTCATAAAACATCTTCAGCATTGTCCGGCAGATGTTGAAGGACCTCAGCCTCCTCAGAAAATATAGGCAGCTCTGGCCCTTCCTGTAAACAGCTTGAGTGTTCTTAGCCCAGACCAACTAGCAGTTCCTGTTCACATGTAACCATGGATGTTCACGATCTGAAGTTATAAGGAGTGCATTTTTTCAGTGATTTCAAATTAGGTTTATGGACGTTTTTCTTCAATGGATCAAAGATAAAACTATCACTGGTATAAGTGGGTTCTGCTGATTCCAGCTGTGTGTGTGTCTGATCTGACAGAGCTATGACTCTTTGGTGCATTATCTGTTCATATCCACATAATGCATTTGGTTAAATCCCTAGTACACTTGCTTGATTTCAAGTAGTGTGCAGCATTCACACTATTGTTATTATAATCTTTATTAGGGCCTGAGCACAAAAGTGCCAGTGCCAACGGCTCCTGGCACTGAAAGTGCACGGAACCTACTGCTTCTGTCGAGATTATTATTTGTATTATTATTGGGGCTCCCTGCACTGAAAGTGCAAGTAACCTATTGTTTTTGTAGAGATCATTATTATTATTAATTATTATTATTATTATTATTATTATTATTATTATTATTATTATTATAAGTTTTGATTGAACGCCGTTGCCGTGGTAACGTATTATTCACCATGAAAAACAAAGCTGTTATTGAGGCACTGAGGATGCTTGAAATTTCATGAAGCTTGGCACACGTGTCAGAAACGGTGTATTTTGTTGTCTGATATGGGTTGCTGGCATGGATATGGTAAAATGGCTCAATAGCGCCCCCTACAAAATTTCAGTGAAGTAGCCCTCGCTTGGATGTACAAAATTTGAGAGGCAGATGTATCATCTCTTGACTTAAAGAAAAGCCTCATGGAGCCATACTCTAAACCCAACAGGAAGTCAGCCATTTTGAATTTACTGTGCAATTTTAGGTTATTTTTCGCCATTTACAGGGTCTGTACTTTAATGAACTCCTACTAGAGAAATAATCAGATCGACTTCAAATTTGGGCAGTGCAATCTAAAGACCTTTGCGATGAAAAGTTCTTCAAATATTGAGTATAGTTCAATGGCATGTCCGTGGCATGGCATTGAATTGCCATGTTACGATGTTTCGAAATTAGTAAGTGTGCTACCTCGGCTCCACATCGTCAGATCTTTACCAAATTTCACATGTTTGATAAAAGTACCAGCCTGAGGACATCTACATGCAAATTAGGAGTTATAGTCATTGCGCCACCTACTGGCAACAGGAAGTTATAGGCCAAATACACTTACAAACTACTCCTATCCGGTTAATCAGATTCACCTCATATGGGTCACTAAAGTCTTAAGATGTTGATGATGCTAAATTGTGATACTTTTCATCAAACGCCGTTGCCATGATGGCTCATTATTCCCCATGAAACAGGAAGTTGTTGTAACTTGTGTAACTTAAGCGTACATTGTCCAATATGCCCCAAATTTCACACATTTGATAAGAGTCCTGGTCTGAGGACATCTACATGCCAATAAGGATTTATAGTCACTGTGTCACCTACTGTGCCGGTGCCACGGCTGCAGCAACCCCCAACGTGCAGGAGGTGCGAAAGCCCGCTCATCACTGCTTGCTGGTTTAATTATTATTATTTTTCTGCCCCATCAAATGCATTTTTGAGGGGCTTAGGATGCTTACAAACGCTTGAAATTTTGCATACATGTCACAACTGGCAAAAATCGCAAAGTTCTGCAGTGACTGGGCGTGGCCAGGGGGCTCTATAGCGCCCCCAAATACATGGCATGGTTGAGATAAAGTTGCTTTGATCTTCATGAGATTTTGGGGGTTGATTGCTCTCATCATAAAGAACATATTTCAGTTCTTTTGAGAGAGTTTTCCCATTAGGAAGTCAGCCATTTTGGATTTCCTGCGTCAATTATAATTTTTCAAATACATGTTTAAGGCCATTAGAATGCTGAAAAAGTCTTGAAACTATGCGCCCAGACTTGATCTGGTAAATACTTTAATTCGAGTTAACTTTTAGGGTTGGGGGTGGCACGCCAGCTATATAGTGTGCCCTAATGACTTTTGGCCTTCAAAACGGCTAAGGATAGTGGAAAACTCACAAAACTTAGCAAACACATCAAAAGGGGTGTGTTTTGTTTTCTGGTATAGTCTGGGGCTTGGTTTGGCAAAATGGCTCGATAGTGCCCCCTACAAAATTTCAACAAAGCAACCCCCACGGTGCATTTTACCTAGATGTACAAAAATTTGGGAGGCAGATCTCTAGACTTCCAATCCAATAGGAAGTCAGCCATTTTGAATATAACATGCCATTTCTCGCCATTCACAGGATCCGTACTTAATGAAATCCTCGTAGAGAATTAATCGGATCAACTGCAAATTTGGGCAGTGCAATCTTAAGACCTTTGCGATGCTAAATTGCGAAGCTTTTTAGGGTCCGTCAAACGGCGTTGCCATGGCAAAGCTGCACTCACTTCTATTAAGTTTCTGAAAAAAGCTTAACATTTTTAAAAAGCAAAAAAGGTAGAAAAAGGTGGAATAGAAACATAAATGTCCTTAAAGAGCGGAACATTTTGACATTTGAATGGCTTCTGTAAATGAAAGTATGCAGATGTAGTAGTCCACTGCTAGGTATACGGAAGAAGACATAACCTGGAAACTGAACTGCATTAGCTAAAGAAGCTAAGAGCTGAAATACATTGCTAAAAAAGCTGGAAGCTAAACTGTAATACTGTCAAAGCTGGAAGTAAAACTCGGAAAGTCTGAATCCAAGTCACTGATCTTGAAAAACTAGACATAATGTGACTTTTCGAAGAGTGGATGGCCATAAAATTTGGTAAATGCCCACCCACATTTCAAAGGTATCATTCCATGGTCCGATCAGTTTATAGATGCAGAAACAGAGACACTAGTAGTAGTAGCAGTAAAGACTGTAGTAGTAGTAGCAGTAGCAGTAAAGACTGTAGTAGTAGTAGTAGTAGCAGTAAAGACTGTAGTAGTACTAGTAGAAGTAGCAAAGACTGTAGTAGTAGTAGTAGTAGTAGTAGTAAGAGGTAAAGAATGTAGTAGTACTAGTAGAAGTAGCAAAGACTGTAGTAGTAGTAGTAGTAGTACCAGCAGTAGTAATGACTGTATTCGTAGTATCAGTAATAGTAGTAGTTGTAGTTAAGACTGCAGCAGTAGTAGTAGTGGTAGTAGTACCAGCAGTAGTAATGACTGTAGTAGTAGTAGTAGTAGTAGTAGTAGTAAAGACTGCAGCAGTAGTACTAGTGGTAGTAGTACCAGCAGTAGTAATGACTGTAGTAGTAGTAGTAGTAGTAGTAAAGACTGCAGCAGTAGTAGTAGTGGTAGTAGTACCAGCAGTAGTAATGACTGTAGTAGTAGTAGCAGTAGTAGTAGTAATATTACTCCTCCCCATCACCACCCCAGGATTATCCCCCCTGCTGTGAGGAGACACAACAGCTTGCCCACCAACCACATTTACAGCATGAGCAGCAGAGATATGTGGCAGCACCTGTCCCTTTTTCCCCTACCCACCCACAGCAGCGGAGCTATGCTGAAGTTGTAGCCCAGCCTACTGCCACAGTCCCTCCCCCTGCTACCTCTGAGCTGGGAGACATCAGGAAGATGTAATACACCCTGTGCACCCAGCTTATGTCCAGCTAAGACACATACTCTTACACCTTCTCACTTGAGAAACATAATGATAGCAATAGTAGTAGTCAGTACAATGATAATATTAGTGAAAATAGTACATGCCTCCATGTAATCCATGTAAAATTATTATTCAGTATTGTAAATGTATAGATAGTTGTAGGTGTTTTGTCTCACTATACAGGTTAATTATGATTGTTTTAATGCGTTCATTTCATAAAAGTTGCTGGAATATTCAAGGGTCTCCACTCCTCAACCTTTGAGCTAAAGACTTAGCGAAGATGTTGATGTACTTGTGTTAACAGAAACATGGTGTTAAAATGATCTACTCACTTACTGTGCTCCAGGATATAATGAAGTCAAGATGCCCGCTATAAAATTTAAAAATGGCCACTCAAGGGCAAAACACCGGGGGGGGGAGAGAGAATCTTGGTGTGGTATAAAGGAGATCTTTGCCATCAGATTTCACCAATTAAACAGGGTAAATCACACATTTGGTTAAGATTAGATCAAAGCCTGGGCATAACTGATAGAGACCTATATCTCTGCGCTATTTATATACCCCCAGTAGATTCTCCTTATTTTGAAGGAGACATTTTTGAAACTCTCCACTCAGAAATCGCCCATTTCCAGGCTCAGGGAAATGTGCTTCTAACTGGAGATCTGAATAGAAGAACAGGAATCAAACCTGATGTCATCAACCCACATGGCAACAACCACGTGTTTGACCAGTCTGCCCTGTTTACCACACACCCCCATCACCCCTCGGAACAACTTTGACTCTGAAAGAAAACAAAGTGGCAGGGAGGTAGTGCATCTCTGTCAGACCTTAGGCCTGTACATAGTTAATGGTAGGTTCAGAGGGTACTCTTTATGGAGATATATACTCCTACATACATACATATAATAGTAGACTATGGAATCACTGACATGGACGCTCAACTATCAGTGCATTCACTGTCTCTTTAAACTCTCGGGTCAAATGAGTGACACAAAAGGGAACCCAGTAAGCTGTACAAATTATATCCACCCACAGATGGGCCCAAGACAGTAAAGACAAATTCATCATGGCCTTGAACTCACCTGATCTGATGAATGACATATCAGTATATAACCAAAATCACCTAGAAGAGATGGTGGAAAAAAGTCCATAGATGATATCACTATGATATTTCATAAGGCAGCTATTAAAGCTAACCTTGTAAAACAAACAATGGAAGCCTGTTAAAAATCAAAAATGCCAACAAAAGGTTTGTTCAAAAATGCTAAACTACCTGAAAAGACCTAGGAAAAATAGGCAAATGAAAAACATCGCCAACCAAACAACCCAGCATTATGCACTAGGTACAATGAAATTCTAAACAAATATAAATATACAATAAGTAACACAAAACAAAATTATACCCACATAAAACTTTTATTGACTTCAAGAAAGCTTTCGACTCTATTTGGCATGATGGGCTCTATTAAATACTTATACATGATCTGGTTAAAATCAATGTATTTGGAAAAAAGGGAGATAGAAAGGTGAAGTCTCTGTTTTACGCTGATGTTCTACTGTCTGCAATTAAGAGAAAATTTTATAATTTCCAGATTCCAATAAGAAATTTAGCTAGTGAATGATAGTGTTATCCACCCCATTGCACTGTATGGTAGTGAAGTATGGGGTCCACTCCAACTACCCGTTGATAGCAACATCCAAAAGAATCTGCAGAATTCTGCAGATACATTTTACACGTACACAGAAAAACACCAACAGATGCATGTAAAACAGAATTAGGCAGATACCCACTGATAATTAACATTCAAATGAGAGCGCTCAAATGTTTTAATCACCTTAAATCCAAACCCCTAGACACCCTCCATTCCAAAGCCCTCCAAACCCAAGAGCTGAGCCCAGAAAAGAATCCCCTACGTCAGTTGGTGCTGAGACTAACTGCCCCCTCTCAGACACACTCTGATCAGTCTCACAAAAAAACTGCTTTCCAAACACCAATCAGAGTAAACCAAATTATAAAGCAATGTAAAGAAACCTACTTGGAACATTGGAAAGAAAAAAACTAAAAGCCAAAGTAGATTATAATGTTATCTGGCCCTAAAAAGAGATTATGAATTGGCAGAATAGTTCTCTACTGTCAGAGATAGAAAGCAGAGACAGCTCCTAACCAAGTACACGCTCAGTGACCACAAACTGCCAATCGAAAAAATTTATTTTAACAAGTTCAACTCTGTAATCTCAGATTTCAAAGAGCTAAATGACCACTCAAAATTAAAAACACTCCTAGGAGAAGGAGACAAGGAATATCTTGCTGCCCATTATGTATCAACACGCCACAACCTGAGGGACAGTGAATGACCTAGACACACACACACACACACACACATACAGTGGTGTGCAAAAGTGTTTGCCCCCTTCCTGATGCTGCTGAAAGCGACTGAAGGAGAGAGGAGAGAAACGAGAAAGCAAAAACTATGGGAGAGAGAAGATGTCGAGTTAGTAACATGCAGTAATGGGATAAAAATGCATACAGATAGAGAGGGAGAGGAGGAGAGAGGAAAGAGGTGCATCATGGGAAGTTTCCCGGCAGTCTAGGCCTATAGCAGCATAACTAAGGGATGGTTCAGGACTCACCCAAGCCAGCCCTAACTATAAGCTTTTTCAAAGAGGAAAGTCTTAAGCTAACTCTTAAATGTGAAGATGGTGTCTGCCTCCCGAACCCAAACTGGGATCTGATTCCACAGGGAAGGAGCTTGATAACAGAAGGCTTTGGCTCCCATTCTACTTTTGGAGACTCTAGGAACCACAAGTAACCCTGCATTCTGGGAGCGTAGTGTTCTAGTCGGATAATTAAGGTATTATGAGATCTTTAAGATAAGATGGTGCCAGACCATTAAGAGCTTTGTAGGTGAGGAGAAGGATTTTAAATTCTATTCTGGATTTTACAGGCAGCCAGTGCAGAGAAGCTAATATTGGAGAAATATGATCTCTTTTCCTAGTTCTTGTCAGTACACGTGCCGTAGCATTCTGGATCAACTGGAGAGTCTTAAGGTACTTATTCGGGCAGCCGGATAATAAGGAATTGCAATAGTCCAACCTAGAAGTAACAAATGCATGCACTAATTTTTCGGCATCATTTTGAGACAGGATGTGCTTTATTTTTGCAATGTTACGTTGGTGAAAAAAGGCAGTCCTTGAAGTTTGTTTCATGTGGGAGTTAAAGGATAAATCCTGATCAAAGATAACTCCGAGATTCTTTACGGTGCTGCTGGAGGCCAGGACAGCGCCATCTAGAGTAACTATATCTTTAGATAATGTGTCTCGGAGGTGTTTGGGACCAAGTACAATAACTTCTGTTTTGTCTGAGTTTAACATCAGAAAGTTGCAGGTCATCTAGGTCTTTATGTCCTTAAGGCACGCTAGAAGTTTAGTTAACTGGTTGGTTTCATCTGGCTTGATCGATAGATATAATTGGGTATCATCTGCATAGCAATGAAAGTTTATGGAGTATTGCCTAAAGGAAGCATATATAAAGGTGAATAGAATCAATCGAAGCACAGAATCATGTGGAACTCCATGACTAACTTTGGCATGCGCGGAGGACTCACTGTTAACATGTACAAACTGAGATCGATCTGACAGATAGGATTTAAACCAGCTTAGTGCGGTTCCTTTAATGCCAATTACATGTTCCAGTCTCTGTAATAGGATGTGATGGTCAATGGTGTTGAACGCAGCACTAAGATCTAACAAGTACAGCGACAAATCCATTGTCTGATGCAATTAAAAGGTCATTTGTAATTTTCACCAGTGCTGTCTCTGTGCTATGATGCACTCTAAATCCTGACTGAAAATCCTCAAATAAGCTATTGTTATTTAGAAAGTCACACAACTGATTGGCGACTGCTTTCTCAAGGATCTTAGAGAGAAAGGGAAGGTTAGATATAGGTCTATAGTTGGCTAAAACCCCTGGATCAAGAGTGGGCTTTTTAAGAAGCGGTTTAATTACAGCTACTTTAAAGGATTGTGGTACATAGCCTGTTAATAATGACAGATTGATCATATCCAGTAAAGAGGTGCTAACTAAGAGTAAAACATCTTTAAGCAGCCTAGTTGGAATGGGGTCTAAGAGACAGGTTGATGGCTTAGATTAATTAATTGTTGAAGTCAGCTGAAGATTGACAGGAGCAAAGCAACCAAAACACACATCAAGCTCTACAGCTGTTTCGAAGGTTCCTGTGTTTGAAGACAAGTCGGCACTGGTTGAAGCCAGGACCTGTTGAATTTTTTCTCTAATAGTTAAAATTTTATCATTAAAGAAGCTCATGAAGTCGTTACTACTGAGGGCTATAGGAATACATGGCTCAATAGAGCTGTGATTCTCTGTCAGCCTTGCTACAGTGCTGTTTTTATTTTTTTCTATTAATGATGAGTAGTAAGCTGCTCTGGCATAACGGAGGGCTTTCCTATATTCCTGTTTTAAGACTATCTTGCCAGACTAAACGAGATTCTTCCAGGTTATTGCAATGCCATTTCCTTTCAAGTTTTCATGATGTTTGCTTTAATTTGCGGGTTTGGGGGTTATACCATGGAGCTAACCTTCTTTGTTTTATTATCTTCTTTTTTAGAGGATGGTGGTCAATTTGGAAAGGGCTGCGATTTGCATAGGAGTCCTCTGTTATATTGAGACATAACACTGAATTAAATGTAGATGGGATCGCTTCCTTAAATTTAGCTACAGCAATATCAGATAGACATCTAGAGTAAGAATTTTTGCCTAATGGCGTGTAGTCCAGTAATAGCTGTTCAAAAGTTATTAAGTAATGGTCCGATAAAGAAGGATTCTGTGGAAAGACTATTAAATGTTCAATTTCAATGCCATATACCAGAACAAGGTCGACAAATTTAATAGTTGAAAGTCTTGCGACCAGTTTAAAATTAAGTTACGTCTGTTGCTGAAAGTATACAGAACTACTTACATTTCAAAGTGGAGTAAGTTTTAAAGAGGATTTGAAGATTGCGCCTTTGACTTGAAAAACGCTTAATATTTTAAAAAGTATAAAAGGTAGAAAAAAGTTGAATACAAGCATAAATGTCTTCTGTAGCTGAAAGTAGGCTATGCAGGAGTAGCGAACCAAAATAACATGCTCGGGCACTGCGCGAAGGAGTTAAATATCACTTCCAGCATCCACTATGTGGAGGTGAAGAACACGTACTAACCAGACACGATGTTGTCGTATATCAAGTGTAGATCACACAATATAACTCCTAATTACTTCCCACTAAAAAGGATTTAGATTGGATTGATTAGGATTGTTATTCAAATCTTCAGCATTCCCACTATTGTTATTCAAATCTCTATTATTACTATTAGTGGGAATGCTGATTAAGAATTCCTAGCAGTAGTTCATTGTTGGGTTTCACTTACCGTTTGTCTGCAGTTGGTTACCAAACTTTTGAAGGCGTGGCCTGATGCACTTAATGGGCCACAACTCTTTAATGCTGAATTGGATTGCAACCAAATTTGGGACTGCTGTACATACAGCCACATTGCACAAGTGTACAACATGTCATAGAATTCTATCCACAGGGGGCGCTACAGTAACATTAAAACATGATATTTGTACACTTCTGTTGACTTCAGTAAAATGAAACTTGGTACACAAGTTCTCCAAGAGCATGTGCATGACATACAAGCATTGCACCAATAGCCCCACCTTGTGGCCTTAGATAAACACCACCATACTCCTTATTAACGGCCGTATTTCTTTAATGTAATATTCCATGGTGACCAAATTCAGCAAAGTTGTACAGATGGGGATGCTGTAGTCTGTAGCATTTGATACAATTTCACCTGTAGGTGGCGCTAAAAGATTTGAAAAACCACTGCTGTAGCAGCCGCAGCTGGGAGCACTGGAAGCAGCAGCCAACAGCTTCCAGCTCTCACTCTATTTATTATTATTTCGCCGTTTTTTGGTGTCTAACTACTCCTGTACCGCTTGTCCTAGAAAGTTTGTTTCAACTTCAAAACGTACATATTCTTCATGAGATTTCTTTCTATGTAACATGTTTCAGTGATTTTATATAATTTTTTAAAGTGTTAAAATTTACACTGAAAGTCTATGTGAACTGAGTTGGAACCTTTTAGATGCAGAGGTTTGGAGATCGAACCCAGGTGCTGGCAATATGTTTTTAATTAAACTTACAGATTCTGTATTACTTTCTACTGCACACACACTGTACATCGTCACATTCTGCAAGACCTCCTACCACTAATAATGTTCACATTTCTTACCTAAAAGCTTAATTTTAGAAAAATAAATTTTTTCTCAACAAACTGTGAATTTGTGCTCTGTGTGCCAGGGATCCTCAGCTGGCTCTGTGGTGAAACCCTGGTAATGGTCTGCTTCCCTGTTAGATAACAAGGTTCTGGGTTTGATACCGACAGACCTCCATGTAACATTGCTGTCATGGATAAATTTGCTTTATACTGTATGTAAATCATGTACCATCATTCAATACAACTCCTGCACTCTTTAATATTATTGTTTAATATTTAGATTGATATGCATTTTAAAAAACAAAAACTCATCTTTTTTATTGTATATCTCAATAGTCCAGTGGTAAAAGAGCTTGTCAGTTCTGTGCCCCTTTTAGTTCCAGAGGTTGTGAGTTTGAACCCAGGTGCTGACAATATGTTTTTAATTAAACTAACAGATTCTCTCTTATTTTAAACACTTTGAACACATACTGTACATCCTCAAATTCCGGAAAACCTCCTGCCACTAATAATGTTCAAATTTCTGACTGAACGGCTTAATTTTAGACAAATACATTTTTTATCAACATAATCTAAATATGTGCTCTGTGTGTCAAAGATTCTCTGCTGGCTCTGTGGTTAAGAGAAGGGTTAAGGGAATTAGTCAGTTTTCCCTGTTGTATAGCAAGGTTCTGTGTTTGATACCAGCTCAGGGCAGTCCTCCATGTAATGTTGCTGTCATGGATAAAGTTGCTTCATACTGTATGTATATCATTAAATTCAACTCCTGCACTCATTAATATTATTGTTTAATATTTAGATCGATATGCATTTTGAAAAACAGTGATCTTTTATTGTGTGTTAACAGTGTATCTGAATAGTGCAGTGGTTTAAGATGTTGCCACTTGTGTACCCCTGTCAGATTCCAAGGTTGTGAGTTTGAATCCTGCTAAGGACATGAAAACCTATTAAAGTGAAGTTGTACAGATGGCAACGCTGAACAAGTCTGTAGCATTTGATATAATTTTACCTGTAGGTGGCACTAAAGGATTTGAAAAATTGCTGCTGGAGCAGCAGCTCGCAGCGGTTTCACTGTTTTAGACAGTTGACTTTATTACAAATATGTTTTAGTTGTATAAAATTAGAAACTTATAATGTCACAAGAAATAATTATAAACAAATCACCCAGCTAAATCATATGAACTCAATCAATCAAACTATTTATATGGCATCTTTCATTGAATGATTGATTGATTGATTTGTTTATTTGAGTGTCCTGCACCTTATGGTGCCCAGCCCATATGGGCTTACAAGATACTGGAAAACAACAACAACAACCAGGAATGGCCACATGACCAATCACAACATACAGTTCCACAAATTCAACATATCAGAATATTCACTTCCCATAAAAAATAAAGTCTTATTATGATGATATACTGTTCTCTGTCTTAGTTTCCATGCATTTTCTATAAATCTTGCTAAAGCAAAAACCTCCTCATTAAAGAGCCAACTCAACATATTACCTTCAGACAACGAAAACAAATCAGGCTTCCTCAACTGCATTTTTTCATACAAATGATTCCTCAAGTCGCTGTACATGGGACAATGGAATGCAAAATGAAATTCATCCTCAACAACACTAAGATCACAAAAAAAACACATTAACACTGCTCTTCAGGAATACCTTTATATCTGCCTACCTCAATTGCCAGAGGCAAGGTACCAGTTCTTAACTGAGCACACAGGGACCTCTACCCTCTCTGTAAATGTAACTGTATATAAGTCTCAATGTAGTAATCCTCTTTGATTTGAACACAGTTTCTGAGCTTTGGCTTATTCCAAATCTCATCCTTCCATTGTTCCTCATGGATCTTTAGTAGTTTTTCTTTGTTACACTGCAAATTAGTGCTGAAAATAAAATGTAAATCAGAGAGAGAGAATATTGCAGAGACCTCTCTTGACCAAGGGTAAACGTGTGCTGTGTCTCAGTTAAAAATCTTTTTGGTTAGCCTTTCTTCTGGCAACTGGACCAGGCGGTTCCACAGCCGAACTATTTCACATCTCTGCTTTACAAGACATGAGACCCATCCCATGTTCCCTTCAATAGCCTGCTTAGCCATATATTTATGCACCCCAAGAAAACACCTCATGGCTCGACTCTGAATAGCATTACTGTCAGGGGTATCCTTAAAACCCCACACTCCTGCAGCATAACATAAAATTAAGCCAACCATTAAATCATAAAGTTTTGAAAATGTTGAAAAACCAAAGTCAGGGCACAGTTTCATTTTATTCATCACAAACCTGAACACTCTTCCTGCTGACTCTGACAATGCTTTACTTCCCTCTGAAAAGCACATATTTTCATTAAAGACAAAACCAAGATATTTGTAATAAATGGTGTACTCTAAAGGCATTGATCCAAACTGAAATGTATGGTTGCTTTGCTGATAACATTGCTTTCTAAAATGCATAATCTGTGTTTCTTCACTGTTAATAGCAAGTCTCCATTTACTACACCATAAACTCATAATATCCAGCATTTTTTGTAAATTAATCTCTTTCCCTGCAACCAACACAATGTCATCAGCATATAACAGAATACTAAAGTTCATTTTATCAATTGGTATACCTGGATCGGCCTGCTTGATTTCTTAAGCTAAATCATTTATATTAAGGGCAAATAAAGTGGGGGAGAGCACACTCCCTGCTTCACCCCAAATGGAGTTGGAAACCAACCAGTCCTGAAATTATTTAACTGTAAACATGCAACTGGGACTATTAAAACAATGTTTTGATAGCATTGTAAAATTTACCATCAATACCAGAGCAAAGTAACTTATACTCCAAAAGATCTCTATTGATCCAATCAAAGGCTTTCTTGAAATCCACAAAACAAGCAAACGTATTTTTGCCCTCTTGTAGTCTAGCTCTCACCACAGAGGATATGGCCTAAGTATGATCAATACATGCCCTGTTTTTCCTGAAACCATTCTGCTCATCTACCAACACCACATGAGACTCTAGGTCTAAGTCTATTGAGGACACCTGAATACAATTTATAAACTGTACTGATCAGGCTGATACCTCTGTAATTTTATGGAACTCTAGGGTCAGCTATTGCAGATTTGGGGATGAGTTTGATTATAGATTTATTCCACACAGATGGAATAATACCATTCTGAAAGCACGTTGGACATAGACAATGTAAAATATTCAACAGATTAGGGGCTTTAAGGACCTCATTAGGTATGTCCTCCACACCCACAGCTTTATTTAATTCATTTATCTCTGCACCTCACACTTTTGTTCTCTTCGCTCTTTATTATTTATTTATTTTGCCGTTTTTGGCGTCTAACAACACCTGTACCGTTTGTCCTAGAAAATTCATTTCAAATTCAAAACATACATCTTCTTCATGAGATTTATGCTATTACTTTTCTTTATTCTAACATTTTTCAGTGATTTTATATAATTTTTGAAAGCATTAAAATTTATAATGGGAAGTCTGTGGGAGCAATGTTTGAAAGCTGAAATCTCAACAACTAGTGCTAAAGCATTCATACTTTATGGACAGCTTCCCCATGTGGAAACACTTAACATATTAAAAACATGGTAACTATAGCGCCATCATGTGGTCAGTTATTATGCGTTTTACATTTTGGCTAATAACTCATGAACTGTGAGGCGCGGCAAATCAATATTTGCTTACTGTGCTCCTTGGATGAAGTTGTATAGATGGGGATGCTGAACAAGTCTGTAGCATTTGATACAATTTCACCTGTAGGTGGGGCTACAAGATTTGAAAAACTGCTGCTGTAGCAGCCGCAGATAGGAACAGTGGAAGCAACAGCTTCCAGCTCTCCAGCTCTCTGTGCAATTTCTCAAAATTCTAGTTCTTCTTCTTATTCTTCTTCCGTACGTTTTTTGGTTCGCTACTCCTGCATAATTTCAGCTACAGAAACCATTCAACTATCAAAATGTTCAACTCTTTAAGAACATTTATGCTGGTATTCAACTTTTTTCTACCTTTTATGCTTTTTAAAATATTAAGCTTTTATCAACCATTTTTTACAATGTTTTTCTGAGTTTATAATGGGTGTGTATTGCGCTGTTTAGAGTATGTCACATGACCTGTGATGTCACCCACTGATCCTCTTCTGCCTTTCTGCTTTTTCAAAATGTCAGTACTTTATCTCTTGTAACTTCCACAACTTTGAATTGTCTGCCTCAAAGCACCAAGAGAGCCCTTCTGCTATCTCATTGAGTGTTGTTATATTTTGGCTCTGAAACCCTTGAGCAAAAACACAAATGCAACAATTTATTACAATAGAAGTGAAAACCACTGGCAATATTACAATAACTTCCAGCTTTTCTGGCAATGTATTTCAGCTCTTAGCTTGTTTAGGTAATGCATTCTTCTTCTGTGTGTTTTTCAGCCTTCTTCATATTTTAAGCTACAGAAACCATTCAAATGTTAAAACTTGCTCTTTAAGGACACTTCCATTCAACATTTTTCTACCATTTATACTTTTAAAATATTGTGCTTTTTTCCAACAATTTATACAAGTGAAAACCATTGACAATATGACAGTTTACCTTCCAGCTTTTCTAGCAATGTATTTCAGCTCTTAGCTTCTTTAGGTAATGCAGTTCAGCTTCCAATACTGGCAATTAATTTCACATTTCTGCATTTTTAGCAATGCTTTGCAATTAATTCTTCTGTAAGTTTTTCGGTCGACTGGTTTGATTGTTTCTGTAGCTGAAAGTATTCAGAAGTATTCTGAATACTTTCAGCTACAGAAACAATTCAAACGTAAAACTGTTGTGCTCTATAAGGACAATCTATGTTTCTATTCAACTTTTCAACTTAACTTTTCCAACTCCCAATTCTACCAGTCTTACATTTCAGCTTCCAGGTTTTTGAGCAGTCTAGTACAAAAAGATTGGAGCTTTCAGATTTTTCAGGCAAATTAATTTCAGATTTCTGCATTGTCAGCAATGCTTTGTGATTTATTTCAGCTGTCAGCCTTCACACGCATTTTCTACAGGAAATGTAATTTTTATAGTTAGAAAGCAAAAAATATTTATGGGACAAAATAATATATAGAGGTGTTTAATGTTTCCCTGACTAAAATCCCTGTGTATGCTGAGTATTGTAGTTGAGAATTTACAGATACACCCATGTAACAAACTATTGTGCCAGTTGGCCAGGCTTACAGGATGTACAGTTATTGTGGTTTTCGTTTATTTAAGCAATTGCTACAACTAATTTCTAATGTTGCAAATTATGAATGAGTTATATTTACAGTCTCAGGACATCAAGACTGACCGAATCAGATTTACCATCAGTGTTGCATCAGCAGAGCCACAAAGATAATCAGAGACCCTCATCACCCATCACCCATCTCATGGTCTGTTTTCCCTCCTGCCTTCAGGTAGGAGGGAAAACAACACACCAACACACCCTCTAACCCCCATAACAGTCACCTGAAACCAAATAACGGAACAGTCATGCACTACAGACACCTGACAAGTAAACTTACTGGACTGTACAATTACATTTTACATAACCATCCCCTTAGTTATGCTGCTATAGGCCTAGACTGCCGGGAGACTTTCCATGATGCACCTCTTTCCTCTCTCCTTCTCTCCCTCTCCATCTGTATGCATTTTTATCCCATTACTGCATGTTACTAACTCGACATCTTCTCTCTCCCGTAGTTCTGTGCTTTCTTGTTTCTCTCCTCTCTCCTTCTGTCACTTTCAGCAGGTATTTCTGCCTCCGGAGCTGCAGAGACTGGTCTGTGGTTGTGGGCCACCTGCTACCCCTGTGTTCCTGCTCGATAACTGCTACTACAGTTGTTGTTATTGGCTCTGCTACTAATACTGTCAATATTATTCCTATAGCTGTCATTCCGATTATTATTAATTTATTAATATTAATGTTACCACTACAATTACATTATTACTATTTTCAAAATTCTAGGTGGAATTTGCATTGTGCCTCCCTTCTTGGACCATGCTAACAAGTAGTGACGATGTCTCTTTATGTATCAATACAGTTAAACTCAATGTACCTGTCTGATAAAGCATATAATCAGTGCATATACATCTTTACTTACTGTCGTGGTTAAGCCCACTGTACTGTAGGTATACATTATTTTGTTTATAGTATTTTTATGTATAGACTGATTGATTGATTGACTGTGAGAGAGATATATGGCTGCATGGTGTGGGTTACTTTTAACCCCCTGTTGTCCCCCAAACAACTATCAGAAAACAGAGTAGTGTAGGCTGAAGGCTCCTTACCCCCCTAGTGCCAAGTTGGAGACTTCCAAATTAGGGAGGGGGAGTGTGGGCTGTTCAGTCTGCTCCGAAGACACATGCAGGATTTCAGGGTCCAGGCTATCCATCCAGGGCCTTGCACTACTACCACTAACATACACAAATACAGAACCACAAACAAAAAACAATTACAAATAAATACACAACAAAAATAAACACAACAAACATTTACACATTTAACAGAGACCCTCAACACATGAATCAATACCCCAAACTAAAGTGGAACACACGGGTGGTAATTTGTCCTTCAAAAACAAGAACAAGTAGTGATATCCAAGACTGATTAAGAATAACTACTAAGATCAGGGGCATGTATCACAAAGGAAGTTCAACTTATAGGATTTTTTCATGGCCCCGGGTTGGTCCGCTTTGGCTGCACCGTTCCAAGCAAAGCCATGATGACATGCGTTTCCACTACTGCCTCACAGCAGAGTATAGCCATGCCGCACTGCTGTGGTCCTTCTTGGTAGCAGGGCTGAACCACAGCCAACCCACGATGATCTCCCCCTTCATCAGCTGTGTCTTGTGCTGCTCAACACTTGTGTGTCTGTGCTGGCTATTAGACTATGACTATGAGAAAGCTCAGTTTAAAGTCTGTGTGACCAGCTCTCAGTTCTTTTATAGCTTCAAACTGAGTCTCTGTGGTTCTACGGTGTTCTTGTTTGTACTTTCAGATATAAGCCTTATTTTACTGTTTATCTCTTTCAGACATGTCAGAACTGTGTTAAGTTACTGCTGATGCAAACAACATTTACCGCTGCTGCCTCACATTAAACCGACAAACCAGCGGGAGGCTTTAATTGTGAAGAAGTTATAGATGCAATGTATTTATCCAGTGCTTAATTTGTAAAATCAGGAGGTCCCGGAACACAGAGGGTACTGTTCCCCACGGGTCAGGGGGAGAGAAAAAGTCATGGAACGCATCAAAAATCCACAGTGGCTGGAGCACATTTGACAACACTTAGGTGCTAGCTGTTAAAACTAAACTAAACTGTAATCTCAAACAAGCATTCTTTATTAAGATTTATTAATCAGAGCATTCACAATAAACACTCAAAATCAGCAGGGGGAGGCGCGTAGAAACAGCTGCTCTCTCTCTCTCTCTCTCTCTCTCTCTGACTCTGACTGTCCCTTCACTACCCTGTTGTTTCCCTTCTGTCTGTGGATTGCTGCTACAATGGGGGGAAAATAAAATGGAATTAGGGCTGAAAGTTCTATTTACAACCACAAAAAGCAAGCAGGCTAAAAAAACGAACTAAGTGACGTGTTCTGTCTGTCTATCTCCTCTGTTTCAATACTGTGGACAGCGCTGCACCTTCCGCCAAAACGACTTTGGCCTGCTTAAACTGACCTACTGGTTTGAAGAAATTCAACAATTTGTCTTTTTGACATTTTATCAATTTCCTCCTTGTTGCTGAGGGTATCCTAATTCAAATCACAGTAACATTAGCTCACATGACATGCACAAAGAACATGCTTCAGGTGTCACTGCGTGACCTGACCTCTCTCTCTTTGTTTTTAAAAATCAGATTTAAAATACATCCAAAATAACAAGCGCTTTATGAGTAACTTCAATGGGAAACAAAAGAATGACAGCATTAAATATTACATAAAATTTAATTACAGATTTTGACAGTGACAAAGGAGGTGCCAGATCCAATCAAATAGGTGCTGGTCTCAATCTGGGAGGTCCCGAATCCAAATTAAGCCCTGTGTTTATCACAAAGTTAGCAAAGCTCTGTTAGTGGTGCTATTCTTCAATCTACACTACATATTGACATATTCTGCACTATTTGGTAAGCAGATCCATTTTAAATATTGCAGGGAGGAATACTACAGCCATAGTGAGCTGTTAGATGAAGAGCTGCATACCTCAGACTTTTGCTGCATTATCTGCAAACCAGTACACCGACAAGACATCATCAGGTACAACTTACTCTACTTTCCTGTGTTGTATAGTCAAAAAACATTCGCAGCGTGCCAACACGGCTCGACTGTTCATGGCATGGCTCAGCAGAAGTGCCCCCTCACCATTGAAAAACCCTATTAGTCTGGCTCCCTTTAAGCTTCCCTAGGTGATCCAAGAACCCCTGTCACAAAGCCAGTTATCAATGATTTAGTTAACTACAGGGTTACACATCCAGCAATGGGCATGTACATATATGAGAAGTGCAGCTCTTAACTACAAGCCAATCATATTTAACGTCTTCAGATCAAGAGTGGACTATTTAATTTGATGAAACTGTGACACACGTGAGGAAATTAAGTTATTGTAGTGGCAGAAAGTAACATTTGGAGAGGTAGAGCAGCTAAGCCTATAAGCGTGGAAATTAAAGTATGATGTGTAGTGCATGCTGTATGCACTACACATCATACTTTAATTGCCACGCTTATAGGCTTTTGCATCTCCCTGCCCCCCTTTACGAGATGTATAACCTATTCGCCTCTCCCATGTTCCTCAAGCATTTAGAGAGAGCCACAGGATGTGAGTCTGTGTGAAAGAAGAGGACAACATCTGATAGTGCACACAGATTTCTTTTTGGATGATCCCTTTTCCATTAAGAGTCTGGCTTCAAAATCATTCCTTGGTTCCATAAAAACAGAGATTCCAAGACAGTTTTTCTCCAAGATTTATCTAAATCTACCTTAAGTGTCAGAACATCTATTTGTGATATGAATATCATAATTACAAGGTAATTTATTATCATTTTACAACACAAGGTTGTACAATGAAATGAGTTTGTAGCCCCTTCATGCTACACACAAAAAACATAACAGATAATTACATTTATATTAGAATTGGGTAACATATAAAATAAATTAAATAAAACAATATATACAGTTATTTACATACATACATACATACATACATACATACATACATTACACCCAGGAAATAATTCTGCAGTGCATTTTTTAAATTTGCATCTGGTGAAATGTAAACAGCAGAGATAGTGATGATAATATGGTTTTCATCACATAAAAAGCTTGACATTTGAGAAGCAGTGTCCGTCCCCTTTGCCTGCGTTTGAGCAGTAAGCATTATCGATGTAAACACAGAGTTCTCCTCCTTTCATCTACCAGAGTCTTGCGCTCTGTCAGCTTGGAACACGGTCCACCCGTTGAGTGCTTGATCCAGGATGTTGATGGAGCAAGTCTGTAAAGATGTAGTCACAACAGTATCTGATTTCCCATTGCTTGGCCAGACTGAGTCTTAAGTCCAAGCCTATCCTGGATCTCTTTCCTCTCCTCCTGGAACGATCACAGCACCCGCCGTTGTGCCTGATCAGGTTAATCTGGCTGGGTGGATCGTCTCAAGGTTGGCTGCTTTTTAATCCAAACCCTGGCTTCCTTTTCTGATGACAACGATGATGTATTTCTGTCATAGGTAATACGTGTTTCAGCAATAAAGCCGAAAAAATAAATAAATAACAGATGAAAAAACAAAAATGTAGCAGCATCTGCTATGCGCAGCCATTGCCATAGTCAAAATCTCCTGTTCCAGTCGATTTGAACAATTTTGGCTTAGCTCTTTAAAACAAATCCATCAGATGTCATTCAATGATGTTTCAGCATTAAAGCTGAAAAAAATATCAGACTAAATCAAAAATGTAGCGACGTTTGAAGGAGCTACCAACCACTGCAGCTACATGCTGGAACATGAATTGGAACAGTTTGTGTGTGCATGTTCATATTACTAAGATTTGGTGTCTCTGACATTTATTACAGCAGTAATAACCAATGTTTGTACAACTTCCACTGTTAGACAAGTCATGTTTGATGTCATTTAATAGCACAAATAATGCCAGTTTATGGAAAACTACTCTCAAATCTAATTTAATTTAATTATAGCAGCTGAAGTCTACAGTGTTCAATAAATAATTAAATTACTTGGTTCAACGTTAAAACTTAACACTTTCTCCAGTGGCCAGGCCAGTAGGTTACAACACCATTGGCACCAATATTATTGTTTTGTCAGTTCTGTTAGCAATCTGTTTTAAGACTGCCCTTTTAAAAGCTTCTCTATCACAATGCTTAACCTTTCTCATAAGAATCTGTGTTTTGGAATTTTGTTTAACTCCTCCTGTTTAGGGTTTACCGCAGTGTACTACAGCAGAGGCGCCCCAACATAAAGAGCACCTTCACTAACATCAGAAGAAATTGTATAGGCTTAATAGAAGAGCCTGGATAGGCTTGTTCCAATGATGAAGTCAAAAGTAACAGCTAAGCGTTCGTTTATTTAGATATTTAATATTTTAATATCAGAATTGGAGCATATCTATAACATTTCTGTCACAGTGCACAAAGCAATGCTTTTGTCAGGAGGAGGAACAGAGTGTGTTTATATCAAATTGCATTGCACACATCTCTTAATTAATTAAACAAAATCAAGAAACAGAGTGACTTTTGCTGATTAACATCATGTCCGTCATGTTTTTCAGCCTAGTTAACCCTGCAACTCCAGGAACGTGACACCAAAGTATGCCGATGTAATGACCAGACAGAGCAGAATGACTGCTGGTGCATGGCTGACCCTCTTTTAAATAGTGTACTGACATACAGAAAATATACTGAAGGAAACAATGCTTTGGCTGTTTTCTATCACATTTTAGTTCTAAATGTAAACTACAAAAATAGGAAATGGATTACCATAGCACATCAGGATTTTTTTTTACACAATTCATGAAAACCTTTTGCCCCACTGTCCAAAATAACAAACCATCTTAGAATTGGCTGGGGCATTAGAAATTGGCCATATTCTATCGTCAATTGTTGTTATGATCATCGATTGGCACAAGCCTATTGATTATATCGTCCAGCCATACGTGGTACCACAGAGATTATGAATGAGAGCAGGAGTATCTAAACAAAGTGATATCAAACACCTTAGTGTAGTGAGAAAATTGTACTCAATAATAGCCAATCAAAATAAGAGAATCAGAGTTGACCATGATAGACAACCAAATACTCAAGGTAAAAGCTGCAAGAGAGGAGCCTGCTCTCTGCAGAGACAAATAACAGGATCAATACAGTTAAGGCTCAAGTGGCTGCTGCTCTAAACTATACAAACTCTCAACACTATTCTCATACCTCATCCACCAACTGCAACCCATGACATGGAAAGAACTCTGTTGTCAAGTTTGTAGATGACATTACCACCAGATTTCAAACAACGATGAGAATTCATATCGCGAGGAAATTAACAATCTTGCAGGGTGGTGCACAGAGAACACATGGTGTGGTGCTCAACATCCGCAAAACCAAGGAGCTGATCGTTGATTTTGGAAAAAAAGGGGGGGGTCGAAGACACACACCCCTGTCTACGTCAGTGGAGCTGAGGCGGAGCAGGTGAACAGTTTTAGGTTCCTGCTACAGAGCAGCTTCTTTCCTCAACTGTACCTCATCCGCCGCACTCCACCATAAATAAATGACATGGAACTTTCTGTTATGCTGGTTGATTTTGACAGACAACGTTTCGACTTGGGAATGTTTACTGTTTAACAGGTTGTAATTATGGGCTGTGATTAAGTAACTATATCATACTCATTCAGTTGTCTAACAACAGATAGAATAAGTGAGAACAACAATACGGGGGCTACGTCGCAGCAAAGTTAAGAAGACAACTTTCTGTCATCTAGCTTTTTCTGTGCTCACGGATTTTTAAAACATCAATATAGCCAATTATACCGAACAGCTGTTGTAATTAATCTGTATTTATGCTGATTTTGTCAGACGACGTCATGACCATAAAATTACAATTTGGTCATCTAGGCTGTCTGCCTCACTACTTACCAGATGTTGGCTGTGATGCAGTTTTATTGATTGCCAACTGAAAAGAGGGAAGGAGGATATTTGACCATTTTTATGTTGTTCAGGCGTTCTGTGGACAGAGGTCTCTACTAAAACACCCTAGAATCACAAGTATGGATGCAAATAGTTTTCACACAAAAGACATAGCTTTACTGTCGAGTCCTTACTGTTGCTGCTGCTGGCGGACACATGCCCAAAGCCATATGGTCCTAATTCAAAATGGGATTTGTCTACCTCATCAAAATCCCAAAGACATTGACGATAATGTAATAATAATACAAATAGAAATATATTTTAAATCCTTATATCTACAGAGGGGATGCCATTCAATTTAACTCTACACATTTTAACCCCTTGTTCATATAACATTTGCTGCTCAGCAAATCATGTATTCATAACCATAACTTTATTCAATGAACATATTACACTCAATCTTGAACCATGTGTTGCCTTCAAGAAAAACAAAGGGTTAGAGAACTGTAAGATAACAAAATATGCAAAATTACTTAAAATTAAAGCATTTCAGTTAAAATAGCATTTATTTTATCTAGGGAAAAGACTATGCTTAGTATCTTAACGTATACCCCTCAGAAGTATTAGTGTCAGTGTGGTAAATTAACTAATCAGATCTTTCCTATTTTGTCATAAAGACCAACTATTAATGCAGTAAGTAACAGGCGAGGGAGAACCTAGGATATCTATTATCCTAGGGTACAGCTGAGTACTTGCCACTCACAGCACAGTAGAGCGGGACTTGGGGCAAAACGGATGGGGAAAAACCATGGATACATCCATGGGGAAAACAGCGGCGACTTCCGCGTTCGGTGACATCACGTGCATACCCTCTTTTCGGAAATATACACCATTAACTACAAACCTTTCAAAAGCGTAGCAAAGCCCCATACCATTACGGGTTAACAGCACCCGAAACACTGCTCACTTATGCACACTAAACCAAACCAACTCTATCATGACGTAATTTCATCAACATATGACAGCTACTAGTGCTAGCTGAATGATCAAGCCAACAAGTACTTACAAAACTACAGTACCGTGGGTATGTTATGGTAACGTTAGCTAGCTAGAACAGCGTTTGACAACTTAAAACGACCAACTTACCCGTGTTTTTTTACGCCACTGTTAATTTGACTTGTGCTTAAAACAAAGTGTCGTTTTGGATGTTTGCTTACAATATAACGTTATTTATACTGTACTTTTGGAAACAAGCTGACTACTACATAGGTGAATTAACTATGGTCTGTCACTTTAGAGATTTAGCTAGCAGTCACTGTGTAAAATGGCAGTCTGTCCTGCTGAACCGTTACCACTCGACAGCTGCAAGGGGGTGGGGTGAGGGGATTGGTAAGAGCCAACATTATATGTGATATTTGCTTCAAAATAGATTTAAATGGCTGTATGTAGAATTGTATTTTTCAATAGAAAAACTTTTCTTTATAAGCGATCGTTGGTATCTAGTGCTCTTTGAGACGGTAGTGAAAGTGCACGTGACAGTTCCCTGGGTTAGAGAGTAGTGTGGTACGGTCCATAGAAAGGAACCCTATCATAGACAATCATTTCCTAATTTCTTTCAAGCTACTGAGGTGGTTTATGTTTTATTTCTTATTATGCATGAACGCAGTTTAACAGGTAAAAACAAGTACAAAAGATGCACTAGCTGGATAAATACAATACAAAATTGAACACCTTCAGAGCAACAATGTAACTTTTAAATAAAACAATGTTTTGACTAAAATTTCACCAACATAAAACGTAAAGTGAGTAATATAACACGTTTAAAGTCGAAGGCTACTTCTTATCTTCTTATTAAAGCCTGACCGATTCTGGATTTTTTTAGAATGATACCGATATTGATGCTGAACTATCTGATGATATGTCAGCTGTTTTTTAGTTTTTTAACAGAAATCATAACTTAAATTTGGTTAATAAAGAATTGTGACCAAGATATGTACTAAGTGGGACTTTGTACAGTTAAAAAAAATGTCAAAAATATAACACTAACAGCAAATATAACAGTACATTTGAAACATCAACAACAACTTCACTGGAAATGAAAAAGGATCAATAATGTTAAACAACACAAATAAAACAAAAATACATCTATTGAACTTGAGAGAATAAAAATAAGACTTAAAACTTAAAATGGAAGAGATGACTTTTTAAGAAGTGGTTGAACTACTGCTGATTGAAAACACTCAGGCACTTGACCAGAAATGAGAGAAGAAGTATGGCTAGTATAAATGGAGAGATGGATGAAAATATCTCTTTTTAAAAAGTGAGTGGAAGAATGTCCATCAGCCTGTTGCAACTAGGCTATATAATTAGGCTAAGTTAAAACTTAGCCTAGTTATAATGTAAATTATTACTAAGTTGTGATTTATGCATTACTAAAATAAACACGGTTTCACCACGGAGATAAGTTACAACATAACTCTAAGTAACAACTAAATAGTTACACATGCAGGTAGGTATAAATCATAAAATATCACAGAATTATACTCACTAAAAACAGCAGTTTTTCTGCCACACAGCATACTCTTTTCATTAATTAAATGCCATTTTGCAACACCGTAATCCAGTAGACACCCAATTATTGATATGATATTTCAATATCAATCTAGCTTACTACGATGTGCTACAATGCCAAGTGGCTCATACCATCCAGAAAGCTAATGCGTACTGTAACCATGACGATGGAACTCTATCTTTGATCAGTGATTGGCCAGTTGCCTTAGTTATGACTTTATGTCCAAACTAATTAGGTTATGCCCCAAGTAATCATGGTGCAACCAATTTTAGTAGCTGATTTAGTTACAAACTAACTAGTAGTTACTGATCCTCTAGTGTCGACTTTACACCCTAACTTAAGAGAGAACTTACACATAGCTGGAACACGTGGATGATGTCATTTAGCCATGGTGTTGGTCAGATGTTGAGTTGTCACAGGTTTAAACAATACTAGGGAGCTAGATGTGTTACAGCAAAACTCAGGGAGAGTATGAGCGGGTGGAGTAAGTTATTGTATAGGGGGGGGGTTGTAGTGCAGCTAACAATTTAAAATAAATGTCTTGAGTTGTGCTTATGCTTCTCTATAAGAACTGAGAGGTACCTAGCTTGAGAATTTTTTTACCTCTAAGTTCGAGGTTTTCATGAGATCCGTCAGCCTTTAAAGGTTTTGTACTCCTCCATTTGACAAATATTCTTCAGTGAGTGGATTTCTTCATTTAGCCAATGCTGAGATGACGTTTTAGGCTTTTTGAGTCTAAAAGGTGTGATTATGTCTAAAATATTTACATAAGTACAATTAAAGGAATTAAAAATATCAGCAGTGCGCATTGAATGGTGGAGTTGGAGGTCAGAAGAGGCAAGGGCATGGTAAAACTTACTTGCTGAAGATTAATTAAAAATTTGAGCACAAGTGGCTTGTGTATTGCAGCTAAGGGTGTTGGAAAAGGCAGTACAAATCCATTTGTGTTCAGAAATCCCACTGTTTCATCATTCACTAAACAGCCAGTTAAAACCAGGGTGTGTCCTTTAATGTGAGTATTTAAAGGTCCAGTGTGTAGGATTTAGTGTCATTCACCCTGTGAAATTACAGTTTGCAACCATTTCATCACCCTCCACTTCCAAACGTGTAAGAGAAACTTTGGTTGCTGCAAAACTTGCGAAAAACGCGAACGGCCTTATCTAGAGCCAGTGTTTGGTTTGTCCATTCTGGGCTACTGTAGAAATATGGTGGTGCAAAATGGCGACCTCCATGGAAGGGGACCCGCTCCCTATGTAGATAAAATGGCTTATTCTAAGGTAATGAAAACACAATGATTCTTATTTTCAGGTGATTATACACTAATTAAAATATACTTATAAATAATAATAGTAATAATTTTATTCCATTTCTGCCAATATCTCCTCCTAAATATTAAACACTGGACCTTTAAAGGAATTTACCAAATTTAAAAACTGTAGATAGAGGATTGTCAGGACAGCATACATGCACATTAAAATCAACAAAATTAGAACATTATCATACTCAGGCATAGCAATAGATAGTAAGAGTTAATCAAATTCATCAATAAAACCAAAAGTGGACTTGGGTGGCCTATATATCAACATGCAAAGAATTTATGATGAGCCTTTTAAGACAAAGGGCAGCAATTCAAAGGAAGACAATGAGCCAAAATCAGTTTCTGAGCTATGTGTGTGCGTGTGAGTGTGTGTGCATATACAGTGGTATGCAAAAGTGTTTACCCCCTTCCTGATTTCTTATTTTTTTGCATGTTTTTCACACTTAAATGTTTCAGATCATCAAACAAATTTAAATAGTAGTCAAAGATAACACAAGTAAACACAAAATGCAGTTTTTAAATGAAGGTTGTTATTATTAAGGGGAAAACAAAATCCAAACCTACATGGCCCTGTGTGAAAAGCAACGATGCAAAAATAAAGTAAAACAAGATTAAATATTGATTAATTAATACAAATGATAAATGTAAAAAATAATAACAATGAATGCAACACCTTAGATCCTGTTAGATCTTGTTAGATCTTAGTGTTAACTAACCAGTTAGCTAAACTTCAAGCATCCCTTAAGGTCATAAAAAACTGGATGACCTGCAATTTTCTGATGTTAAAGTCAAATCTGAAGTTATTGTACTTGGCCCCAAACACCTCCAAGACACATTATCTAAAGATATAGTTGCTCTGGATGGCATTGCCCTGGCCTCCAGCACCACCGTAAGAAACCTCTGAGTTATCTTTGATCAGGATTTATCTTTTAACTCCCACAAACTTCAAAGACTGCTTTCTTTCACCTACGTAACATTGCAAAAATCAGGCACATCCTGTCTCAAAATGATGCCGAAAAACTAGCCCATGCATTTGTTACTTCTAGGCTGGATTATTGTAATTCCTTATTATCCGGCTGCCCGAATAAGTCCCTTAAATCTCCAGTTGATCCAGAATGCTGCGGCACGTATACTGACAAGAACTAGGAAAAGAGATCATATTTCTCCAACATTAGCTTCTCTGCACTGGCTGCCTGTAAAATCCAGACTATAATTTAAAATCCTTCTCCTCACCTACAAAGCTTTTAATGGTCAGGCACCATCGTATCTTAAAGAGCTGATAGTACCTTATCATCCCACTAGAACTCTACGCTCCCAGAATGCAGGGTTACTTGTGGTTCCTAGAGTCTCCAAAAGTAGAATGGGAGCCAGAGCCTTCAGTTATCAAGCTCCTCTCCTGTGGAATCAGATCTCAGTTTGGGTTCAGGAGGCAGACACCATCTCCACATTTAAGAGTAGATTTAAGACTCTTTAATAAAGCTTATAGTTAGGGCTGGCTTGGATGAGTTCTGAACCATCCCTTAGTTATGCTCCTGTAGGCCTAGACTGCCGGGAAACTTCCCATGATGTACTTCTTTCCTCTCTCCTTCTCTCCCTCTCCATCTGTATGCATTTTTATCCCATTACTGCTTGTTACTAACTCTACATCTTCCCTCTCCCGTAGTTTTGTGCTTTCTCATCTCTCTCCCCTCCCCCTCTCTTGAGTCTGGTTCTGGTCAGTCTAGACCTGCTCTATAGGAAAAGTGCAATGAGATCACTTCTGTTATGAATTGGCGCTATATAAATAAAATTTTATTGAAATGAATTGAAATAAGTAGTAACAATAACCGTTACCCCCTCAATAATTGCATTAATTACAAAATAAAAATCAAACTAAACACCAAGAGAAAGCAAAATTTGGAAGGGGAGAGTCTTGATTAGAATGAACAAAATAAATAACAAAACAAAGTAAAAACACATCCGTATATGGTGGATACGTTTGTGTAGTTACGTATAATTACATGGCTGAGGTAGTGTGTGTATGTATTGAGTGTGCGTATGTATTCATCATTGCATTGTGGATTAGAGATCAGGCAAGTTTTATTGAAATCAGCTGTTTTGGTTGAGGGAGGCAGACATTTTATCCAGGGATGAATGATCTATTAGAAGATTCTTTCACTGTATGATATTTAGGTGTTTTTTGATTTCCATTTTAAAAGGATAGTCTTCTTGGCGATAATTAGGGCTGTGAGCAGAATACTGTCACGGATACGCCAGGCTCCACCATCTACTAATCATCCACACCTGCTCCCTATCACACTCCTGCTCCCCATTAGCGCCCAATTACAGCCTGCATAAAAGCCCTGCATTCACTTGAATCTGCGTCTGACCTGGTTTGTAACAAGGACTCCCTATGCTACTCAGCATAACACCTGTCTCCAGCGATCTCCTGTCTCCAGCGATCTCGTCTCCAGCAATCTCCCTCTCCAGCGAATCTTCCACTTCCCTATCTACATACCTGTACTCCCGTAGTATCGGGCTGTCATCCAATAAAGAACATTCTGTCTCCATCTCGGTGTCCCCTGCCTGTCTGTCCATAACAAATACTGGAAGTAGTGCTGCATAGCTGTACCGCCTGGAACAAATGGCTTCATTGCCTTTTCCACTGCGACTCTGGTTGTTACAGGGGGTGACCTGACTCAGCGTTGAACTTTAAAGGTCTTAACCCGATGAAAACTGTTTTGTTGTAACTGTTGTAACTCTGTTTGCTGAACACAATTTTGAATCCTGAAAAAGATCGTTATACACTACATATCTCATACCAGCAGAAGGAAGATATGGATTCCACCGTTTTCTTGATGGAGAAAAGGATAACCGCTGCGCCCTGCTTTCTCCACACTTAGTCGACTCTGCTGTTTTCCTCAGCTACCGTGAGGATAAGCTTTGCCGTTGAACCCGCCGACAGAGTGGCACTCTGGCCTCCATGACGCATGAAATTGTTACCAAGGGCGATCTCAAGTAAGAGGCTTGTGTCTGGGCAGAGATAAGTTTATAACTGTGTTATTTTACCTGAGCTTCATTGCTGTGATTTTGTTGTTTTACTGTGGGAAATAACGGACCGCCGCGTCCTGTTTCCTGCTGTGTGTTTTTGAGCTTAGCTTAGCACGTTTCATTGTTTGTATCGGTACCACGCAGCTGGGCCTTTACTTGTGTTAGCTTTCGCCACTGCAGAGTCAATAACTGCTGCTTTTTTAAGACCAAAGTCCAGCAACACAGCTGCCGAATACAAGTTCGCTGCTGGGTTCTTGTGTGATAAAGGGACAATTGTGTCTTGCCACAGCATTTAGGATCTTTTGTACCTTGCTTTGTGTGCCTTTTTCCTCTCCCTCTCTCTTCCTTTACTAATCCACACACACATTTACACACCTTACACACATCAACACACATCCGATCTCCGATCCACTCTGAAGAGTTGGAAGCCTGCCAGCTGCAGCGCAGAGTCAGGTATCGATGCACACACATCTCCGTGAAGCATAAAACGGAAGAAGAATAAAAGTCTCTGTTTTTCCTCACCAGCAGTTGAAGTTCATCCAGTTTATTGCACAATGAGCGCATGTTGGAGAGAAATATTCGCTGTAACGGCGTGCAAAGTCCGTGTCAGTGCATTTCCCTCTCCTCCGGCATTTCACTGCATGAGCAAAGGTGAGAGCACCTTCCACTGATGAAAGCAGAAAAGCCAGAAATAAGTCAGCTGGTGTAGTTCACAATATCACAGCAGAGAGCTGAATTTATGAACAAAACAAGTCAAAACAATGCGCACCAAAACACAGAGGCAGCCTTCCATGGAGCCATCTTTAAACTTGAGGACGAGTACAGTGCGTCCTCTATTTTGGTTCTTCCCCTTTGTTTGAGTTTCGCGGGCCTGCCTGCCATTTTGGATCATTGCGTGATGAGCCACCCACGTGATCATGTCTGCTATTTTCCTCGCTTCCCCCTCTGTATTGTGCTTAGAGTAGATAATAGTGGTTTATTGGCTGAAGTTATTGATTATTGATCGGTGCTATAGTTAAATAAACTCTACTGAACCTTTTAAAGAGCAGTTGTCTGTGGTTATTTGGGTATGTGTTGTAATGACAGCTGGTTGTGACAGTCAGTGCTCGGATTCATCCTTCACTGTCCATCTTATTAATGTAAAATAGTGTTTTAAATATTGACATTTCTAAGTGGGCAACTACTTTTTGAGACTGTTTTCACGTTCTGATTATTGGTCCCTGATCCCTGGGTGGTGCCCCGTAATTATTCGTCCTTATTAATAATTTTATTAATATTAATCAGAATCAGAAACAGCTTCATTAAAAACAAATTAGGGTCATTAACATTTTGAGCTTGTGAAATGATGTTCACAAATAATTTCACAGCCTGCAGTTGTATATCACCTGTTGTGTGCATGTGAAAAAATTTTGCATGCCCGTATCTGAATGTGTAACTAAAGTTTTGCAGCTGTAGAAATATTTTGTGTATGTGTAATTAAAATATGTGCAGGAATATTTTACACACAAATGTCCTATCTTTGTATGCAACGCTGAAGTTACAAGCTATGAGTTACAAGCACGAATTTTGACCCTGTTTTAATGTCTGTGCTGAATAGCCAATCAAGTCAAACTGTCCAATCAGGGGGCAAAAGGTTCTAGGCGTTTTGGTTACTTCGTCTATCTGTAGTATGTTGGAGTCAACATGGAGGAGCCAGAGGGAGTCGGGTCCAGTTTGTTCTCAAGTCTATTCTGGTAAGCAGCAATGAGCCTCTTCTAACTGTTAATGTTTTGAATGGTCGAAAAACAGGTTTGGTGGTTTCTAACTCATACAGAATTTAAACATGAACCAAAGGGTGAAATATTTGTGCAGCGTAGTTAAGCCCTTATTGTTGGCTAGCTAATATTAGCCACGATGTTATCGCTAGCATAGCCGCTAATGCTAACTTTAGCCAAGTTGACTGACAAAAGAATCACTAGTTAACCAATCTTTGGCTAGCTTTAATCTTTATACTGGATAGGTTGGAACAGTCTGGCTAGTTTGTTGTTGAATGTAAGTTATAAACCAAAGGTTACACACACTAAACAAACTTTATCATGAACAATCTTTATAAAACAACTAGTGCGCATGCGCCAATGTGCATGCTGCCTGTTGCCGTAGCTCCATCTCGTCGTCTTACTTTTTCCAACTTTTAGCTTGCCGTTTTCTTCAAAACTTGAGTATCGTAGGGAAACTCTAACAAAGAGTTTCCCTACGGGGATCAATAAAGTATTTCTGATTCTGATTCTGATTGTGTGTAAGTATAATTTAAACTACGGTCTTTATGAAAATCAGAGTAGAAAGTGTTTTGGTACTTTTTTTCGCCGTGGAACTTCTTCTCCTGCTACTCGATCAGGGCACCTCTGCAGATCAGCTGTTTGGCCGCATTGTTTACACCAGGGAACAGCTGTTTGGGCCGACAGGGATCACACCGGGAGCGGTAAGTGGAAAGGCGGTGGGCTTGCTGTTCTGGTCAACAACAGATGGTGTAACCATGGTCACATTACTATCAAGCAGAGTATCTGTAGCCCGGACACTGAACTGTTAGCTGTGGGACTCCGGCCATATTATCTGCCACATGAATTTTCACATGCCATTGTTGTGGCTGTTTACATCCCCCCCTCTGCTAACCCAGCATCGGCGTGCAATGCCATTCACACCGTCATAGCACAACTCCAGACTCAACACCTAAGTGCACTCATATTAATCTTGGATGACTTCAACCATGTCAGTGTTATAACAACACTGACTAATTTCACCCAGTATGTGAATTGTCCTACTAGAGAGGAGAGGACACTGGACCTGCTGTATGCTAATGTTAAGGACGCATACAGCTCTCCCCCCCCGGGTAGGTCAGACCACAACCTGGTTCACCTCAAACCCTGCTATGTGCCTCTGGTTAAAAGGCAGCCTGCAACCACAAGGACAGTGAGGAGATGGTCAGAGGAGGCCTATGAGACACTGCAGGAATGTTTTGAGGTGACAAACTGGGATGCACTCTATGAGCCTCATGGAGAGGACATTGAAGGGCTCACTGAGTGCATCACTGGCTACATTAACTTCTGTGTGGGCTGCAATGTCTCAACTAAGATGGTCCATTGTTATCCAAATAACAAACCGTGGGTAACAAAGGACATCAAAGACATCCTAAATGCCAAGAGGAGGGCCTTTACTGATGATAATAGGGAGGAGGTGAGGGCAATCCAGGCTGACCTGAAGGTGAAGATCAGGGAGGCCAAGGAGAAGTACAGGAGGAAGCTGGAGTGGAAACTCACAAACACTGACCTCCCACATAATGAAGACCCTGGAGAGACTGGTGATGGAACAGCTGCGGCCCATGGTCAGACCCCACCTGGACCCCCTTCAGTTCGCCTACCAGCCCCAGCTGGGAGTTGAGGATGCCATCATCTTCCTGCTGAACCGCATCCACACCCATCTGGACGAGCCGGCAAGCACGGTGAGGATCATGGATTTTGACTTCTCCAGCGCTTTCAACACCATCCGGCCAGCCCTGCTGGGTGAGAAGCTGGCAGCGATGCAGGTGGATGCCCCCCTTGTGTCCTGGATTGTTGACTACCTGACTGGTAGACCACAGTATGTGCATCTGCAGCACTTTGTGTCGGACAGCGTGGTCAGCAACACTGTTCTCTCTCCCTTCCTCTTCACCATCTACACCATGGACTTCAGCTACCACACAGAGTCCTGCCACCTTCAGAAGTTTTCTGATGACTCTGCTGTGGTGGGATGTATCAGCGGTGGTGATGAGACTGAGTACAGGGCTGTGGTGGGGAACTTTGTTTCATGGTGTGAGCAGAACCATCTACAGCTCAACGCGACAAAGTCTAAGGAGCTGGTTGTAGACCTACGAAGGGCCAAGGCACCAGTGACCCCGGTTTCCATCCAGGGGGTCAGTGTGGACATTGTAGAGGATTACAAGTACCTGGGAGTACACATGGACAACAAACTGGACTAAGAACACTCAAGCTCTGTACAGGAAGGGCCAGAGCTGCCTATATTTCCTGAGGAGGCTGAGGTCCTTCAACATCTGCCGGACAATGCTGATGCTGATGATGTTTTATGAGTCTGTGGTGGCCAGTGCTATCCTGTATGCTGTTGCATGCTGGGGCAGCAGGTTGAGGGTAGCGGACGCTAACAGGCTCAACAAACTGATCCGTAAGGCCAGTGACATTGTGGGGGTGGAGCTGGACTCTCTGTCGGTGGTGTCAGAGAGGAGGATGCTGGCCAAACTACATGCCATCTTGGACAGTGTCTCCCACCCACTCCATGACATGCTGGTCAAACAAATGAGTACCTTCAGCGGAAGACTCATCCCCCCCAAAAAGCACCACAGAGCGCCACAGGAAGTCATTCCTGCCTGTGGCCATCAAACTCTTTAACTCCTCCCTCTAAGTGTTAGTCTATATGACCCTAAGTCATTAAACTGGACATTGGATCATTAACATCACTGCAATACTTGAAATAATTGTGCAATATTCTCTGTTTAATACTGCTGTGCAATATACTCTTTTCAGTTTAAAATTCCCTATTTATTGATATTTATTCATACTTCTATTATTGCTGTGCAATATCCACCGTCTCAAAATCATCTTAATAAGCTACACTTAACTTGGCAGTTCATGCACTATTACTTACTACTTATATTATTACATTGTATTATTATACCATACATACTTATCATCAACCGGTACATCCACTTTGTACTTTACACTTATTTTAATTTTATACTTCTATCCACTTGTACTTAATTTATCTTGCCTGTATTATAGTGTATTATATTTTGATTTGCCTAGAACTTCTATCCCTGTGTGCACTGACGTGATAGTGAGCAGCTGTAACAAAAGAGTTTCCCCTCGGGGATCAATAAAGTATTTCTGATTCTGATTATTTATGAGTGAGCTTGAATTAAACTTTGATTTACACATTACCTTTGATCATATGATGCTGCTAATATTTAACAGTAGTGATCCACTTGTGTAATGCAGGCACTACAGTATAGATGCTTTATCTTAGGTATTCATATATTTATTTTATATTTGTCATTTGACATCCAGACGACTTGTCTGAGCAGAATTTTGCCATTTACTGCATTGTTTTGTATTGTTTGTAGGCCTGCTAGTTTGAACCTATACAGTCTATGGTTTGAACCCACTGTCAGCTTGCACACACACACTGACACAGACGACACTAACATATTGATTGCTCTCTTAGACAAAGAGAACATCAATCCAGCCCTGAGCTTTGGTTGGTAAGTAGAAATATTGTAACTGAAATTGACAACAGACCAAATAACTTGACTGTGGATAGCTGTTTAGTATCCTTAGACCTTCTCATTTTGTTTAGAAAAATGCCATTCACACATGATTTACACTAGGCGATGCTTAATGTACTAGGTTTTCCGCACCTACTGCATGGAACAATCTACAGACTGATCTTAAACTTTAAAACATAGTAACCCTGAATCATTTTAAAGCTATGGTGAAAAGCTGCAGGCTTTGTGATGATGGAACAAGTGTGTGATTGGTCTCACTCCTTCTTTTAAACTGAATTAAGTAAGCTGAAGTGACTTTGCGCATTGCTGCCTGCAACTTTAATTTTTGGCCGATTGAGCCGCTTCCTCCCATTGAACGAAAAAAGGTTTAAACCAGCCCATTGCCTGTGGCTATATTTATTATTATTATTATTTGTCTTATGCTGCAGCTCAAATTGAGCTGAAATGACCTAGAAACACAAAACTTGGCCCAATATCTGGAAATGATGTGCAAATGGTTCCACAGAAATTTGAGCCCAATCAGCCACATGGTGGCGCTGTAATTAAGGCCCAAAAACTCAAATTTGGAAAGGCCACGCCCCACGCCCCTCACACCGTGACTCCGATTGACTTGAAATTTCTCACACTAGTCAAGCTCAATGTGCTCTACAAAAAAGCCTCTAGGGAGCATTAAAGTCCACCATGTTGGATTTTTTGCTAATTTGCATAATGTGTAAACAGTAAAATGAATAGAACATTTTGAATTTTGACTCTATCAACACCAACATTTTTATACAGCATTGCGGGACTGAGATACCCGTTTCTATTATAAATTAGCAAGATCGGTCAAAAAACATGGCCGCCATCAACCAAAATATCTTTGCAACAAGAGGGGCTTAGCACAAAACTGGTCATACCTCATTAATGATTTGTCCAATCATCATAAATCTTAGGAGATATCTTCAGGCCGTGTTTGGAAATAGACGTATTGAGTTTGACCCATAGGGGGCACCACAAATGCCAAAAAACTGTACCTCAAAACCTGGTGGACAGAATTTCACCAAATTTGGTGTGCATGCTCTAGAGGCAAGTATTAACCAAAATCTTAAGTTTCATATTGATTGGTGGAAGTGGGCATGGTCTATCGCATATTTGCCCATAACTCAAGATGCCTTTGAGCAATCCTGATTAAACTTACCTTAAACATCCCGCGCTATCTCCTGAACACACATACCGCTGCTATTTTTGGCCAGGTCTCCCTTGCAAAAGAAATCCTTGATCTCACTGGGAAAAACCTGGTTAAATAAAGGCTAAATAAATTGTTCATAAGAATGATAGCGGAACTCACAATCACCTCCAAAATACCTCCAACTATGAATACAACAATGATCACCCTACTCTTGAAACCTAACAAAGATCCCACTCATCCAGCTAATTATCGTCCACTATCCCTTATCAATACAGACATAAAAATTATAAGAAAGGCCTTAGCATCCAGAATTGAAGGAGTCATCCCATTTCTCTTACATCCGAATCAGACAGGTTTTATTAAAGGAAGACTAATTTATTAATATACTAATCATCTATTAACACTTGCAAACTATTCAACCTAATGCAGCTTTCGAATCACCCAAAATCTAACACATTGATTCACAGAAAAAGCATTTGACGAGGTTAAGTGGAAATTCTTATTTGACAAATAACCAAATTAGGGTTCGAAGAGTCATTATACACATCACCAATGGC
This sequence comes from Siniperca scherzeri, assembly GCA_027580175.1. Taxonomy (NCBI): domain Eukaryota; kingdom Metazoa; phylum Chordata; class Actinopteri; order Centrarchiformes; family Sinipercidae; genus Siniperca; species Siniperca scherzeri. The sequence goes on along the minus strand of CM050855.1, from coordinate 34,234,631 downwards.
CACCGTCACTACCAACGGGTTGATTTCACAAAATGCCACTCTACACAACAGGACCAGGCAAGGATGTCCTCTCTCCCCATCCCACTTTGTTATATTCATTGAACCTCTAGCAGCTGCAATACGGCAAAACAAGGCAACATTTTACTGGAAAAACAAAACACCACGGATAAAATTCTTAACTTTACAAAAACCCAAATCCCAGGGGGAATTAAAGGCCCAAACGTTGAATTATATCACCTGGCCAATCAGCTCAAATATCTCTTAAAATGGATCAACCCTCCAAACTTGATTCTTTCTGGTTAGAAAATAAACAGGCACTATGCAACAACACACACTTATCAGACCTTCCATTTATCAGCCAAACCATCAAGCAACATTACTGTTTTCAAAACATAACCATAGCTTCAACTCTGACAGCCTGTTAGAGAGCACCTCAATATCTCTCCCAGTCTCTATGTGGGAACGAGACCTCTCCATTAGTACCAATGCCAACTTCTGGACCAAAACCTGTAAAAAATGACTTCCAACAAGTGTAATAACATGAACTTACAACTCCTACAGTATAAGGTTATTCATAGAATACACTACATGGGTTCCATGTTTAGTCCTCTGGTAATGTGACTAATGAGTTATTGCCTCCACCATTCAGGATGTAGTGTTTTCCAGTAGTCAGTGGTAAAGACAAAACACCTGCAAACCAAGTACAAGTGGTTACTAAAATCTCAGATAATAATCAAAATTTCATTGAAAAAAGGCCCTTTTGGTAAATATTTAAAGAAATCAATAGATAGAAATAAACAGTTTTCATGAGTGTTCCTGGAATCTGTCTGTCAACAGCATTCATTTATTGCAAGTATACAGTACACATACAGTAATACAGTAAATGTACTGTATATGCAGATGTCTTAAAACAGACGAGTAACAAACTACAGTAAATTCCATTTGGTGATGATGTCATGTCTGCAGTGTTCACATCAAGGAAGGAAGTTATTGTTGTTGCATCACAACATTGAGTTCTCTCTCAACTGATGTGCTTCAGTTCCTCCTTTTCTACTGACAAACAGTCCTTCTGCTGTCTGATGCAGGTAGCCATTGTAGAAGTCAGCTGCCGTCAGCCTTTTTTTCAGGAGCACTGCCTTGAATCCCACCCAGCCATCCTGGAACAGGGAACACAGATCAACACAAATGTGAATAAAATATCAGAATGACATAAATCGAAAGGAAAGGGGGAAAAGGAATGCAGTGCTATTGTCACTACATTCAAAACATTACAGGGTTAGAATCAGGTCTTTATTTGAAACATGTTTTTTATGAGAGACAGGCCTTTATTCTTAATTTTCTAAATTCCTTTAAATACTCTTAATTTTCTAACTTTTCTCATTTACTCCTGTTTTAATTTGCTGTTAAAACTGTTCATACAAACTCTACACTTCCTCCATATTTACCTGTTCTCTTGATAAATTCAGCATAATGTACATTTCCACAGCACTAATTTCATCAGTACAACAAGGGAGTCATGTCTTACTCATGACTGCTGAGAACACTTTCTCTTGTTTATACAAATACTTCTAACACAAAAAACAACTGCAGTAGCTTCTACTTTGAGTTTTTTTATCATTTGGTAAAAATGCAACACAACAATTCCTGCAGAAATGGTTAACATTAAAAGATTTTCAACGACTCAAAGGGCAAAATACCTCCCTTTCCTTGAAGCGTTTAATGTGAAACATCTACAGGAAGACTGTAGAGGACTGTAGATTAACACTGATTGAAAAAAAAAGTAAGCAGAAGTGATTTGGAATTGTTAATGAATGAGGACGGATGAGGATTAAAAAGAGAAAGTGAGAGCAGCAGAGTGTTGAGCATGACATGACTTTGTTGTTGTACTGATATAATTAACGCTGTGGAAATGTACATTATGGTGATTTTTTTAAATTCTTTTAGGGATATTTTATGCCTAAATTATAGCCAACAGTAGAGAGATAACAGGAAATGATGGGGAGAGAAATGGAAAATAACATGCAATAAAGGTCCCTGGCCAGACTTGAATCGGGTTTCAGCTGTGGAACAATTTACTCAGTATGATATAATTAATTACGGAGTATGATTGTGAAGTGAAATTAATGAACCAGAGAAAGCAGGCAGGCCATGGAAAATGTACAAATGTTACAGGTATGGCTTGGGAATACCCCCAAACAATTCACGATTATTGAACATGATTTCATAATATACATGAATTTCATGTGCAATAACAAAAAGTAAACATAAAAGAGCAGCGGTTTAAAAAAACATACACCGTATATATGTACACACACACACACACACACACACACACACACACACACACAAACATCAGGATATTTAGGATATCACTAAAAAACAAAAATGCAAAAAATGAGAAAATTCAAAATGAAGTTTTTAAAAAAAGTGTCTCTTTGTGTTTGTGTGTTTCACTTCTCAAAGTGTTTTGGGAAATGTGAATTCTGTTTATTTCTTAGTTAACTTTAGCTGTTTAAATATTTTTTATAATCGCAGAGTAAGATAGTCTCTTAAATTAAAAGGGTCATGGCACACAGGCTTTTTTCTCCTGGTGGCCCCTGGCATGAAAAGTTTGTGGACACCGCTGCCTTTTTTTAAGATTATTTTTTATAATTGTTTTTGGGTTTTTTTTTGCCTTTATTGAACAGTGACAGTGACAAATGCTTTGACCTGGCGGTGGGGGTGGAGTAAAGAGGAACAGGTGTGCAGGTTTAGGTCATTGTCAGTACTAAACAAAATAAATCTAACAGAGTTCAACAGAGTTGGACAGACCTTACAGCAGACAGCCAGAGTATTGGACTCCTTGTGATAGCTCACTGAGCCAGGGACTGGTTTCCTCTTTTGATCTGCAAACAACATGTGAGTGATATATGACAGCACAGGGTCATGGCACTCAGGTTTTACATTACTGGAGTAACATAGGGCAACAGCAAACACACACACCTAAAACCAAGTCTTAACCATCAAAAAGCAGTCTCTACCCATGGGGACCGCAATTTTTGTCCCCACAGTGACACAAGTCTCCATGGGTTAGTGTGCATTCAGGTTAAAGTCCCCACCGGGATATAAAAACATGAAACCCTGCATGGGAAGAATAAATACGTCTGCTACTTAAGGAACCCAGGCTCTCCACATTAACTCCACCAATAGTTCTACTTTATTCTATTGTGTGGACAAACTCAATTGCACCTATGGCACTGATTCCACCAACATGGACTGGCACAGACAGCAAAGTTCCACCTAAACTAACTACATTTACATGCACAGTAGTATCCTGTTTATAAGTCTCATCCTGGTTTTAATCATCTTCAGGATATGATATTTACATGGAACACAGGGTAAACTGGTTAATCATATCCCTGTATACGTATATAAGTATGTATCATATGTATTGATTGTAACATTATCAAGGTTTCAGTTTGTCTGCCTGTGTCAAGAATTTCTTTGACTCCTCAACATTACTGTAATTCCTGTACAAACTTACTCTGGATTCTAGATGTCTGGACTTTGCAGCATTTAGCTTCTCCATCTGGTCACTGGTTATAAGTCTCTGTTATACACCACTGTAAGTGTGTCCATCATTGTACTGTTATATTCCTATTTTCAATTTTACTGACTGACTAAAATGTGGTTTGATTAAGAGACACACCTGCACACATGGCAGATAGTGATCAGAAACCTGAATCTAATCTGGTAACCCAGCTAGAATATTCAAGATTTTCAGAAACAGGATTAAGGCTTATTTCACTTTCTGAAACCAGAATGATTTTTACATTCTCAAACAAATAAACTGGATACTGATAATAACTAGAAAAAAGTGTTCATGTACTGTAAATATATTCATGGTCCAATAAATCTGATTTTAACAAACTTACTGCGTAACGAAATGTGACATTTTCCTACAAAATCCAGAAGTTTTATTGTCCTGCCCATCCATGTGGTCCTCAAAGGTATCTGAGGGTAGAAAGAAGGATCATTATAGTGATATTCAACAGGGTCTTCCATTGCTCAAACTGAACAACAGTCCAGATCAGTCATCATTACCCGGGATCCTATGGCACGATACAGACGATCAATTTGGTCACAAGTCTGTTCCTCCCACACCATCCAGCTCATGGACATACTGATTTTTGGGGCTGTTGGATGAAATGAATGTGTAAGTTGGAAGAATTCATCTTATTTTATATTTAGCATGACTGTGTCTATGTAGTTCAGGTCTACGTACCAAATGTTGCACCTGTCTGTCTTTGCTCCCTTTTATGTGCCATTCTGTCAGACAGTGTCATCAATGTATCAATCAGCTGCAATAAAGAATACAAATACAGTAACTATGTTACCATCCTGTTACAGTAGTAAGACGATAAGGTAACCATTTTCTACCAGGCATGTTCCAACAACTCACCAGATGTGCTCCCTTTGTGGCTAGGACAGCTCCAAGTTCATCAGCAGTACATTTCTCAGGGACCTGATGAAGCTCCTGGTTGAGAATGGGGCCAACATCAAACCTGGGATGTGAGGACATTTTAATCTGTTTATGTTTGTAGTAAGGAAAAAAAACAGAAAGAACACTGAGAAATTGTCCCTCTGTGTACCTGTGAGGACGGATTTGGATGATGGTGACTCCTGTCACAGTGTCACCATGCATGATGGTGTGGAAGACAGGTGCTGGACCTCGCCACCTCGGCAGCAGGCTAGGGTGAACATTCAAAATCCCGCTGCAATGAAACAGGGTGAGCACAGACACACATACACAGTTTATATACAGTTTATAATTTCATGCATTCTGTGTTGATTACACTCTATGTCTAAGTATATGTAGTGGCCAGGGTTTCAGGCTAACACCATCCCATTGTTGTGGGAATCATGTATATACATTGAACATTGTTTTGAGATGACTTTGGATAATAAAGTTATCAAATGTCAGGCACTCTTCTCTCTACCTCTCAGGCTGTTTAGCTGTTTTATAAATACACAATTTGGCAAAAAAGTATTTAGACACCCCTTCTTATAAATCATACAGCCTGCAGTATGAGCAGTCAGACAATCAGAGAGGTTGTAAACAAGTTGACAGGTGCACAGAAAATCTGTGTTCCCACAAACCAACAAGTTAAGTGGGACAAAGTTGAAGCAGGAAATGGGTCTGTAAACTATGATGGATGTTTAAAACAGAGAGTTTGGAAGTTTTCTGTTCCAAATAAGTTTGTCTCAATGTCTGACTGCTCGTGTTTTCTTACCTGTCTGACCTTTTCTTAGCAATGAATATAATATATTCAATAACTGATAGAATCAATGGCCCGAGAAACAAAAACTAAACCATTGTTGAAATAAATTGCAGTTTTACTGGATAAGTGACCTCCAGTGGGAGATATGTCATCCCATTTAAGAGACAACATGACTTGTTTTCCGGATCATGTGCCCTCCATAGCCAGACCAGAGCAGAGCAGAGCAACAGTCCACAGGTTTTAAAACATCACTGATAGACAAAAAATGCTTACTATGGAAACTTGTTGATCAGTCTCTCATGGAGCAAACAGCCAAAAGACACCACCACCCCAACATCAAACTGTCCATCCACATTCTCAGGGGGCCAGCTGTGGACTGGAAGGTGGTTCTGTTGAGCAAACCTCTTCACTGGGACTTCACCAGACAAAGTAACAACTTCAAGGGACTCCACAATCCCTTTACTGGAGCTCCTACAAACAGAACACAGAGTTTAGTTATCACGCACTTAATTCCCTTATTCCAAGATGATGAAGCACATTTACAAGATTCATTTCATGAGCTGCAAGATGACGATGCCCAACAAATTCTATTGTCACCCGTTTTCAAGCCTTCTGTGACCTCACTTCAGTTGTTTAAGTAGAATTGAAATTAAGATTGGAACTTGGCAATCTACCCCCACCTTTATTCAAAGCTCTAAGACAAAGATTAGGTTTTAATGCCAAATATTAGGGTAATGACTATTGGATGACCTATTGGAAATGGGAGTGTCAGGATAAAAAAAAGAACCCAAACTTCTAAAATGTTAGGCCTAAATGTCTAAACACAAGCTGGTGTACAAGAGTCAAAATAACATTAGGCAAAAAATTTGGATTTAAAACTGGAAATATCTGATTAAAGAATAAGTAAATTCTTCATTCTACAGGATCCCAGTATGGAAAAAATACTGTATTCAAATTAAAGTTACAAGTAAAAAAATGCAAAGAGTGAAGTCCTTACAAATCAGTAAAAGGCTTTAATTGGCATGGAAATCTGTTATGAAAATACAGTCAATGTTTACAGTTCATTCAGTGCCCCACATGGCCTCTATAGCATAGCAGGTAGATAGTTATTAGTTGTGTCAGTTATAAATACTAATTATAATTGAATATAATGAGGTGACTTGACTTACTGATATGATGTCATTTAAATAAAAAGGAATTATTCATTCACGCAACATTTTGGCCACATACACCATCACCAAGTTTCTTTAAAGGGGAACACTGATTTTATGTGTTAAAGTCTGTTCACAGGTCTTGGGGAGTACTACTGCATATGTGAAAAAAGTTGTATAAAGACTCCACATACTACGGGCAGTAGTACTCCCCAAGAACTGTAGTTCTTGGGGAAGTAGTACTCCCCAAGAACTGTTGACAGTCGAGTTTAACACATTTCCACTATCTGCAGCACTCCTATATCAACAGCACAAACAGCATTACTGTCAAAGGGTCCATGTTATGGGATTATTCATTATAATAATCACAAAATATAGTAATCATCTTAGAAACACATACCTTCCCATTCCAGGCTGCTTACCATGTTAAAATGTCAACTGTGTATAAAAGTCTATTAAAAATATATTCACACTAACCTTCATGCTAATTTTAAACATAATTCTAAAATATTTTAGAATGTTGTTACTGTATTATTTTAAGCTAGTTCTACTGCTGATTTTGATATTTTTGTGCTGTGTTTAGTCTTTGTAAACTTTAACCTCACCGAATCATGGCTTTTTACCTCCATGAATAGTTTTCCCAGCAGGAACCAAAAATTTTATCACATAACATTAAATATGCTGCTCTGGAGTTGGATTGAGAAACCCAGAGATAACAGAGCCTGTCGGTAACCACCTTTGTGGGACCAGTTATCCTGGAACACAAGTGTTAGGCTTATAGTGAAGACGGATGTGGATGCTTTTGGAACTTGACAGCCTATGCCAGTATACCATGGCTTTAGGGGAGCTCACTTTTTTTTTTTTTTTTACCTGGGGGCGCTTTCGCGGACTAACTGTGACTAACTTTCCTGTTGCAAAGAAACATTCATAGCTGCAAGCATGTAAGCCTACTTGCTTTGTGTCATCTGATATATATAATAATTAACCACATCAAACCTCCACGCGGGTATCAAAATCAAACAAGTATGATACAATACGGCCAACTAAAGCAGGGCACAGTATACTCTGCAGAGTGATGTACTGTAAATAGCGATCAGAGATACCAATCACATACAGATGAGCGCAATAATTTCTCGGTACAATTATCAAATGCGAGGGTCACGTATCAACAAACCAGCCTATAACACACACATGCATGAGCATTATAAATACCAACAAAAATAGTACAGGCTGCCTACAAGGGATCCAGTCCTCATCAACACCCATCACATACAATACAGTGCTAACAGTGAATAATACAGTTCATTGGGAATAGCTCTTACCTTAAAACAGAAGCGACCAAAGTGGCCTGTTTTTTCCCTGATCTTTGCGTAGTGAAGTTTACGATATTGCGCTGCCACGCTTCGATGGTGATGACAAGAATGGCATGCACGCCGGTATCTTTATTTGAGTTAATTAGTGATGAATCACCCTCATGCATGAATCATACATCAATAGCCTCATTTTACGCACGAGCTATGATTATGGAGATACAGAACAATAGAAATGCATGGCAAAAACAGCATAGGCTACTGTCAATACCCCCCCCACACATTTTTTTTTCTTTCACAAATTGTGTTTTCAGGTTGGCTCATGTCTTTTTAAGAGGAGCTAAGCTCCCCCCGGCCTATGCATTCTGACATAATGCTTACAGTTTATTAAATGATCAAAAGGTTCAAAACAAAGTCCCAAACCACAATTTAAGGTGGGCATTGTGTCCTCAACATTCCCGCAGTGTAACGCAGTTAATATAAGCTCTGGTTCAACAACTACCTATGTTTATCTCATATGGTTCCATTTTTGAGTTTGAATGTGTGTCAGAAACGTTGTGCTTCAACTCTGTAGTCATTTGTGAGGTTGTAGGTTGTTGTACTGTTGTATTGGACAGTACTCTATTGTACAATTTAGCGGTATTAAGAGTCTGACTAACTCTCAAATATCAATATAGGTATCGGCCAGGCTATCATTTAAATACTTTCAACCTTTAACTTTCAACATAACTAAACAAATAACTAGTGATGCAGCTCAACCTGGAGTGGTTCGCATTTTCTTAAAATATTTAGCTATAGACATATTGTATGTGATGTCAATATTTGCAACACTGGAAGCTTCAGCCAGAATAGGCTTCTTGTAGAAGTAGACTTTCACCTGCTGGACGTGAGGAGTTTTAGAGATTCCACAGCGAACTGATCAGAGCCAAAGAACAGGATCCTCCACGGGGGTCCTAATGATGACATAAGTCTACAGAGCCGCCGCTGTCGCCCATCAGTCTCCCTCCTCCACAGTGTCTGTATACAGCAGTGTTGGAAGTGGTTGAGGATTTTCAGAGAAGCTCCTGCTGTCTTGCCGTTCGTCCACATACTAACACCAGCTGTCGTTTCAGCTCAAAATATTATGTGTCCAAAATGTCAGTGCTGAAACTGGGTAAATTTCGGTGACTGTAGTCGATTTGCCCTAAATATGTTGACATATGGCGCCGCCATGTTTACCTTTACACTTCCGTCCCGGTCTTGTTCTTCTTTGAGCTTTAACGGCAGCTTGCATGCTTGGTGTTGCATTACTGCCATCTTCTGGAGTTAATTAACTCCTCTAGTATCCGGATTTTCCCTATCAGTCCTGTCCTCTTAAGGAAGCTAACTAGACACTTCCTGTCTTGTTCACTTCCACCACACTTCAGTATGCCCTTTAAACCTTCTTTCTGAGGTATATTTCCTGCAGTTAAGAAGTACATGTTCTACTGTTGGTACCTGACAATGTTCACAAAGTCCAGTTAGATGCTTTCCTAGAATGCGGAGAGTCCAACATGGTGTCCTATTCTTAGTCTGGCCATTACTACCTCCTCTTTTCTGTTTCCTCCCCTGTTTCTCTCAATACCCACTCTATTTTTTATTGCATATAGTTGTCTTCCCTGTATCTTCTAATTCCAGTGCTGCTGCCACTCTTTGTTGATTTTCTTCCATGCAATACCCTTTCCCTCTGATTTTGAAAGTTTAATTGTGGTGTCTATGCTTTCTTTTTTAACATCTTGTTTGGCTAGTTTGTCCACTCTCTAATTACCCATAATGCCCATGTGTGTAGGAACCCAAATGAGTGTCACCACAGTGTCTTGTTTAACTACTCATGATTGTGTAAGGCCTTGGCAATTACTGGATGTACCTAGCTTTAGGCTGTACAGAGCAGATGCCGAGTTACTACAGATCAAAGCTCTCTTAGGTTTGGCCTGTTCAACCCACTCTAAGGCCATATATTGCAACTCTGTGGCTAGGAACTTCAACTGCAGAACCAGTGTTGTCTGTTATTGGATCTTTTGATCCGACTCTTTGTATTTACTTCCTGTATAACTATAGAACTCACTTACTAAATCCACACTTTTCTTACTTGCCTTAACTTGAAGTAACTTGTTAGAAAAATCTCAAGTCACTGGAATCTCTATTCTCAAGGTATTTTACTTGCAGCAAGGAGTCAATACATGCACTTCAACAGTACAGAATTGACTGCCGGAGAACAGTAATCTTTTATACACGTATAAAAACAAGTCACACCCCAAGGTTGCACATCAGATAACCACTCTAGTGTGAGAGGAGCTGGACTCGATCTTGTGGTTCTTATCTTCAAAGACGATAATTCCGGTTCTGCTACTTCTCTGTGCTTTCATGATGTGGGGGGTAGGGTGTACAGAGTTCAAGGTGTGCAATAGTTTAACATTCTGTATTTTCCCATCAAACTCTAAATCTACCACCAGTGGGTCTAGTACCCACACAGGGGTTGTAGGCCACATCACCGTCGGGCAGAACTCCATTCCATACACTCCCAGGTCTCTTGCTGCTGCATCTCCTGTCCAGCCAAAAGCTGATTTTACTGTTCCCTCCTTGTGGCATTTTTTTGGTTGGATGATTGTCTCTGTGCCCTCTCAAATTCATCCCCTTTCTTGTGAAGACAATTGCTTCAGTCTTAACTTAGAACCCCATTTCTTCTGCCACACCTCAACTTGATTTATTCCTTCTTGCAATTTTTAACTATATGGCTCAAATTTCTCCCTCTCTTCCACAAAGCCATATCATCTGCAAATAATGATCTTCCCATTTCTATATTTATAATTTGTTCAGTAGTCATACCATATTTCATCCCTCCCTAGTGCAGTCATACCAGCTTCAGCCAGCACTCTTTTTAATTCTCCCAAAGTAAAAGGAACACTCTGCTCATCTTCAGTATTTTCCTTTTTCCTTAAGGCCTCCATGTCCTCCTTCTGTGTGGACTACCTTCCCTCTCTTTGTCACCATTCGACTACACTTCTCAAGCCCGAATGACATCCCAATGTCAGTGCTGTAGATCCTGGTGGTGTGGATCAGTGAGTCGATGTCCCGCTCGCTCTTAGCGTATATATATATATATATATATTAAAAAAACTTCATGCTTCACCCTCCGCGGGTGGTCTCATCCTTCGAGCTCGGGTCCTCTACCAGAGGCCTGGGAGCTTGAGGGTTCTGTGCAGTATCTTTGCTGTTCCTAGTACTGCACTTTTCTGGACTGAGATGTCTGGTGTTCTTCCAGGGATCTGCTGTAGCCACTCCTCCAGTTTGGGGGTCACTGCCCCAAGTGCTCCGATGACCACAGGCACCACTGTCACCTTCACCTTCCAGGCCTTCTCCAGCTCTTCTCTGAGCCCTTGGTATTTCTCTAGTTTCTCTTGTTCCTTTTTCCTGATGTTGCCATCACTTGGTATTGCCACGTCAACCACAACGGCTTTCCTCTTGTATGTGTGTATATATATATATATATATATATATATATATATATATACACACATATATACACACAATCAATTCAATTTTATTTATATAGCGCCAATTCATAACAGAAGTTATATCATTGCACTTTTCCTATAGAGCAGGTCTAGACCGTACTCTTTATAATATTAAATACAAATTCCCCGCACACACAGGGAGAACATGGAAATCTACACAGAAAGGCCCTAGCCAGAAAGTGCTAACCACTGACCACATCTTTAACAGACAGATTTAAATTGTGGTTGTATTTTTGAAAGTCTGACAAAAATGTATAAGGTAAGGATGCAGTTCTTAAATGGAGGTTATGTTTTGTGCACAACTTAAGCCTCCATAAAGTGAGAATTTGAAACAACAAAAAACCCAAATCAGTTTTGTCAAAACACCAATCAACAAATCAATTAGAAACTGCTTAAAATTAGATGATTAAAGGCATTTTTGTTCTTGCAACATAGCCCCAGATTAGAAGCAGCCTTAAACTCAGTTTCTGACCTGTGTGATACATTCGGGGACTAGATGTGAACATAACCACTGACAAGAATTTCTGTTTTGTCATTGTAAAGTTGATGAAATTGCAGGGCATGCAGTTATGTCTTTAATCATTCTTCCAACAATCTGAACTGTTAATCGCAACTCTTTTGTAATGAAATAGGCTATAGATATTTTTTTAACCCATTTAGAGTTGGCTGGACAACTTATAAATTAATGCAGTGCATGTTTGTTGGCCAGACTGTTTGCTGGTACTGGATATCGTGTTTTTCCTGATTGAAAACGGGTTTGTGTAGGACTTCCCTTGTCGCGCAAGTGACGATTCTAGTGATGATTCTTTTTGACCAATCAGTGGTCTGCAGTGTTTTAACTCCACCTTTTAGTATCATCTCAGCTCGCTTGGAACCTCGACTGAGGTGATACCAAAAAATACTAGGTAATATCCACAACTTTTGCCAATGGAAAACCAAAAAAGCACGGTTCCAAGTGGGGCGAATTGAGCCGTGCCATACCATGCAGATGAAATGAGGCAATAGTTCCACATGTCCCCAGCTGGATTTAACCCACAGAATTGGACAGTCTGTGATATTTATCTTAGACCACAAGCCAGCACACCTCCCTGAGTTGAAAATAAACCTGAAAGCTAGTCTGACTGAGTTTCATTCTAATTTAGCAGCAGGTATAACCACACAAAGCACAGCAGTTTAAAGTCTTCCTGTTTTTTCCAAGAGCTCATTGGCTCAGATGTTTGTTCAACATGCACATCTTCTGTTTAAAAGATAAAATATTCAACATTTAGTCTTACTTTGAACTATGAAGGTTCATTCTGTTAACTAATAAATGTTGTTTCTTTGATGAGAACTTTTATGAGCCTAGATAATCTAAACAAATTAATTCTTAACAGTCCAGATACTTGTGTCAAGTGTTTAATAACAGAACCTTATTACCAGCTGCGACAGCGATGCTGGTATTGTTTTCACCTTGTGAGTCTGTGTATGCGTGTGTGTGTGTATCATCATGGCAAAATGTGGTCATGGAGACACTGTAGTGGGAACTACCACAGAGGCAGTTTTGAGTACTTTGCCAGGTATTTATGTCTGTTGACAGATTTTGTCAACCCAAAAGTATCACAACCGTGCAAGATGTAGTCACGAAACTTTACGTGTGTAGTTGAGTTCAAAAATGGGTGTGGTCCACGCAAGGGCGACGCAGGGGGGGTAGGAAGTAAGGAAGGGGCCATTGGGGCCCCCACTTTTTCCCCCTGGCCCACATTCATTTTAAGTCATTGAATTACCTTTGCCAAGATGGCAAGATCCAGGCAGACAAAAAACAAACATATGGCTTTAGCATAGCACAGTGATCCAGCGCAATCTAGATAACATTCAACCTTTATTATAACAACTAACGACAGCAACTAACATGATACATAGTCTATACATACTAGTATTTTGTGCAAACATCAGTTAAGAATGACCATTAGATCCTTAATAAAAAAAAATTATTTAAGGACAAAGCACATTAAACCTTTGCTTGGATGTGCCTAACCAAATAGACTACAGCCTAATCTACACATAATTATTACCAGATGCAATAACCCCACCCACATTCAATATTCATGTTCTTGCCAAACAACTGATCATTTATCTCTTGCCAATGATGACACATTCTACATCATGCTGTCAAAATTATCACATTAAATATTTCAAATTGCAAAAATTAACGCGTAAAAAAAATTACACATCAATGCGTTTTAGATGCCGTAGCAGGCTAGAGTAAAGATACTGGTATCATATGAAACTAGACGACCTAAGGCATCCATTGGTGCCAAACATGTCATGTTATCTTGTCGGGAAAAGGGGCTAAATAACAGATAACAGAAAAAAAAATTCTGTGTGCTCCATGTGTGAATCAGAATCTTTCCTTTTTCATATTTGCATGGACTATTGCTGACCTTGTTGAAATTCAACTGGCACTTATTACTTAACATATAGGCCGGGGTTTTGTTATTATTTCTGTTACTGCATATAAAAAATATGCCTTTCAAGGTGACAGTCAATGGACTTGATGGTTTTATTGAAAATCTCTAGTTCACAGGAGAGAATTTGTATTCAAAGTTAAAAAGATGCCATTAAACAATAGTATTTAAATTTAAATATACTTCTGTGGTGTTGGTTTTACATTAATGCCGTGATTTTACATTTTAATATCCATTATTACAAGCTTCAATATTAAGAAAAAAAGCGATTAATCACTTCAAATTGTGCAATTAATTAGTAAAAAACTATTTTAATCGATTTGACATTCCTACTATAAACTTCTCTACATGGTGTGTACTATATGTTGCAGTAATTATGACAATATGTTTGTAATCCCTGCAAGGAAATACATTGTCTTCCCCAGTCTTGGAGCTGGTAATGCTCGTTTTGCTCAGGGACACATAAGTAATGTGAAAGCTTTGCTTGCTAGAGGATGCTCTACATGCTCACAATTACTGATAGATCACTTAATGGCAATCCAAAAAAAAAAAAAATCTTTATTCCATTTTACACTATTGGTTTTTCATAGGCTTCTGTTTGAATAACAAAGGCATCATCTTCAGTTTAAGAAAACACAGGTACCAAAATGTCTTGGTCCCCTTCTCTTAATGTGAAGCTAAAGTCAACTGAAGATGTGCACTTGATAACACAGTTAATTTATTTCAAATAAGATAAGTGTAGTATTTCTTTAGTCTCTCACTGTCCTAAATTAAACTCATTTAAGAACACAGTATGGTGTGGATTTATACACTCAGATGTTTGTATCTACAGAACAGGTGGGAAATGTCATCAATGCCTCTTTGCCCCTGGTTCTATCAACAACAATGTATGTCATTACAACACACAAACCATACGTATGCTTTTAGTCCAGAAACATGTGTTTGCATGTCTGTGGTGGGTGTATAATTGAGGGTGCTGAAGAGCTGTGATTTCTTTCAATGACAACACCCTCTACTTCACTCTGAAGCTTCAACACTTTTTCTCGTCCCATCATCCAAGTGAAACACGTCCAGGTCAACGTTGAGTTCCAGACACTTCTGCCCTCTTTGGTCATCCTCTTGCTATTTGATAGTTTTTCTATGATTGGTTCTCTGTGCTGAGTTTCTCAGTTATTCAGACTTTAATCTATAAGATGAGTCTTTGACCCAGGATCTTGCGGTTGATCTCAGCCAAGGCCACAGAAAACACAAAGGCCTTCTCATCAGAAAGACCGGCATAAATATCCACTTCCTTCTCTTGTTTCTCTGTGAACACAATAACACACAATCAATCACAGAAAACCCATGTTGGCAATACGGTATTTAACTATGATCATGCCAATAAAGCTAATATTAATAACAATTTGACAGAACGGACCTACTTCTCTTAGTGTAGTAAGTATAACACAGAACGGTACTGTGGTACAGAGGGTAGATAAATCTACACTACAGGGTTAATAAAAGGTAATATCAGGTTCAGTCTGGATCAGAGGTTGAACCTGACATTGATGTGATGCATGCCTCCCCAGCGGGGTGCACAAATTGAAGGGGGGTGACGTGGAGGGAGAGACATGAGGCAAAGACACTGTGAGAGGTGATAGGGACAGGTGCACGCTGGTGTTCTGAAAACAAAAGGAAGTTAGTAATTGTAGTTTGGCCCACTGATTTGGCCTGCTTACCAACAATTAAGGTACATGAAGTAGCCAGATAAAGCAAAAAACTACAAAAAATGAAGTAACCCAAAATGACAAAACAGTACCTCAAGCTGGGTTTTATTTAGACTGGCTCAAGTGATTCACTACGGGCTCAGAAACTGATCTGTAAAGAAATGCTCGCTAATATAAAATTTGATTTTGTCTGAGGGCCCCACAGTGACTTTGAAAACCCCTGATCTGGAGTATCCAATATCACAAAGGTGGCTCACATGAATCCAGGTACCATACCACCATGCCTGCGCACCTACACAACAGCTGAAAGTAGGTGTGTCTAAATTACAAACTAAGAAGTTGATAATTTTCAGGAGGAACCTGTATGAGCATCCGGAGCCACAAACTTGTTGCTGATGATATTCAAGTGTCAGGTCCGGACTAATGGCTGCAATGTCACAAGTTTGTTGAAACTCCAAACTCACCACTTTCTTCAGTAAGTAAGTAATGAAAACAACTGTAACCAAATCATTGTTGCAAAGAGTGACTATTTATTCTGCATAATCAGTATGTCTTTTAGTGGTAATAGTTAAATAGTACGACTTTACACCTGCTTTTGGCAAGATATAGATTTTGAGTTGGATCTCAACTCTACATTTTAACTAACAACTATGATGCAACCCATCTATACTAAGTTATAGCTTAACTTCCACACAATATTCAAACAGTGCTTTCAGACAGCAAGGGGTTGATTTTGAATGGGCAGCAGCACGTCAACGCCATGGGTCCTGACTACCTCTGATCCTACTAACAGCCTATACCATACACCACAGACTACTGTTATCCACTTACTGTAATCTCATCACGTAGCTTTTGCTTGTTGCAATCATTCCTCTTGTTCATACTGGCCAGTAAGTGATCTCTTCCTAATGTGCTTCCCAAGTAAGCGATGGGGGGTGAAATCCACAGTTCTCGTCCAGTGCAAAAATATATTCTAAAGTTTATCTGAAGTTAATATACTGCCACCGACCTCTGTGGCACGGTTGCTGTCGTGTTTACTTGGAAAACAATGGACGTGGCGGCAGCAACCACTCGCTGTCTAAAAGCACATTTAGGATCTGGTTTTATTTGCGAAAATGGTTTGCGAATTATTCCCAATTTGAAGACTCGAGTTTTTGTTCTGACATGCACACTGTTTGTAGGAGTTTGCTAATAGTGCTGCTGAACTATTATTACCTATTAACTCATAACTACCAGATGTTTTGCTACAAACATACCTCATCAGCTTCATACACAGTTAAGCCTTTCTAATACAGCTACTGTTTGGATCATCAAATCAAAACACAAATGAAGCCCATAGTCAGTTACCTGTGTTAAGTTCCAGGTATTACTAAGCATTCATACATGTATGCTTACAATATTTAATACAGGTTGCATTATGTTTAGTTGTTTAAATAAACTACCTTTATGTGAGTGTACATGTTGTCCTGTAATATGAGTGAAATGGGAGCTTTTATTGTGAAGAAACGGAGCAATTTTGTTGTTGTCGTTGCGTATGAAGCATGTTGTGAACATGGCCGTTGCCAATAAAGCAGTTGTACTCTCAGATGCTCAAGAGCAAGATGAAACTTCTCGATGCAGTGTTATCTTTTAAATTGATGGACACTGCATGCTTGGGTATGAAAGAGAGACAGCTAGCTGACACAGCTAGCTCTGACACCATGCATGATCTGACTTTTGCGTCAATGAAGTTGCACTGAAGAGGATTTTTGGAGATTAAGTGTCTGCTTCAACCGTGGGAATTAAGCAGGAAACTGCATATATAATGGAGAAGAGACGACAGAGGCAAGTCATGGCACCATAATTATCCACAAAAGACACCACTGCCTGGCACAAATCCACTGGAGAGGTACGGTTGCTGATCAAAATGTGTCGTTTGTCAAAGCACATTCCACTGAGCCAAAGACTGTCCACATCGAGATGAGGAAGTCAAGCTAACTAAAGATGTAAAACAGATGATGTAGAGGAGTGCAACATTTCTCAGTACACAAACCACTGCCCACTGAAGCAGAAATGTTTATGACAGAATGCTTCGGTTCAGACACTGCATGTATGCGGACAGGAATGGCAAGATAGCTACATTGTTGAACTAAGCCAGAACAAGATGAAGGATTTGGGGGGGAAAGAAAAACTCAGACATAGACCCTTAAGGTTTGGAGATGGAAAAGTGGCCGATTGCACCAGAAAGTTGAAGATTCATGGAAAAATTGGACAGCTGAAGTGTAACATTGAAACAGAAGTTGTCCCAGCTAACATTTCACTGCTTTTGAGGAAAACCTCCATGAAAAGAGCAGGGACTGTGCTTGATGACAGAGCACTGTGTGAATATTATGAACAAAGAAGGCAAGAACATTCCATGTGATGACCAGGTCTTGGCAACGGCAGAGGATGTAACTAACTGAAAAAGGGAATGAGGATGAAGAGAGCCAGTGTGAAGATGAAATACTGCCAATCTCAGAAAAAATAATTCCAAGGAAAAGTGCAAAATCCTGGTCAGCCTTCATAAACAATTCATGCTTCAGCTAAGGGACTAAAAGAGGCTTCTAAATAGTGTAGGATATCTCTGAGCAGAACGCAGAGATAGCTCCAAATCAACGACTCTCATTGTTGTCTTTCTTTGTTAGTAATGAATGATTTAAATATAAAGTCGTTGCCTTGGTTTTCTATAACTTACATTCAGTCACTTTACGTATTGTTGCTTGTTTTACCTTTTGCTACCTGAGTTCATGTTAATTCCCAAAGCTAATTTGTGACTTGGCTGATCACCAAGAGGAACTTTTATCAGTGCTTGTTGTGTGGACTCTGAAATTATATCGCTGGACAAATAATTAAAGTGGTTCCACTTAATAATTCTGATTAATGCTGTAACTGAGCTAAACTTTAATTATATACTATGTTGGAGAATTCTTAAAACTACTCAGGCAATAAAGATACAGAATGTCCTGCAGAAAAAGTTGTGAATGTGAAATGTGCCAAAGACACGGTAAGACTAAACCAAAGCCTGGTGTTGGCCTATCACTGGTATCTCAGGACATTAAGACTGTAGCTGTAGATCTGCATGAACTTGAACCAGGTGTGTGGTAGCTCCATATTATTGACATGGTTTGGTGCAGGCAGATAAGTGTACATAGTCCACCTCCCAAACAATTCAGTGACAATGGGGGAGAGTTTAACAAACGCGAGGTGAGAGATATGGCAGAAATAAAAGCCTTTGGAGCAACAGACTTCTGGAGCGACACAACCGAACACTTACTGAGATCAAGTTGAAAGTGAAGACAAGTAACGGTTGTGACTGGAACACTGTACTGGATTAGGCTCTTATGGCAAAGAACAACATGCAAAATGTCCATGGCTACAATCCTCATCAGTTGGTGTTTGGACAGAATCCCAACTTGTCCTCTGTGCTAACTGATAAACGCCCAGCTTTAGAGGGCGAAACAAATTTGTGCTTTACATGCATCAAGAAAGGCTTTTACAGAAGCAGAATGTTCATAAAGAATACAGAGAGCACCGTGGTAACAACTATGTCGCACAGATGAGAAATATGAAATGGTGGACAAAGTGTACTATAAGCAAGTGGTTGTCAAGAGTGGAAAGGACCAGGATGTGGATGTGTTGTCTGACCACATAGGAAATCAAATGTGTTTATAATTGTTCCGAAAGGCCACACTGAAGGTGGGGTGAAAAGACATCCGTCATAGAGAGGGGGAAGACTTTAGTTTAAATATGGGGATAACGGAGCACATTCTCTTTTGGAAGTCTTTCATAGTGTTTTCCATTCAATTAAGGATAGACATTCCCAGTAATATGAAACTGTAAATTATCACTGCTTTTACCTTTCTCCTCTTCCTGTTTCTTAAGCCCAACTGTTTTTGGTCTGCCCCGTCCCCTCCGGATGGGATCTGACTGGCTGTTGGCCCGGGATCTTCTCCTGTTCTCCATGTCACTGGTTAAAGAAGAGTCGATCCTCTCTCTGCGAATGCGCTCTGTCCTCCTCCGTTTAAAGTCTAGCTTGTCTGGAGTAGAAAACATGGATAATTAAAAAAACATATTACCATGATTTGTGTTAGAATGGGTCCAGGCTAACGTCTCTGATTTTTTCAGCGATTCAAATAAGTCTGGTGTTGTGCTCATTGACTGCTGAGTCCCTGGTTAAAAAAAACACAACCAAGCCAATCTGAGCTTCGTAGGCAAAATTAAGAATTAAGTCATCCTTCCTGTGCCAGAGCCACAAAAATGGTGTGGATGAGGTGGATACAGCTGTGCAGGTTGTTTTAAGTTGACTTACACAAATAAAAAGTTTTAGATCAATATATTTCTTTGATCAACGTAAAGAATGTTACCTGCTCTAAACAACCGCTACAACAGTTTCTGTGTGGACTGAAAAGGAGGCTGATGAGTTGACAATCACTACTGATTGGTAAGGGAAAAATAACCTCCTCTCAGACAGAAATCAGCTAACATGAACACAATATCAGACTCAACGTAGTAAAAACAAAATGTGAATTTGGTCTGATTATTAGTTTAAGTGTGTGATACAGATAGGTAGTTTGAGGTTTAAGTTTCTTAATAATTATTCCTGAACCACCACTGGACTAATTTTCAACATATTTTAAAGTGTCAATATCTTCAAATAAAAGTATTCAGCATTTACCCAAAAACATTATCTTTGTGAACAGAGGGTATAATAGCCTCTGTGATATATGATACTAATACTCAAATTAAATACTAATATGCTCAAATAAAACACAGTGTGACTTCTAGTATCCCCACCACTCATAATGCTTTATACTACATATACTACACACTGATGGCAGAGACTACAATGCAAGGTGCCAACTGCTCATCAGAAAGAAACTCATCATTCACACACACACACACACACACACACACACTGATGGCACATCATTGGGGAGCAATTTGGGGTTCAGTATCTTGCCCAAACAAAGACTCTTCGACTGGGGGAAGCCGGGGATCGAACCGCCAATCTTCCCATTAGTGGTTGACCTGCTCTACCTCTTACTGTACAAAAGTTGTACATTTTTCCTGGGGAACGTCCTTAAAATAGAAAGGCGCTACACAAATACAGACCATTTACCATTATTGTATTTAAAAAATAAAAAATAAAAAAAAAAGGACCCTATTGTATTTGTAAAGATTATAATAATAATAATAATAATTATTATTATTATTATTATTATCATTATTATTATTATTATTATTATTATTATTGGGGCCTGAGCATGGAGCGGTGCAAATTCTAATGATTATTAAGGCCCGAGCACGAAAGTGCAAGAAACCTATTGTTTTTGGACGGATTAAAGAGCTCATAATACCATATTACCTCAATAGAACACTGCACTCCCAGAATGCAGGATTATTTATGGTTCCTAGAGTCTCCAAAAGTAGAATGGGAGCCGAAAGCCTTCAGTTATCAAGCGCCTCTCCTGTGGAATCAGGT